>JAZKJV010009569.1:0-440413 GCA_037367405.1 Ottelia alismoides | reverse complement strand
TGAATAAGCTTATGAGAAAGAGGTGCTAATGAGAGCTCTCCAAGAAGCATATAAAGAAGCCACAAAAATGAAGCATGAAGAGTGAAAAGATATGATCGATATCTTGTGCCAAGTAAAATGATTTTCGCAGTACTCGTCATGAAGGCATTGACTTGCATGATCCGACGAAGTCAAACAGAAGCTTCGGGGCTAGGCAACTCCAAATCTCTAGCTATAATTGAAGAAAATATTATGTGGTCTGGGGACGACTATTGGGATGAAGTTGGAGGTGCACGTAGATGAGTTTAAAAATATTATGATAGATGGGATTATACTTGATAAGAAGATTGAGATATGAGTTGCTATTCTAAATCAAGGAAGATAAACATTAGACACAATTCTAACACGAGTCCCTCGTATCTTCTACTACCACAAAGAGAGTCGTAAGATTGCTTATTGTTCGAAATGTAGAAAAAATAAGAAAGAAAAAAGAGGAAAAAGAAAAGGACGTGATTGAGATATAAAATGTGAAGGATGTGAATGTGTGGAAAATGGGCGGTGATGCCAAATATAGTGCAAAGCTCAAGGACAGAACGCATTGAAAAAAAGAGCAACAGACTAATCGACATCTATACTGCGATAGCATACAAAAAGATGAAACAAGTGTAGTTTTCTTTGTAAGACTACAATGACTATGGTTACAACAGACATGTGGTGACATGTCAAGAAGATTAATGCTAATCGATGCAAGTACAAATGAAAGGAGCCATGGAGCTAAGAAATGGATGCATCATCCTTAGACGATGCATTCAGTAGAGAGATGTTTGCAAATGATGATGGACAAAATCAATGCGACTTGGATATTACAATGACAATCAACTCAATGGGGGCAGTTAGGATTGGGAATATGTAAGATTCAGAGTCCTAATCCTAATAAATATTTGCATTATGACTACCATGGTCGAGATTGACTCGAAGGATCTTAAAAGCTTGGAATCGACAAACATCTCACACAAACTGTACCCCCCTACCCTCTTATGAGTACCCACAGAGAGCAATCCCTGTCATCTGGTATAGTTCCAAGAAGGTTATGAAAAGCATAGTTGGTTGGAGGAAACAAGAAAGATTTGCTTGTTCACTCTAACCTGAAAGTTGTGCAAGTAGCCAAAACAGACCAATTGATTCCGTAGTCTAGTGGTCACTTGATCCTCCCCTCACTTAGTCCTCATGATCAGCGGTACCCCACCTTCCATGAGGTTAGCTTTTGAAGGCTGAGTTTTGCGCCCAAATAATAATAGTACTACGATTATGGGTCATGTTGGCTTATAATTAGAATGGAGTTATTGACTCCCCCACGTACAAATTGAGGGTGAGAAGAAAGGAAGAAAACGAAAAGAAATGTAAATTTTTTATAATAAGCTCTCCTCCAAAATTAAAGAAATGACCAACTATCATCAAGTTGCATATTCTTTTTTTTCCATGCGCTTTCACGACGGTTGAATTTTATGTGGATCCTTTACAATAACAAGTATCTTGCTGTCAAAGTTGCTCAACGTGAAGAGACATGCAACACGAATTTGATGTCTTGCCTTGGAGAATCTCTGAACCTCAAACAGGAATGATGATGAAAACTCATCTGAACATATAATGAAGCACTACGCTTCCATAACAAACAGTTCAGTTTCCGCAGGCAATGACAATTAAATCCTATATGCCCACAAGTGCTGTTCAATTTGTCGACTGCGTACGAGTCCGATGGTATGGCAAACACATCAATAGGACCTGCCATGGTGCATTCACCAATGCTCCAGAGGAAAATGCATAATTCGAAGGCATAGGCATCAGTAGATAAAGGTGAGAAATATTAGTACTTGGGTATCATGGGTAAGTGTATTAGAGGAAAGTACACCTATTTGAAACTGCACCTTCAAGGAAAAAAAGATTGCATATTTGCAAATGCACCGCGAACTACTATGAGACCAAGATTCCATGATCTGACATTGCCCACAAGTATAATGCAACCATGTCTGCAGAATTCACTCTTCCGTAAGCTGCAAAAAAATATTTGGACAACAGAGGAAACTGCACACTCACTTCTAACATAAAACGGACTCCATTCGAAAGAAAATCCCACAACTTGACATGAATTCGTTACGCGCACTCTTACAAAACAAGTACATGGCAGAAAAAGCGTAAATCTCAAGAACTCCTGAAGCAGTATTCGTCGTCTAAAATTTCTTAACCATGCTAAATAAGTCGCAGTTCGTATTCCCCGGCCATTGTTATATATCTTACCCATGGTAGAGCCTGATAACCACTTTTCTCGATGATCTTAAGATAACGAACCTACATGAAATCAGCATCGCTCTATTTCGTAAACTTGTCCAAACTTTTTATTCGGAAAGGCGTAGACAATATAAAAAGAATACCTGTATCCCAGAGACAGTGAAATAGGGTATTTCAAACTTGAGACGGATCGGGGCTTTCTTCTCAGGGGTTGCTTCTTCTGCCGAGATGCTCGGAAGAGTAAACTCAGCCCTTAGCAAATATTCCTAAAACAGAAGCACAAGGAAAGTTAAGATTTACCCAAAGACAAGACCTGGCTGCTGAAACTCCATCAGTATCAAGAACTTATCAGACCTTGCCTCCAGGAAAGGATTTTATTTTCCAAACTAGGGCATCATTTTCGGGGGCATATGCAGCAGAACCCATGGAAGTTCGTACATTAGGATTAGTGGCATCCGAAGGAACTGGTAGTTCAATTTCGACGTTTGTAGCAGTGCTGCATTAATAACTGATGCTGAAATGGGGATTCAACGACAAGTGCATAGAAAAATAGAAATCTCCAAATGGGCTACAGCAGTGGGAGCACAGAAATACTTCATAAAAACTTACCTACGCTCCTTGAATTGGCTTCTTGCTTTTACCATAAGCTCTATGCGACTTCTTGAATGCCTTTCAACCTGAGCCTCTACCCATATTAGAGGCTTTACCTGTAAAAACAAAATGAGATTGAGCAGTGAGCACCTGAATTGAAAAAAAGATCTAAGCATTGCAAGACCAAGATTGACCAAGAATTAAATATATCAAATGTCCCACAAAAGCACAAGGCACGGGGCCGTTTGTCAACCAAAGTTCATTATAAACAAAGATTAATACCTGGGTGCTAAGTCTGTAGGTCATCAGATCAAAAGATCCATCAGGAGGTATAAAAGATATTGTCCTGTCATTTTCAAAACGGGCCAGCCGTACACACCTGGACAAAAATACCAACTTCTTAAAGTGTATAAACAATGAGGAACATCCAAAATGCAAGAAATGAACTCAAAAGTGCACACCACAAAGAATCCAGGAAGATACATACTGGTGAAACTTGATGTCATCTAAATCTATGGCTTTCCCCTTTGTAGTCCTTCCCTGTGCTTCCAATAAAACTCGGTCATTTAGACCAAGCTTGCATTCCGGCATACCACTACATAAATGAGTGCAATATTATACTCTCCATAGAACATTCAGCATAAATACCAAACTCACTAAAACGGGTTATTCTGTAAAAAAAATACCATCTCGCCAAAGTAGATTATAACGTAAAGTGTGGATGTCTAGGTCCCAAGGTTCATGTAATGTTTTTGAGATGCCATCCAAAATTAGATCAAGTGCCACGATCAATTCCAACCGTAAGATGTGGTGAGTAAAATCAGGTTTTTTTAAGTCAGTTGAATATTCATCCAAGATTCAATAAACTAAAACTTACTAAACAATACGCAACTTCCAAGAGAGCCCTTGTGGATACAAAACAACCAGACTGCATAAGGACCCTCAGTATGCACTACAATTTCCAAATCTCTATTGTCCGAACAGCACCACAACCACAATTCTCTGGGTTCACATTGCCACAAAACTGCTAGTGGCGGACTTCTATAATGGAGCCTACTCATCACCTTCAACCCTTCTATTCCTTCGACTCCTCGAAAAGTTATCAAAGCCACCCGTGTTTACCAAAGGTCTCCACAATCCCCCAAACCAAAGGCACCATGGACCACAATAAAAACAAGTGATCCACATCATCTTCATCCCCACAAAGTCGACAAGTTTTGTCCAAATTGGAATCCGCATGCTTTTGATCATCTTGAGAACGCCCTTCCTCAAAGCCATTTGAGACCACTCAGGCAATCTCTATATACTCTGAAGTGAACCGAGGCAGACATAGGATGCAATAAAATCAAGTCATCTACATCCTGACCATCCCCACAAGTTGGACAAGTCATGTCCAAGTCAAAGCCCCACATGCTTCCAAACACCTTGGTAACCAACCTCCCCTCAGCTATGCATGTATCTTAGCATTCAATGGGGCTTTGGCACATCAAATGAACGTACAGATCAAATCAAAATCCCAATCCAGGAGCAGTGGTGGTTCGTCATTGCCCCATAAACCTCTGCAACCAAAGTCATTGTACCTCCAAACCTAAACTTACAGGACCCCCCTTTGTAGGTAGGACCCCCCTTTGTAGGTCAGACAGTATCTAACATCATGACCAGCAAGGTTCAGGAAATCGATGTGCATGTGCATTCGGATAGGTCACTGAATAGTGATTAAGTGGTATTGTGGGGCATATGCATGGTATATGTGGTTCTATGCAGTTTCCTATCCAGAATCTGCAAACCATGGATTCACAACCTTCGCCCTTATATACTAGAACTAGACTATATGGCTATAAGTTGGTTGCTTTAGCTATGAAGACTGCTTACCCACTTTATCCTCCTTCTGATTCGAGTATATATATAGGTCAAATCATTCTTGTTGGTAAACAAGAGCAGCCTATTATTCCATAGAACCCTAGGCTCTCTTATATAGAGAGGACCCATGGGTAAATTACATAGTAGTCCATCCGATAAACGAAAATAGAATAAACAATACATTGAATATATAATTATCTCTACACTCCCCCTCAAGATGGAGCATAGATATCAATCGTGCTCAGCTTGGAAGAACATCTCTGGAATGGTCCTCTGAGCAAGGGCTTGGTGAAGATGTCGGCAGTCTGATCCCCTGAACTAACATGTGAAGTAGAAATCAGTCCCTTCTGAATCATATCTCTAGTGTAGTGGCAGTCTACCTCAATATGTTTTGTTCTTTCATGGAAGGCTGGATTATTGGCAATGAACAAGGCAGCTTGATTATCACACTGTAACTGCATGGGTAGAGGTACATTTATATGCAAGTCTTCCAGTACAGCTCGAACCCACATCATCTCCGTGCTTGCTTGTGTCATCACCCCTATATTCAGATTAAGCACTCGATCTAGTCACAACAGTTTGTTTTTTGCTTTTCCAAGAAACCAGAGAGCTGCCCACAAACACTGCAAAGCCTGAAGTCGACTTTCTACCCTCGGGGCATCCTGCATAGTCTGCATCTGCATATGCCGAAACGGATAAATCTGTGTCCTTTCTAAATAGCAATCCCGAGCCTGGAGAAGACTTCAAATACCTTAGTATCACATATATGGCATCCATATGTATCTGTCTTGGTTGTTCCATGAACTGGCTCACTCGACTCACTGCAAAGGCAATATCAGATCGAGTTATAGTAATGTAAAAAAGCTTTCCCACCATCTCTCTGTATCTTCTCTTGTCAACCTCTCAGTATCATTGTCATATAATTTCATACTTGGATTCATAGGAGTACTTGAGGGTCTACATCCAACCATGCATGTTTCAACCAGTAAATCTGTAACATATTTCCTTTGGGTCATGACAAGACCTTGTGCATTCCTGGCAAACTCTAGCCCCAAAAAATATCTTATGGTACCAAGATCCTTCGTGACAAAGTGACGGCCCAAAAATGCTTTTGCCATCTCTATCCCCTGAGCGGCATCTCCTGTAACCAAGATATCATCAACATATATCATGATGACAATCATACCTCTAGAGGTCTTCTGAATGAACAACGAGTGATCCGCATTTGATCTTTTGAATCCATGTCGTTCAATTAGATGGGACAGCTTCTGGAACCACGTCCTTGGACTTTGTTTAAGACCATATATCGCCTTGTGAAGTCTACACACCATATGATTCTCCCCCTCAACAGCAAACCCCGATGGCTGCTGCATGTAGACTTCTTCCTGCAGATCACCATACAAGAATGCATTTTTGGCATCAAGCTGAAAGATGGACCAGTCACGTACCACAGCAACAGATAAAAGAATGCGAAGAGTAGAGTGATGAGCCACTGGAGAGAATGTATCCATATAGTCCACACCATAAGTCTGAGTGAATCCTCTTGCCACCAGCCTTGCCTTGTATCGATCAAGGCTGCCATCTGCATGGTACTTTACTGTAAATACCCATTTGCAGCTAACAATCGATACGCCAGAGGGAGCGGGAACCAGGCTCCATGTACCCCGTGACTATAAAGCTGTCATTTCTTCTTCCATAGCCAACCGCCAACAGTCTATCTTCATAGCATCCTGATAATTCCGTGGTATGTCTATGAAAGACAGAGCTGCAGCAAATTTCTGGAAGTCTCCTGTGAGACGATGAAAAGAACCCTGGGAAGCAATGGGATAAGATGCACAAGTATGTTTCTGCTTTCGAATAGCAATGGAAACATCAAGATCATCATCCATTGCACTCATCGATGCACAGCCGTCCTGCAAAGTAGAATCCTGCACAGACACATTATCTGACCCATCGTGAGTATTGGTATCCGAACATACCTGAGGTGTGATAGATGGTTGGCGTGCATCCTGAGCAGAGCTTGATCGATGCGTGTAGTATTTAGGGAATGGCATTATAGGTGGTGGTGGTGGTGATGGTGAGGATGGTGTTGGCGTGACAACCGTGTTAGGAATGGATAGGTGTGGACTAACACTAGGAGGAGGAGGAACATACACATCGGTATTGGATGTGGAGGAAGTCAACCTATCACCTGCAGGAGAGAAGTACATAACAGACTCAAAAAATGTCACATCAGCACTGACGAAATATTTATTGTTGACTGGATCATAACGACGGTACCCCTTCTGGGTCCGAGAGTAGCCCACGAAGATACACTTGACTGCTCTAAGAGAGAGTTTGTCAAGTCCAGGAGACAACTGGTGAACAAAAGCTATAGCACCAAATACACGAGGTGTAAGAGAAAATAGATCCTTGTCTGAAAAAAGGACAGAAATTGGTATTTTCTCACCGAGTACAGAGGACGGCATACGATTCATAAGGTAACATGCCGTAAGAACCGCATCACCCCAAAAGAAGATAGGCGCACAACTCTGGACAAGCAGGGTACGAGTAATATCAAGGAGATGATGATGTTTTCGCTCTGCCACTCCATTCTGTTGAGATGTGTAAGCACATGTGGTTTGGTGAATAATTCCCCTCGACGACAAGAAATGGGAGAGAGAACGATTGCAAAATTCCAATGCATTATCTGTACGAACATATTTCACATAAGAGGAAAAAATATTCTGCATTTCTATAATAAAATTGCGAATAACATCTCCTGCTTCAGATTTGTTCTTTAATAGAAAAACCCATGACACACGAGAAAAATCATCAGCAACGACAAGATAGAACATGTCCTTGATGATCAGGAATATGACTGGGACCCCAAATATCAACATTGAACAACTCAAAAGGGGAGCTACTGCTCCGACACTGATGACTAGGAAAGCTAGCTCGATGGTGCTTTCCCAACTGACAGGCTTCACACTGAAAAGACGAACTGGGAGGAATCTGAGGCAATAAATGGCGCATCTTCTGAAACGGGAGATGACCAAAACGAAGATGCCAGATGTACGGGGAGACTGATCCGGTTGAACATGAGGAAATGCCAGCATAGGAAGGCCGGACCAAACGATATAGGCCATTCTGCTCAGAACCACAGCCAATCACCTTACTCATTAGTATGTCCTGAAAAATAAGAGAGGATGGGTCAAATATAGCCCGACAGTGCAAATCTTTCGTAATCTGACTGATGGATAATAGATTCATGGACAAATCAGGAGCATAAAGAACATTCTGTAGATGCATGGAAGATGACAGGGAAATCTCCCCCGGTCCAACGATGGGTGAATGAGTACCATCAGCAATGACCACTGACCGCTCTAGTGGAATGTCTCTGTATGACTCAAGTCTATCTCTGTCCCGGCAAAGATGATGGGTTGCACCAGAATCCATAATCCAATCTGAAATAGTATGATCGGATGTAAAAGCTGAAACACTACCTGAGGTGCTAGCAAAGGCAGAAGTACTGGCAGATGCTGAGGCCGCAATGTCTGAAGAGGCTCTTGGGGAATCTGTAGATGCTTGAGGCATAATGTCTCGCAAGCACGCCACAAGCTCCTCAAACCTATGATCTGACGTGGACGCCAATGGAGATGCAACATGCTCAGCTACACGTGCCGATGCTGGAAACACATGCTTTGAATAGCATGTATCCTCGGAGTGGCCTGTGCGATGGCAGAAAGTGCATGGTTGGCGAACACGACCTCCTCGACTACGAGAACCACGTCCACGAAAAGAAGACGTACCACCTCTCCCTCGCGACACAGTCATCACCGAAGGAGGGGTGTAGTAGTCCTAGAAGAGACCGAGATACGGCTGAGCCTCCGATATACTTCCTCCATAGTAGGAATCATAGCATCTGCAAGTATCTGAGATCTGGCAGCATCATACTCAGGATCGAGAGCCGCGAGCAGTACCCCCACCATTGTAGCATTTCGAAAAGCTTTCTGCTGCTCAGGGGTAGCCGTGAGAGGTATAGTACTGTAGAGCTTCTCAAACATCCCCCGTAGGGATGTATACAAGGAATGTAATGGTCGACCATTCTGCTTCATAGTGAATATGTCATGCTGAAGCTGCAACATTTTAGTCTCACTTCGCACCTACGAATAGGTAGCTGCCAGGATGTCCCACATCGCCTTAGTGGTGGGTTGATGGAGAACATTGTTCGCAATCTCCATCATCAACGTGCCTGAAAGTCGGACCTTGGCATATGAATCGTCAGCCTTCCAGGAGGCATAGATCCCAGTCTTCGTTGCCGGTTCTTCTTCGGTAAGAATATGTTTCTTACCGTTGGACTTCATGAGGCTCATGAACTGCATCATCCAGAGCTCGTAATTCGTCACATCCATCTTGACTATTGGCGTAGGACCTTTGAATGCGCCTATGGAGGGCATATCAACTTTGTTATCTGACATGATGTCGGAGACGAAGAACTAGGATCCGTAGACCAATGAAGAAGTGTATACATAAACTGGACGAGATTTGAGTGCATATGTAGATGTTACGCACTCAAATCCATGGAGAGGAAGAGGGCCCTACGAAGGAGGATGCCGGCTCGGGGAAAGGCCGGGCGGCGGAAGCCCGACAATGGGTGGTGGGAGCGGCAGTAGGCGGTGTAGGCAGAGGTGGGCGGTGGAGGCCCCGGTGGTGGGTGGTTGAGGCCTCAAGGGTGGGAGAGAAGGGCAACGGCGGGAGAGGAGGCGGCGCCGAAGGTGGGGCGGCGGAAGGAGGGGGCGGGGGGAAGGGATTAGGGTTAGGGTTAGGTTTCCTGCTCTGATACTATGTTGGTAAACAAGAGCAATCTATTATTTCATAGAACCCTAGGCTCTCTTATATAGAGAGGACCCATGGGTAAATTACATAGTAGTCCATCCGATAAACGAAAATAGAATAAACAATACATTGAATATATAATTATCTCTACAATTCTTAAGTCAGCTTTTGACGCCATCTAGTCTAGCTCCTTCCAATATAACTCTGTTTACTACGAAACCTATTTTCACTATCCATACGCACATGCATTGCTTTCAACTTCCGGGGTGAGAAGCCTAACTTAGACTGTGCTTGAAAGTCCCAAGAAAGCTATCAGTTGATCTTTTCAGGGCCCAAGGGAAATCGCTCTTGCAACTCGTCACCTACTCCTTAGATGGATAGTTGGATCTTTGGCAGTAAATGCACGGTGTGCGGCCAATGTCACAGCTAGAGTCACGGCCTCGGCCTCCTTGGGAGCTGTAGTCAAGATTCAGGAAAGTCGTATGCGTATGCGTTCGACATATCACTAAATACTAAATAAGCGGCACATGGGGTATATGCGATTCTATGTGGTTTACTAGTTTTAAATTTAAAAATAAATAAATATTTATACATATTACTACTCAAGTTATGAATCAAAGTTTAAAGAAGATCTAAGAAAAAATATTTCATGTTAGATGGTTGAGTAGATGACACTAATTGCCTAACATTTGAAAAAACATTTAGCCACAAAAACTTCATATATTAGATAATTCATGATAACAAAACTTCAATACACATAATTGCATATTTGCAGTAAATGAGCAAAACCTCAATCAACATATATTAAAATATTAGACGATATATTGCATATACCCGTGAAAACAATACATGAGAAAACATTGCATATACATAATGGCATAATGCATTGCAATTGTATACAAATGCATTACATATTCTTACTGTTGAATGGAGGAAGAGGCGGAGCTATGAAGGTAAGCACCCGAAGGAGAGGATTGAAGAGTTGGAGTTGTTGAAGGCTGAGCCACCAAGCTGTTGGAGCAGTATGTGGGGCATATGAGGACCGTGTATGCGCTTAGGCACATAATGCATTGATTTATAAAATCAGTTCAGTCCGCATGCTGCACGGGCATATGCCACATATGCAGCCCATGCGATCAATTTCCTTAACACTGATGACCAGTAGGCAGTCGTAACTTACCCCGACTATAGCAATGAGTACATGTTTGTCCTCCAAACATAACATCTGTGACTAACATAAGCACCATAAACCTCTGCAACCAAAAAATCAGTATACCTCCAAACCTAACATATGGGATCCCCTTAGTTGATCATCATGATTAATGAAGGCAATCCATGCACCCTCTACTGAAAATGAGGTTACGCAACTGTAGGCAGCCATACCTCACCTCAATTTTAAGAAACCAACTAACATTTGGTGTCCTCCACACGCACAAATAGCCAGAGAATCGCTTTAAGCAACACCTCTTACATTTACCAATCATCCGGTAAGAACATGAAAACATGAAAGCAACCGCTCTCGACATGTCTTTATCGTAATGGTGTCATTGTTAGTACTTTGCATCCGAGCCTCTATTTTCATAAGGACACACTCAATTTTATATGGGCACTCGTATTATTATATCTTTGCAGCTTACAGGATTTTCAAGGATAACAAGTCCAAGACCAAAAAAAGACCAAGTTCTACTCTTTCCCTACTCAAGTGTTGATGTATTTCTCATTTGTAATGATTGGGAAAGCTCACAAATGCATGTATACATGATCATATAAGAGCGTCTCATACAGCCAAAAAGGCAAATTGCGCAAATACCCCCAAACCTAATTGATTACTTTTTTGTGATTTGGTCGATCAATTTTGGTTATTGGTAGAAACCAGATCGATCAACTGTTTTGACATGATCAATCACTTTTGATTACTGGTTGAGACCTGATCAATCACTTTTTTTGACATGCTCGATACTTTATAGTACTAGCTACATTGACTGATTGATCACTTTTGATCTGATTGATCACTTTTTGACTCTATATATTTCTTGATCAGTCACTCAATTGATCTGATCAATCATTTTTCAAGGAAACCCTCTAAAGGTCAATTATCTGATTGATTATTTCTACATAACTGATCAATGAATTGACAATACGATCAGCTGCTCTACTAATCTAATCAATCATCTATATATCCATGAATGTCTTTAAAGATGATCTTATTCCTAATTTAGAACTCAGCGGCTCTATCAAGCCCCAACATGGCATCATCTACTTTGCATCTACATATGTTACTAAAATCCTCTTTCTTATGCACACAACATATGTACACATTTAATATACATGAAAGAAAAAGTGTTTGCATTCTCATGAATGAAGAGCTGTAAATACGTTCGCAATCTCTAAGCCCCAATCATTGGCCACTCATTGTTTCTACACGACTAGTTAGAGTTACACTTCATACATAATTCAACTCCACATGTGATCAATTTTCAACATCTTATTTTGGTCATTGCAGGTCTACATGTCTTGTGCTTCTATCGCTATTGTCTTCTTCATGTGTACATAATTCCTAGCATATAGATTCTGTGGGTCTTATTTAAAAAAGTTATTGTTTGAGCATTCGTTGTATGCGCCCATTGTGTTGTAGCAGGGTAAATGGATCCTGGAGGAGATCCATTTACCCCATCTAGTGTTTAGTCCCACATCATCCAACGGTGGGACTTGGAGGCTCTGGAGAGGCTATATAAGGAGCCCCAGACCTCCTGTATCCATTGAGAAAAAGCAATGCATAACACGCCCCTTTGAGGGCTTCTCCTGTGCTTTCATCCCGCTCCTCACGGAGTAAGGTTCCACGTAAAATCATGATGTTCCATGTTTATCTTTTCCTTCTTATGCTCTGTTTTATCATTCCGCTTCCGCATTCTCTATTTTCTAACATGGTATCAGAGCGGGTTTGATTCTCGAGGAAATAGTGTTGAAGATTTATTCATGTTTTTTTTTCGAGATTCAATTTTTGAGTTTGTTTTTTAGATGCTCCTGTCCATGGGTTGTTCAATTTTAAAGGAACATCTAGGGTTTCTATTCATGTAGCGTGCGTGATCTCCGTGTGTCGTCTGCACCCTTGAAGCCCTGGCAGCCGTGTTTTCATCTAGGTATCTATTCACGAGAAACCAGTCCGCAACTCCAGGCAAAGTCAAAGTCGCATATGGCGACGCAGCATCCTCCAGGTGATTCTCCCGCATAAGCCGTACAGTCCTTACCCAACTCACGTCGCATCTCCAGATCTCCCAGGCTCGCCAAGCCCCCTTCGTGTCTCCTTCGCGCGGCTCTCATCCAGGCTACGGGCCCTTTCGATCTCTGCTCCTGGCGAGATCTCCTCCTGCGGCTCAGGCGGCACCACTCTCCAGATCCTCCCAGGCCGCAACCCACGCAAGCCCCTGCACCAGTCATCCAAGCGCACGTTGGCACAATCCTCTCCTGCGAATTCCAGCCAGGCGAAGCCCACGAAGATCAGTGTGTCACCCTCCTTCCTCCGCACGATCCTGTCACACAGGAGGAGATCCCATCGGCGCCGCCATATCGACCTCCTCCCAGCCGAGTCGCGCAGCAGCGCGAAACCCCCTCGCGCTCCAGGCGCAGCACTTCTGACACCAGGCGGAGTTCCAGGCTGAAGATGATCCTCACGCGCACCCCACCTGGCGCGTGATCCCCTGGCGAGCTCCAGATCTGGGAATCTCCCAGTCCCCATCGCGGCGCTCCTTTGCGTTATGTCTTCCAGGCGGCCACGCCAACCACGGGCGACGCCTCTGCTTCTCAGATCGAGCCCCCTGGCGACGGCGGCAATCTTGAAGGCCCATGTGCGGGCGGCTTCTGCATGCAAGGGTTCCTCGATGGGAACCCTAAATTGGGATAACAGGGGCTCGTGGCCCTTATTTAAAAAGGAATTTTTTTGTTGTGCTTCGTTGGGCCGCAAGGAAAAAAAAGGAGGGGGCTTGGCCGTTAAAAAAATTAGAAAGGCTCAGTCAAAAGAAGAAAAAAAAAAGAAAAAAAGAGCCGTAAAAGTGAGAGAGAGGTATCTTTGGGTTTAATTAGGTCACATTTATTTTAAAAAAATGGAGAGGCATTTGTTAAAAAAAAGAAAAAGAAAAAGAGTTGCGTACAAGGAAAAAAGCCGTACGCGAAATTTAAAAAAATGAATGAAAGCCGTAAAAAAATTTGATTGAAACGGCTAAAAAAAGTTGTGACGGCTTAAAAAAAAGAAAAAAAGAAAAGCCGCAAGTTTCATGTTGTGTTTTTTTCCCATCTATCTTGTCTTCTCCCAACTTTGTCGATGTTCTTTTTCCGACGAGTATGGGAGAAAGGGGGAGTATAGTGTAGAGTTATTCGACATCGATCATACGACATCTCTTTCAAGATTTCAGTCTCCAGATGTCAGTTCAGGTTCCAGTCCAGTGCCCATCCAGATTTTCAGACTCTACAGTGACAGTTCAGATTTCAGACTCGACATTCAGATCGGTTCGAGTCCAAGTTCAAGGCACTCCATGTTGAGGTCCATTTTCGAGTTCTCCAGAGAGACTCCATTTTCAGACACGCACGAGTATGCGGTCATTTTCATATAAGCACATGTATGTCATCAGTTCAGAGGTCCCCATCCTTTCGTATTGTTGTAGGCCAGAGTTTTCATGTGAGCCATAGGGACTCCAGAGTAGAGGACCATTCCCTATGCCATGTTGGCAAGGGTTTTTCATGTGGTATCATAGGTACACCAGAGTAGTGCACCATTCTTTGTGCTAGATGAGAGAGACCCAGTTCTCCGACGAGGAGACTTATTCAGACTCCATTCTCCAGCGATCGTGGACTCCGACGAGGATTACATAGTCACGACCTTTTCAGCTCGGCTCTTTTCAGAGATGGAGCAGTTGTCCACATTATTGTGGCGGGCCAGAGTACTCCAACGAGGAGACTCATTTCAGTTGCAGTGACTCTGACAGGCGCAGTTCAGAGCACATGCTCTCCTACGAGGAGATTCAGAAGACTCACACTCCAGCCCGTTCGTCCTCCTCACCTGCACGGCATGAGAAGCAACATCCTCGACTACAGCAATGTGCGCGTTGGGTTGATATTATCCGTAGTGTCCTGTAGCGTTGAGTTGAGTTTATTTCTGTTTGTCCAAGCTGAGCATTGCATGCTCCAGCTTGAGGGGGAGTGTTGGAGCATTCGTTGTATGCGTCCATTGTGTTGTAGCAGGGTAAATGGATCTCGGAGGAGATCCATTTACCCCATCTAGTGTTTAGTCCCACATCGTCCAACGGTGGGACTTGGAGGCTCTGGAGAGGCCATATAAGGAGCCCCAGACCTCCTGTATCCATTGAGAAAAAGCAATGCATAACACGCCCCTTTGAGGGCTTCTCCCGTGGTTTCATCCCGCTCCTCACGGAGTAGGGTTCCACGTAAAATCATGGTGTTCCATGTTTATCTTTTCCTTCTTATGCTATGTTTTATCATTCCGCTTCCGCATTCTCTATTTTCTATAGTTATGTATCTTTTTCTTTAATTCTCTAATTGTTGTAAAGATTACTTCATTTATAATCCAAGTTGCAAGAACTTTGGTGTGTGATCCGAAGTTGTTGGAAGCCTTTCGTGTGTGATCCCAAGCATTATACAGAGGTACAAAATATTTAATGTGCAGTACAAAGTTGTGAAAGCCTTCAGTGTGATCATCGTACTAAATATCATGATACACAATCGATATATCGGTACCGACGAGGGAGGAGATCTCGATATTACTATGTATATGTGTTTACATGATGTCGATCGATATCTTGCGAGATATTAGACATTTTGTCTCGTACCAATCAAAAAGTAAAATTTTTAGTACAAACTTTCGTTGATATCGACCGATACCATCAATATTGAACCGATATTGCTCAATATCACTCTTTTTTAACTTTTGGTTGATTTCTCTAGGATTTTGCATTTGTAACTACTCCAGATATTAAAAACGCATTATGATTTAGGGTTTATAATATTATATCACGTGTGCATTTCTTAACTTCTACAATATCAGTTATGCCCCCCTTAATATCAATCATGCCCCTAGCTTCTTACAAAATTCATAGTTCTGCCTTTTTGTAATATAAGTTTTGCCCCTACTTTACCTTAATGGAAGAGCAGAATTGCGAATATTGTAAGAAGTTAGGGGCACAACTGATATTACAAAAAAGGAGGAGCATAGTTGATATCGCAAAAGTTAAGAATGGCACAAGTGATAAAAAAACCCTATGATTTATATCTCAGCGAGACTCCTATTTTGAATGTCCCCCGAGCAATGAAGATGAAATAATTCTAAAGTTGATCAAGAAAAGTTTGCATATATATACAGTATGCATTATATACTTCGATTTATATTTATTTTTCTTTAGTTTAATTAGAAAGTTTTGTTTCAAATTTAATGTTAATTTATCTTCTTTCATCTAAAATTATGATTATTGTGATAAATGTTCATTAAAGTTTGACGATTAGTTTTGATTTCTTATATTGAGAATTTTGGAAAGGGGAAAGAGTTATTGATTCCATTGAAGCCTTAGGGTTCTCTTATATAGGAGAAAAATCTTATGGAAAATGAAGAATAAGTAAATATACAAAGAACAAACATTTATCTCAACAATCCCCCTCAAGCTGGACTGGAACATATATATCAATCGTGCTCAACTTGGAACAACAATGATGAAATAGATCTCTGGCAAGTGCCTTGGTGAACATAGCTACAATCTGATCTCTTGAAGCAACATGAGAAGTGGAGATAAATCCATTCTAATTCATATCTCGAGTGTAGTAACAGTCTAACTCGATGTGCTTGGTTCTTTCATGGAAGGCTAGATTATTTGCTATGAAAGGGGTGATCTGATTATCGCATTGGAAGTGCATAGGAAGTGACACCTCAATAGTCAGGTCAGATAGGACAGATCTGACCCACATCATCTCTATGCACCCTTAAGCCATGACTCTATATTCTGATTCAGCACTAGATCTAGCAACAACCGTCTGTTTCTTACTCTTCCATGAAACAAGTGAACTCCCTACGAAGGTAGCGAAGCATAAGGTAGACTTCCTGACTTTGGGCATCCTGCATAATCTGAATCAGGACACATTGTAACTGTAAGGGATGTGTCTCTACTAAACAAGAGTCATTCACCTGGAGTCCATATGTACCTGCCTGGGTTGCTCCATAAACTGACTAACTATGCTCACTGCGAAGGATATATCAGATATGGTAATGATGACATATAAGAGCTTCCCTACAAGCTCTCAATATCGTCTCTCATCAACCTCCTCAGTGTCATCATCATAGAGTTTCATACTCGGGATCCATAGGAGTAGTAGCAGGCCCACATCCTGTCATGACCATCTCAGCTAGAAGATCAGTAGCATATTTCCTTTGCGCCATCAGCATGCCACGTCGGTTCCTTATAAATTCGAGGCCAAGAAAGTAATGAAGATTGTCAAGGTCCTTGGCATGGCCTCGAATTTCGACCGAAATTCGACCGAATTTCGGTCGAAATTCGATTTCGGTGTGTGATCGAAATCCGACCGAAATGGTCGATATCGACCGAAATTTGGGGGGCCTAGTTCAAAAACAGACCAAAATTTCGGTCGAATTTCGACCGAAATTCAACCAAAATTTTGTTTCGGTCAGTCTCCGAAATGAAACCGAAATCGGGCATTTAAGGCCTTAGTCCTTGGTCACAAACTGTTGTCCAAGGAAATCCTTAACTATATGAATACCATGGTCATCATTCCATGTAACAATGACGTCATACACAAATCAAAATATCAACAATGTCTCTCTGGGATCTCTGAATGAAAAATGGAAAGCGAGTGATCTGTAGCCGATCTGACAAATCCACGTTGCTCGATCAACTCAAAGAGCTTTTGAAACCAAGCCCTTAGACTCTACTTAAGGCCATAAACATCCTTGTGAAGTCTACAAACCATACGTGACTCCCCCTCAGCAGCAAAACTTGGTGGCTACTGCATGTAGACCTCCTCTTGCAGGTCACCGTACAAGAACCATTCTTGACATCCAGCTGAAAAAGAGCCCAATCACATACCACGACAGAAAGAAGAATATGCAAAGTAGGATGCCGAGCTACAAGAGAAAATGTGTCATGATAGTCCAGCCCTTATGTCTGGGTGAAATCACAAGCAATAAGCATGGCCTTGTATCTATACATACTACCATATGCACGGTGTTTCACCGTAAATACCCACTTGTTCCCCACAACAGATACACCAGGTGATGCAGGAACAATACTCCATGTGCCACGAGGTTGTAATGTTGCCATCTCCTCCTCCACAGCAAGGCACCACTGACTAATCTGTAGCGCCTCCTGATATGTTTGTAGTATGTCCATGGCAGATAGTCCTACAACAAACCTCTGAAACTCCTTTGAGAGGCGTGCAAGAGAAACATGGGAAGCAAGAGGTTATGGGCCTGTTTGGTTGCAGGGTTGGGCAGGGTTGGCTCAACCCTGGTTACTATTCATAATGGTACTTCCTCCTCACAGATTACTATTCACCCACCCCAACCCAGTCCAACCCAACCCTGTCCAACCCAGCAACCAAACAGGCCCTATGTATCACATGTATCGATGTACGCCTCAGTTTCCGTAAAGCAATAGGCATGTCAAGGTCCTCAACCTGCGTAGCAACCAAGTAGGAACGTCTACAAACACCTGCTCATCTTGTTGTAAATGCAAATCACCAGTGCCATCAGCGGAAACCAAGTGCTCAGGACAAACCTGGGACATATGCAGCTAGTAAAAGCATATGCAGTACCTGATATGGTGGCAGATGCTGATGCAACTACCTCTGAAGATCATGGAGCAGTTGACGACCCATGTACGGGCATAATCTCTCTCAGTCTTGCCAAAAGCTCATCAAACCTCTGATTCGATGCCGGAAGAGGAGCACCATGTGGTTGATTCTGCTCTATAACATGAGCCGAAACAGGAAAACCGTGCTTGGAGTAGCATGTATCCTCAGAATGACATGGTATGTGGCAGAAAGTACACGATTGATTGGGTCAACTATCCCCTCCCCCGCCACTGGTATTACGTCTTCTGAACTGTGTAGAATCCCCTCTACCATGAGATGTTGTCATAGCCGAGGAGGTATGTGACTGCTGAATAGCACCACCAGGTGCCATAGAAAGCCTACTCAATCTGCGGTATGCCTCCTCCATTGGAGGTATCGTGGCATCAATAAGAATCTGTTACCGAGCTACATCATATTCAAGATCAAGAACTGCAAGAAAAACTCCAGTCATCACCGGATCTCTATAAGCCTTGAGTTGTTCTGGCGAAGCAATCAAGGAAATGAAACCGTTGAGCTTCTCAAACATACCTGTTGGGAAAATAAGAGAACTTGTTTATTCCATCAGCCCTAGACTCTCTTATATAGGAGAGTAGCCTATGGGTAAATTACATAAAGAGTCCAACGGGAAAGTAAAAATAACAAAAGAGATACATAAGTGAATAATATATATCTACACTCCCCCTCAAGATGGAGCATAGATATCAATCATGCTCAGCTTGGACGCGCACTTCTGAAACGGCCCTCGCAGTAATGCCTTGGTAAAAATGTATGTCGTTTGATTCTCTGAACTAACATGGGAATGTAGCAATGAATCCCTTCTGAATCATATCACGTATAAAGTGCCAGTCAACTTCAATGAGTTTGGTTCGTTCATGGAATGCTGGATTATTTGCAATGAACAAGGCCGCCTGATTGTCACATTCCAAAGCCATAGGAAGTGGGACTTCTATATGTAAATCTGTAAGCACAGCCTTTACCCACATCATTTCTGTGCTAACCTGGGCCATAGCCCTATATTCTGATTCAGCACTAGACCTTGCCACAACAGTTTGTTTCTTGCTCCTCCATGAGACTAGAGAATCTCCAACATATACAGCAAACCCAGAGGTGGACTTCCTGTCCTTGGGACACCCAGCGTAATCTGCATCTGCACAGGCTGAGATAGTAATCACCTTGCCTTTCTTAAACCCGCACCTGGAGATGACTTGAGGTACCTGAGTATCATATGTATGGCATCCATGTGTACCTGACGTGGTTGCTCCATGAACTGGCTCACTCGACTCACAGCAAAGGATATATCGGGCCTGGTAATAGTGACATAAAGAAGTTTGCCCACCAATTCTCTGTATCTTCTCCTATCCACCTCCTGTGTATCACCATCATATAACTTCATACTAGGATCCATAGGTGTGGTAGCAGGTCGGCAACCAAGCATTCATGTTTCACTCAACAGGTCAGTGATATATTTCCTCTGAGACATTACCAACCCATAAGGATTTCTGGCGAACTCCAGTCCAAAAAAATATCTAAGAACTCCAAGGTCCTTGGTAACAAATTCACGACCCAACATTTCTTTCGCCTCCTTTATTCCCTGTTCATCATCACCTGTAATCAGAATGTCGTCTACATAGACCATAATTGTAATAATACCTCTGGAAGTCCTTTGTACAAACAAGGAATGATCAGCATTAGAACGTTTGTATCCCTGTTTCTCAAAGAGATCTGAGAGCTTCTGGAACCACGCTCTAGGGCTCTGCTTAACGCCATAGATAGCCTTATGAAGTATGCACACCTTAGGATACTCCCCCTCAACAGCAAAACCAGGTGGTTGTTGCATGTAGACTTCCTCCTGTAAGTCACCATATAAGAACGCATTCTTCACATCCAACTGGTATAGCGGCCAATTACGAGTGACCGCAACAGAAAGCAGGATCTGTAGAGTGGAATGGCGGGCCACCTGCGAGAATGTATCAAGATAATCCACCCCATATGTCTGTGTAAAGCCACGAGCAACAAGACGAGCTTGTATCTGTCAATACTGCCATCTGCATTCTGCTTGACTGTAAATACCCACTTGCAGCTCACTGGAGACACATCAGCAGGTGCAGGAACCAGACTCAGGTACCTCTAGACTGAAGAGCTGACATTTCTTCCTCCATGGATAGACGCCATCTACTATCCTTCAGTGCGTCTTGGTAATTCCGTGGAATAGCCACTGCTGATAATGCGACGACGAAATTCCTGAAATCTCCAGTTAGTCAATCAAATGACACAGAAGCTGCTAAAGGATATGATGCGCAGCTCCGCTTCGACTTTCGTAGAGAAATCGGAACATCTAAATCATTTGTGTCCTCGTCTGACCTCTGTAACATATCCTGCTCAGAAAAATCATCAGATCCATCAATAGTAATATCTTTAGAACATACCTTAGGCGAGCTAGGTGATGAGCGATGACCATGAGCTGAAACAGGCCTGCGGGTATAATGAAATGGTAATGGTGAAACATGTAGAAGATGGTAACGGTTCTAGTAGTGGTGGTGGAGGTGGTGTTGACATGTAAATGGCATCAGTATTAGCAGGGGGTATCAACTGATCACCTGAGGCTGAGAAATACATAACAGATTCAAAAAATGTAACATCAGCACTGACAAGGTACCGCATGCGCAATGGATCGTAACACTTGTACCCCTTCTGAATTCTGGAGTATCCAACGAAGACACACTTGACAGCCCTAGGAGAGCTTGTCAGTCCCGGGAGACAACTGGTGGACAAAAGCGACCGAACCGAACACACGAGGAGTAAGGGAGAACAATTCTTTTCCAGGGAAGATAAGAGAGAAAGGGATCTTCTCACCTAGAACAGATGACGGCATACGATTGATTAGGTAACATGTTGTAAGAACAGCATCACCCCAAAAAGAGTGAGGAGCATGACTCTATATAAGGAGCGACCTGGTTACATCCAGCAAATGGCGATGTTTCCTTTCAGCAACCCCATTCTGTTGGGAGGTATAGGCACAGGATGTCTGGTGGATGATCCCTTGGAATGAGAAGTAACTAGATAGGACATGAGTACACAATTTCAGGGCATTATCACTTCTCACAATTTTAACAGATGCAGAAAAAACATTACAAATTTCATTAAGGAAATTGATGATAATATTCCCTACTTCAGATTTATTCTTTAACAGAAATACCCATGACACACGAGAAAAATCATCCACAATAACTATATAAAACTTGTGTCCCTGATGATCAGGAACACGACTCGGACCCCATATATCGACGAGAAATAACTCAAACTTGGAGGTACTATTCCGACACTGACGGCCGGGAAAGGTAGACCGATGATGCTTTCCCAACTGACAAGCCTCACATTGAATAGACGTGTGAGGCGAAACCTGAGGTAACACACGATGCAGTTTCTGAAGCGGTAGATGTCCAAAGCGCAGGTGTCATAGTAGGGGAGAGATGGATCCAACAGGTAGGGATGAGGTTCCAGCAAAAGGAGTCTGACTGAGGCGATAGAGGCCGCCTTGCTCATAGCCACGCCCAATCACGTTGCCCGTAAGGATGTCCTGAAAAACAAGAGAAGATGGATCAAAAATCGCCCGGCACTGTAAATCCTTTGTAATTTGACTGATAGACAACAAATTCATCGAAAAATCAGGTGCATGTAACACATTCTTGAGATGCATAGATGACGTCAGTCTAATATCCCCCTGACCAGCAATCGGGGAATGTGTACCATTATCAATAACCATCGTTCGACCTGGAGAGATCTGTCTGTACCATGTAAGTAGACTTTGATCACCACATAGATGATGTGTGGCGCCAGAGTCCATAATCCATGTTAAAGTATCTGATCCACTACTAGTAAATGCATATGTGCTACCTGATGCACTGGTAGATGCAGAGGCGGATGCGGCAACATCAGAGTGGTTCTCAGTAGTAGGTGCTGGGCCAGATGGAGGAATGATGCCCCTTAGACGAGCTACAAGATCATCAAAGTGCTGATCCAAAGAAGCAGCAGATGGAGGCTCGATCTGCTCAGCGACTCGTGCAGATGTAGGAAATCCATGCTTAGAGTAGCATGTGTCTTCGGTATGTCCAGTACGATGGCAAAAGGTACACGTTGGCCGAACACGGCATCCTATGCCACGAGGGCCACGGCCGCGAGCCTGATGATGGTGACCTCCACGACCTTGATTGGCCGCCATGGTTGAGGCAGTCTGATTCGTAGTCGTAGAAGGGACAATGATGCGGCTCAATCTGTGAAAAGCTTCCACCATAGGAGGAATAGTGGAATCCGCCAAGATCTGGGAACGTGTTGTCTCATACAAAAGATCAAAGGCAGCGAGGAAAACTCCTACTATAGTAGCATTTCGGTAGGTCTTCTGTTGCTCTGGTGTGGCTGTCAGGGACATGAAGCTACAAAACTTCTCAAACATTCCTCGTAGAGATGTGTACAGTGAGTGTAGAGGACGTCCATTCTGCTTGATAGTAAATATGTCATGCTGGAGTTGCAGAATCTTTGTCTCATTATTCGCTTGAGAATATGTAGCAGACAGAAAGGGCTGATGAAGAATATCATTGGCAATCTCGATTGCCAAAGTTCCAGATAGCCATACTTTGGCATATGCATCATCTGCCTCCCATGAGGCATTGACCCTAGTCTTCTCAGCAGGCTCTTCTTCAGTAAGAATGTGTTTCTTATTGGTTGACTTCATCATACTCATGAACTGCATAGCCCACAGTTCATAGTTCGAACCATCCATCTTCACAATCGACGCTGGACCTCGGAAGGCGCCTAAAGATGTGATATCTGCCTTGCTTTCTGACATAGTGATAACGGAAGACTGGAGTGGTAGACTGAAGATATGATCGTCTACACAGACATAAACGGGTTTAGTTGCATGTGTAGACTTCAAGCAACCAAACCCATTACTTTGGAGGCACGCGCGCTTGACTTAGGGTTCTGTGTGCACGAGAGTCAAGTCTTTTAGACGGTCACACGCATGAGACACCCACGAAGATCACGCGCGTTCAGGACGCTAGGTTACCGTGCGAATGTGCATGGAAGGCACAAAGGTGCACGGTCACTGCTTACTGCGCTAGGTCACGCACAGGACCTACTGCACGCAGACAATGAGACTCGGATCTCGCGAGATCAAGGGCTACTTCGCATAGACAGAGGCGGAGCGCGGAGAAGCGTGCGATGGCGCACAGGAGCGTGCGGGGGCACGCGGTGGCGCACAACGATGCGCGGAGGGGATGCGCACAACGATGCGCGGAGGCGCACAGCAATGCGTGCGGCGATGCGCAGGGGTGCGTGGAGGCGCGCGGTGACGCCTAGGGGTGCGCGGAGGCGCGCAGGCTTGAGGGTAGGGCTAGGGTTAGGGTTTGGCTCGAGAACTCCGATCTAGGACCGTCGCTCTGATACCATGTTGGGAAAATAAGAGAACTTGTTTATTCCATCAGCCCTAGGCTCTCTTATATAGGAGAGTAGCCTATGGGTAAATTACATAAAGAATCCAACAGGAAAGTAAAAATAACAAAAGAGATACATAAGTGAATAATATATATCTACAATACCCCTGAGAGAAGTGAAAAGGGTATGAAGAGGACGTTCGTTCTGTTTTGATGTGAAGATATCATGTTGTAGTTGCAATATCCTCGACTCATTCTTCTCCTACGAGTAAGTAGCAACGAGGATGTTCCACATCGCCTTTGGAGTAGGCTGAATCAGAATATCATTGACTATCTCCACAGACAATTTCCCAGACAGACAGACAGACAGACATGTGCATATGCGTCATCTGCCTTCCAAACGAGGCATTGGCCCAAGTCTTGTCAGTTAATTCGTCCTATGTTAAAATGTGCTTCTTACCGTTGCACTACATTAGGCTCATGAATTGCATAGCCCATAACTCATAATTAGTCCCATCCATCTTGAAAATGGTGATAGACTTTTGAAGGCACCCGAGGATGAGACGTCGACCTTGGAGTTGACCCTGTTATCTGACATGATGATGACTACTACAAAGGCTGGGGTTGTAGACAAGGATGAACGTGTCTACACAGGCATACATGAAGATGGTTGTACGTGTAGACGCATACGGCAACCTCTTCCAACCGTTAGAGGCCTCTCCGAGTAACTATGGAGGTTTAGATGACCAAAACCACCCTAAAAAGCTCAAAATCAGATTGAACAGTGGATTAAATCGCTCTTTGCAGCGATTTATAAGCCTCAATGGACAAGGATGGTGACCTTTAGGGTGCCACAAGAGATGGAGATAACCCCCACGGCCTTGGTGGAGATAGAGCCCCCCCTCCTCCCTTGGGCGGCACCGATGGCAATGGTGGTTGTTGCGACTGTTAGAGCATCGACACCGATGGTAGCAGTGGTTGTTGCGGCTGCTACAGTGGCGGCGGCGGCGGCTGTCGCAGGTGGCTGTTGCGGCTGCTGGCTGCTCTACTATAACGATGGCAGTGGTGGCCGCAGGTGGCTATGGCTTAGGTGGGGAAGGAGCGGTTAGGGCATAGGCTCCGATCTAGGACCGCCGCTCTGATACCATGTGGAAGGGGAAAAGAGTTGATTGATTCCATTGAAGCCCTAGGGTTCCCTTATATAGGAGGAAAATCCTATGGGAAAATTACATAAAGTAGACAGAAGAATAAGTCGATATAAATAAAGAACAAACACAGACATTTGTCTCAACAAGAATTTTTTTATACATAATATGCAATGCAATGTAATATAAAGCTAACATGCTAATTACACCTCCTTTATGTTTCTAATTTGTTATTGTTCAAATTTCATTATTTCCTTTCCAATACCTCTAAGCAATCAGTAGCTAATAGTTAACGGTCAGCACTGGCAGTAGCTAAATGTGCAATATGTGTGATATAATATGTATTGATTTATTAAATACACCGCATTCTTGCATATAAGCGTGTATTTGTATGTTATTTATTGTTTTAAGAGCTATAATGATCTTGATTTGCGAGAAAATCGCTTTTTGAGCCATTTCCAAGATTTCCACCAATATCATCGATATATCATGATATATCCCTGATATATATCCTCAGTCTATACAGATACAATGCCAATATCAACATTTTGAATCTTGTATATGATGCAAAGCACCTGCAAAAAGGATGGTGTTATCCGTGGTAAATAATCAGTATAATAATTAGTTGATCGACTCAACCAATAGGAAATCCTAAGTTGAGGACTTGGATTAACATCTTCGTGCAAGTATTGCTTGTATTTGCATATATGATATTACATGCTTTGAGATATTTTTTTATCTAGTCATTATTTGAGATAACCTATTATGCCCTCACCCTCTAGTTTTATTCTAATCCTACAGTTATCCGCTTTTAGTTATCCGCTTTTAGTATCAGATTAGTTTTATTCTAATCTTACAGTTATTCACTTTTAGTATCAGGGCTAAGATTCTAAATAGACAATATCTTTAAGGCCAAGGGTCAACCAACGGTAAGATCTCCTATCAATGGAGCTAAGTGCAATTTTTGAAAAATTAGAATGCAGATTTTCTAGAATCAATGAACTTTGAGGTATGTGATGTGGTCAAATCCAAATACATACGCCCAGCTAAGGCTGCTGAAACAGTTCTAACATATTTGGATAAGAAGAAAGCTACATTCAAGTCAAAGGCTATGAACGCTCTCTTATATGCAATAACAAAAGAAGAATTTGACCGTGTATCAATATATAACACCACATATGAAATCTGGAGCAAACCATCACTTATAAATGTATGAATAAGGTAAGCAAAACTTGCATTAGTCTTCTACAACAGAGATATGAATTCTTCATGATGGAAGATGGAGAAATGATTTGAGACATGTACACCAGATTGACAGCCATCGTGATTGAACTGAAAAATCATGATGTGGATGTAAAAGTCCCGATGCAGGTGAAGAAACCTTCGAGATCATTGACCTCAGAATAGAGAACCATCAGAACAATCAAATGATTCAGATACACTTGCTATGGATGATCTGATTGGCAAGCTTCTCACGTACGAAGTTGAAAAGCAACACGAGAAAGAAGCAGAAGCAAAGCCAAAAAGGAAAAAAAGAGTTTAGCACTACGAACTAAATCAACTACTTCGGAAGAAGATTTAAATGAATAAGACATCACTCTAATCTAGAGAAAGTTCAAGAAATTCAGGAAGAAACAAAAGGACGTAAAGAATAACGACAATGATGTCATATGCTACAACTACAAGAGGAATGGTCATTTCCAAAAGGAATGTCCCGTAAGCAAAAGGAATCACGGAAAGCAACATGACTTCTCTAAAGAAAAGGTAGAGAATCTATGAAAAGAAAGAACGGTCGAAAGTTCACAAAAAGCTCCCCAAAAGAAAAGACCATGCAAGCCATTTAGGACACTTCAAACTCATGTGAAAGCAACACTTAAGAATCAGAAGAAGAGTAAGCACTTCTCTTGGGACTCTGTGAGACGGAACTCCACATCGGGTTCATTTCTCACAAACTTCGTGTGGTGTTAGCTTCGGGGAGCTTGGAAGCAAGGTTGCAAAAGTCGGTAGTCGGTACTCGGTCAGTTGGGTCACTGACTAAGGATTAATCGGCAATCGGACGACTAAACGGATTTAGTTGGACTTTAATCGGCTTTGAATTTTATGATTATTTTAAGGGATTTTATCAGTTGTGCCCCTCCGAGATATCGCAATATCAGTTATGCCCCTATCTTTTTGGTAATATCAGTTGTGCCCCGGACTTCTTGCCAATATTTCACTTGTGCCCCTCAGAGGGGCATAACTGATAAAAGATTTTATCAGTTATGCCCCTCTGAGGGGCACAAGTGAAATATTGGCAAGAAGTCCGGGGCACAACTGATATTACCAAAACGATAGGGGCATAACTGATATTGCGATATCTCGGAGGGGCACAACTGATAAAATCCCTTATTTTAAATACATAACTCATTTTTATAAATATATTTACATAGATTTGGTACGTTTTCATATTATCATAATAAAATAAAAAAGTAATTGAATTTAAATAAAGGGATTTTATCACTTGTGCCCCTCCGAGATCGTGCAATTTCAGTTATGCCCCTATCTTTTTGGTAATATCAGTTGTGCCCTCAAATTTTTGTCATATTTTCAGTTGTACCCCTCCGGTTAGTTGTCGTTCATTCCCAATGTAAACGGACGTTAACTTTGGGACATAATGGGAATTAAATTTTAAAAGTAATGTTGAAAAAAGTCATTTTCTCATCTTCCTCCTTCCCCATCCTCTTCCTCCTCTCCCATCTTCTTCCTCTTCCTCCCTTCTCTTCCTCCTCCACCTTCCCAGAGCTCCTCCCTTCTAGCCTCCCCCTCCCCCTGCTCCCCGCCGCCCCGGGCCTCCCCCTGCGCCGCCCCCTGCTCCCCGCAGGCACCTTCGCCTTCTCCCTAACCTCCAATGGCGCCTCCGAAGAAGACGCAAACCCTCCCTCTACACAAACCCCCAAACCACCACCTCCGGATCGTTACTCGAGCTCAGCCCCCGAGTCCGACTCGCCCTCCCGATCTGCGAAAGCGAAACCGCCGCCATCCACCCAACCCCCTTCCTCCTCCTCCGTAGAAGAGCACCGCGATTCGGGCACCGCCTCCGAGTCGGACTCACCCCTCGAGAACCCCCTGCAGCACAACACCGTCCTCGACACCCCGCGGAAATCCAAGACGCCCTTCGTGCGGGTGTGGACCCAAGACGACGAGATCGCGTTGCTCCGCGGGTTGATCGAGTTCCACGAGCGCCACGGGCACGAGCCCACCTCCGGCTCCGACCTCGCGGCGCTTCTGGATGCGGTCCGGGACGACCTGCGCTCCGAGTTTAGCACCGCACAGCTCGCGTCGAAGATCCGGCACACCAAGAGGAAGTACATGCACGATTCCGCAAGTGAGCGGATCGGCAGGAAACGGTAAGAGAGGGGTTTTGGACTCGGCGCACAAGGAGGCCGTGTACGAGCTGTCGAATAAGGTGTGGGGCGACAGTGCGAGGAAGGCGGAGATCGAACCTAGCACCTTGGCAGTCGCCAACAATGCTACCCTTGTTGATGATCATCCTCCAATTGTGCATGAGGATAAGAAGGATGATGGTGGTGATCCGAAATGGGCCAGGGATTTGATAAATTTTTGACTAATTGATTCATAAAAAGTCATCCAAAAATTCAATAAAATTTATCGTTTGATCCGTAACGAGTGATATGTCCGTGAAAATGTAAAAATTTTAGAGATTCGATAGATGCATGAAGGTGTTAGTAAGAGAGAGAAATTATGAAGAGAAGGAAGAAGAGCAAATGGAGGAGGAAGAAGATGAAGAAGATGTATGGACCATAATACCCTTCTTAACCACACCATGGTTTGAATAAACCATGGTTATTTTAATTTTTTGACGGTCAATCTGACGGAAGGGCACAACTGATGACGGAGCAAGAAGTGAGGGGCACAACTGATATTATCAAAAAGATAGGGGCATAACTGATATTGCGATATCTCGGAGGGGCACAAGTGATAAAATCCCTTAAATAAAACACTTAGCATATTATAATAAGTTTGCTTGTAAAAAAGCAAAACATATAAGAATATGGTATCTCCAAGCAAAAAAATGGTCGACTAGTGTATCTAGTCGGAATTAGTCGGTACTCAGTCGACCACCCCACTGACTAGACTAGTCGGATCTACTAGTCGGGCTAGTCGGGCGACTTTTACAACCTTGCTTGGAAGGCATTGTGATTGCTTGGAATGGAAGTCTGTTTGAAATGATTGAGGTGAAGATGACGCACATGTTCTCGGTCCTTTTGAGATGCAAGGCGGATCAGTCTCGATTCTTGGTTTCTTCGGTGTACGATATTTCTGGTGCTTCCACAAATGAGGTGTTGTGGACTGAATTGCGGTTCACTAGGATGAGGTTCCTGGAGGAGGTTTCGGTGGTAGGGGGTGATTTCAATGGCATACTCTACGAAGATGACATGCCTGGTAGGAGAGGTGCTCAAGATCCTGGTTCCAATTGGTTCGCAGATGCAGTGGAGGAGCTTAATTTGGAGGTGCTCAATGCGACAAATTGCAAATATAGTTGGGGAAACTCATCCTCTAGATCTCATATTGACCGGTTTCTTCTATCAGTTAAGGCCTTTGAGAAGTTTAATCCGGCCATTGTGTCTTTGATGTCTAGGTCACGATATAATCACATGCCTCTGTGTTTGGACACTTACAGTGGTAGAGGCTACTCTTCATATTTCATATTCGAGTGGTGTTGGTTGTTTCAGGTGGGCTTTCGGGGGATGGTAGCGGATTTTTGGACCATATTGGAGGTGGAGGGTTGGCTACAGTGAAATTAGCCACAAAGCTATCGGTGTTGCGGCGTTGATTACAGGATTTCAAGAGGGTATCCAGGGTTGCACACGAGGAGAGGCGGATTCAAGCGCATGAGGAAGTGGTAAGGTTGGATTTGCTGGAAGATTTTAGGGACTCCAATGATGAGGAGGTATCAAACCGTAGTTTGGAAAATAAAATATCGAAGGAGGAGGATAGAAAGAGGGAGGTGGAGTGGAAACAAAGGAAAGGCAAAAGTGGCTGAAGGAGGGGGGATGTGAATACGAGATTCTTTCGTAATATGGCAAGCGACAGAAGAAGGAGAAACTTGATACATTCAATTGAGATAGGGGGTGTAGGGGTGACTGGTGAGATGGAGATCGCAAGGGCGGTGATGAACTATTTCAAGAACAGGAGTAAACGGGTGCCACACAGTGGTGGGAGGGGGCAGAGAGGAGTGATTGTTGTATCGGAAAATGATGCAGAGGAGTTGACGAGACTTTTCCATGTGCAGGAAATTCATATGGCTTTATTCGATCTCAACCCAGACGGGTGCCCTGATCCGGATAATTTTTTTGTTTTCTTTTACAGAGAGTTCTGGGATCTTATTTCTGAGGAGATTTCGGAGGCGGCAAACGAATTTGCGGAAGGAAACTATGATTATGATAGGATCAACCGATCCTTTATTTTCTTACTCCTGAAGAAGGATGTGGTTATAAAAGTGGGGGAGTACATGCCCATTGCTCATTCGAATGCAATATATCTGATTATGGCAAAAGTGCTAGCAAACCGCATGAGAGGGGTTGTGTATAAGATTGTTTCATCAGTACAAAGCACTTTCCTTCCTGGCAGACATCTTACGAACAGTGTTGTCTTAGCTTCAGAGATCGTTGCTAACTGGCATAGGTGAAAACAAAGGGAGTTTTGTGGAAAGTTGACTTCTCGAAGGCCTACGATTGTGCTTTTTCGCGCTTCATATCGGCGTCTATGCACGGGTGTGCCTTCCTTGTAGGTGGATTGCTTGGATGAAGAGATGCATAACTACTGCATCATGTGCAGTCCTTGTGAACAGTCAACCGAAGGGGATTCTTCCAACCCCAGCGAGGCGTCGGACATGGATGTCCCTTGGCTACGCTCTTTTTTTGTTCTTGTGATTGATGCTCTATCAGTTATGCTTGACCGCACAATCATGAAGGGTTTTTGCAGTGGGTACTCCAAGGACAAGATCTTGATCCTTATCCTTCAATATGTGGATGATATGGTTATGTTTATAGAGGGGGTCCGATGAGCTACATATGTGTCTCGACGGTTCTTGATATTTTCGAGGACATTTCAGTGTTGAAAATTAACAGGAAAAATCAGAATTCATTCCTTTTGGGCTCCATGAGGAGGAGATAGTGGATTATGCTGGCTGGTTACGATCACCAAGGGGGCTCTTACCGGTGCGTTATCTTGGAGTTCCTCTGGTTGCAGGGAAGATGAATATGGGGGGGATTGGCTCCCGATGATTCAAAAGCTGGAGCAGATGCTGGCAGGGTGGAAGTCGATTTGTTCATCTAGAGGTGGTAGATTGGTGCTATTGTATTCCCTTCCTTTCTTCCACAATACTCCCGGTTGGGATAAGGAAAAGGCTTGAGGGCATCATGGGGAGATTCTTCTGGTCCTCCTCGGGGAGGACAAACGGCTTTCCCCTAATGGAAAGGAAGACGGTCACATGTTTTAAGAATGATGGGGGCCTTGGGGTTAGCAAGTGAGTCACGCATATTTGGGGAGATTGTGACAGCTTGGTATGCAAATTTATCCACAAGACTTACGGGTGGTGTACTCCCTTTCCTAATACTGGGGCACTCGGGCATGCACCATCTTATTTCTGGAAAGGCATTTGTGGTCTGGCGAAGAAGATTCACCCTTTTCTGAGATCGATTCTTGGAAGTTTCCCCCTGCAACCCCCACAAGGGGGGACCCACCTGGGCGCCACCTAGCCCCCCAGGCTTGCTGACCGAGTAGCGAGACCCTCGTACTGGTAGGGTATGGTGGCACAAGGGGACATCGAATCGTTCCTCAACTGGGTTTAGCAGAACATACGGTTACGATTCAAATCATATGATTCATATCAATATCTCGGATATCTTTAATGGCAGCTATCATCAATGACTCCCTTTTTTATAAATATTTTAGTGGTCATTGATTTCCTTTTTGATTGGATAGAAATTTAGTAGAAAGGTTTATGGAATATGGAATTGGCGTATCCTTTTTTCATGTTTTTATCTTCATAATTTCATTATATATTACAATGTTATATATTATATGTCTGTCATATTAGATTATTTCATCAATATATATAGTTATTATACTTTTTGTGATTATCTTCCTTTACAAACTGAGGCTTACACCTCGACCGCCTCGAGGCTACGCCTCGCCTCACCACCAGGGAAAATGCCTCGTTCTGCCTTTCGTTTTTTCAAACCTTGACAGTAAGGGATGCCCCTCTTCTGAATAATAACCCTGCATATGAAGATGACTTCAAGTACCTCAAGATCATATGGATTGCATCCATATGCACCTGCTTAGGTTGCTCCATGAATTAATTGACCCGACTAACATCAAACGAAATGTATGGCCTGGTAATTGTAACATAAAGAAGTTTCCCCACAAGTTCTTTGTGTCTTCTCTTATCCACTTCTTTTGTATCATCATCAGATAATCTCATGCTTGGATCCATAGGATTAGTTGCAGTTCTGCACCCTATCATGCATGTCTCGGTTAGAAGATATGTAACATACTTTCTTTGGGTCATTACCAAACCCTGCTTGTTTCTGGTAAATTCTAATCCCAGAAAGTACCTTAAGGTGCCAAGGTCCTTGGTGACAAACTGTCTTCCAAGAAGTCATTTTGCCTCGCTAATCCCCTGCACATCATCTCTTGTAATGATGATAACATCAACATATACCATAATAACAATAGTGTCTCTATGGGACTGTTGAACAAACAACAAACGGTATGTATTCAACCTCGTGAATCCTTGTTGCTAAATCAAGTCCGAGAGTTTCTGGAACCATGCTCTTGGACTCTGCTTGAGACCATAGATAGCCTTGTGAAGTCTATAGACTCTATACACATGCTGACACTCCCCCTCAGCAACGAAACCATGCGGTTGTTGCATGTAGACTTCCTCCCGGAGATCGCCATATAGTAATGCATTCTTCATGTGTAGCTGAAACAGAGACCAATCACGTACCACAACAACAATAAGCAGAATCCAAAGAGTGGAGTGTCAAGCAACTAGAGAGAATGTGTCCAGATAGTCCACCCCATATGTCTGGGTGAACCAACGTGCAACCAACCTGGCCTTGTAGCGATCAATACTACCATCTACTCTATGTTTCACAGTGAACACCCACTTGCAACTGACAATGGAGGCTCCCAAAGGAGTTGAGATCAAATTCCAGGTGCCACGCGACTGCAGCGCGACCATCTCTTTTCCATGGCAAGATGCCACCGACCATCTCGTAAAGCCTCCTGATAAGTCCGTGAAATTTCCATGGCTGAAAGTGCAACTGCAAACTGCCTGAAATCCATAGTCAAGCAGTCAAACGAAACATGGGAAGTCAAAGGAAACGATGCATACGTACATCTCTGCTTCCTAACAGCAATAGGAACATCCAGGTCATTGGGGATCTCCTCAATCTGTACACCAGCCTCCTGCAGATGCACCTTCTCAGACAGCGCAGTAAAAGACTGTAAAGACAAATTTCCAGGGCCGGCAGTACAAACAATAACTCGGACCAAATATACTCGGAACATACCTGCGCGTGCTAGATGACTGAGGAGGGCCATGAGTAGAGGAACGTCGGCGAATGTAGAATCGTGGAAAGAACTGACCAAGGTTACTAGGTGGTGGTGGTGGTGGTGGTATAGGAGGAGACTGTGGGGATAGAGGTGTTGATATATTTGGTGGAGGTGGAGGGACAACTAGTGCAGATGGAGATGGTGAGATAGAAGGAGGTGGCGGCATATAAACCTCTTCTCCAGAATCAGATAGAGTTAATCTGTCGTCTGTGGGAGAAAAATACCTCACAAGCACAAAAAAGGTGACATCAACGATGATGTAAAGTACGAAGAGGGTCATAACATCTGTACCCCTTCTGTGTCTTGGAATATCCCACAAAAACACATTTGACCACTCTAGGAGAGAGCTTGTCAAGACCATGTGACAACTGATGCACAAAAGCGACTAAGCCAAATACATGATAAGCGAGTGAGAACAATTCTTTCTCATGAAAAGTAAAAGATAATTGAATTTTCCCACCCAAAACAGACGAGGGCATGTGATTCAATAAGCAGCAAGCAGTAAGAACCGCATCACCCCAGAACGAATGAGCACGACTCTGAATGAGAAGAGGCTGGGTCACATCAAGCAAGTGACGATGCTTATGTTCAACAATCCAATTTTGTTGGGACATATAAACACATGAAGTTTGATGAACAATGCCAAGAGATGAGAACTGAGAAAGCTCATGAGTACAAAATTCCAAAGTATTGTCAATTCTCACAAATTTAAATGTAGAGGAGGACATTTTCTTTACTTCATTAATGAAAGATTTTATCACAGTCCCAGCCTCAGACTTATCATTTAATAAGAAAACCCACGGCAACTTAGAAACATCATCTACAGTCACGAGATAAAACATGTTCCTGGTGATCAGGGACACGACTCGAACCCTAAATGTCTACATGAATCAACTCAAAAATGGAGTTACTACTCTGACCTTGATGACTTGGGAAAGTAGACCGGTGATACTTTCCTAGCTGACACGCCTCGTACTGGAAGGTGGAGTGAGGAGAGATCTGAGAAAGGACAAGATACATCTTCTGAAGAGGAAGGTAGTCAAAGCAATAGATGCCACATAAATGGGGAAACTTATCCCGTTGGACTAGATGAGACACCAGCATATGGAGTGCGAACTAGTCGATAGAGGCCACCTTGCTCACGACCACATCCAATCACCCTACCCGTAAAAATGTCCTGAAACACAAATGAAGATGGGTCAAAAATAGCATAGCAATGCATATCCTTAATAATATAACTAATGGACAATAAATTCATTAAAAAATCAGGAGAATGAAGCACATTATGTAAGCGCATAAATGGTACCAGAATGATATCCCCCTATCCTACAATTGGAGAGCGCATCCCATCAACTATGATAACTGATCTACCAGGGGGTAACTGTATGTATACTACAAACTGACTCATGTCTCCACACAAGATGAGATGCATCGGAGTCCATAATCTACTCGGTCATATCAGTTCTATGACAACTCGTAAGAGCGTAAGTACTACCTGAGGTACTAGCAGACGCAGAAGTCGCACCATCCGAATGGCTTCCCTGAGCAGTTGAGGATGCATGATATCCAACACGAGGCATAATCTCTATCAGGCGAGCAACAAAATCATCAAATCTCTGGTCGAACTTGGGAGCTGTCGGAGGCTTAGCCTGCTCCGCCGCACGAGCAAAAGCCGGAAAGCCATGCTTGAAGTAGCAATGTAGCATGTATCCTCTGAGTGACCCAGACGATGACAATAGGTGCATGGAGAGCGAATGCGACCTCCCCTAGCACGAGGGCCACGAGCATGAAATTGAGAAGTACCACCCTACCGCGAGATGTGGCTATTGCAACGGAGGTCTGAGTAGACATAGACGATGGAACAGTAATCCTACTGAGCTTGCGGTATGCCTCCTCCATGGGATGTATGGTGACATCCGCAAGAATCTATGAGCGAGCAGCATCATACTCTGGGTCAAGCGGTGCTAAAAATATGCCAACCAGAGTAGTGTTCTTGTATGTCTTCTGCTGCTCAGGAGTTGATGCAATAGGCATAAAGCTATGAAGCTTCTCGAACATGCCACGGAGATAGTATACAGAGAATGTAAGGGACGACCATTCTGTTTGACTGTGAATGCGTCATATTGCAACTACAGAATCTTGGTCTCGTTGCTCGTTGTGAATACATAGCAGCATGAATGTCCCACACCCTTCGCATGTGAAGCAGTAGGGCAAGGTGAAGCACTCCAAGGCAATATGGCCATGAACGCCACACCTGTAACGGAGCGGGCCTCGCTTGTAATGGGTAACCGTTTGCCATCCCTCTATCTCCCTTGATGATGGCCCTCAGCTCCATCCTTGCAGTATGTCTGGTGGCCCTCAACAACACACTTTCTCCTATGTGCCCCCATTGGCGAAGGTGCCCTCTCTCCCTGCCATGATGCTCCTCCCTATCATGCCCTCTCTCCATCAGCCAAGTTGGTTCCCAGATGATATGAGAAAACATATGTCAGACTTCACCACCCCTGAGGCTTATCAATGGCCTCATTAATTAAAGTCTTGTTCATTTCATTTTTCATTTTGGAACTTCAAAGGAGGCAATTCTCCACCGACCCTCCTCAGTTAAACCTTCGGCATCAGCTTGGTTGCTCCAACCAAGTGAAAGCTTTCAACGATGAAAGCCCACGGCAACCCTAATCGTTTACTCATGTTCAAAGTCGAAAGAGCTTTCCAACTTCCATTCTGACCACTCAGTGAAAGGAGCGAGCGATTGCCGTTCACATCAAAAAAAGATGATAAATAACACTAGTTTTCTGACTCGTATGTTTGGTGAGAAGGAGAGCCTTGTACTTGTTCATCTCCTCTAGATGGAGAACCACGAGAGCCCCCTAATCATGTAGTGACGTGACCAATTCCCAATTTACCAGATGCAGTCCCCCTTGATTGTCCACTGGATGGAATCCAAAAAATCTACGCATACAATCCTCCACGCGGTGATGGATCCCGACCAGAAGAACCCTAGTAGAAATGAAAAAAATGTGATAGCTGCCAAGATGACCTTTAAGAGAACAAACCTTCCCCTGTAAGAGAGCCAAGAGACTTTCCAGTCCGCTAACTTCCACTCCAATCTCTCAATCAACGGGAGTCAATCTGACTGGCTCGGACTACTGCAGGTCAGAGGGAGACCCAGATAGTTGATGGGGAGAGTGTCACGAAGAGTGCAAATGATCGCAGCGCACTCCTGAACCTCAATCTTGGAGAGTTTGAAAGGCACAATGATGAACTTGGCTCTATTCACAGTAAGGTCTGAGAGTTCCCCAAACACGTCCAAAGTGGAACTCATGGCCCTGACCTCGATAAAGAAGATGATATCATCAACGTACGAGAGAAGGGGGGTGGAGATCTCCCTGCGGGTGTAGCCTGAGGTCCTTCCCCTATGGACCACCTACCCAAACATAATAGCAAGATATCCGCAGCTAGTATGAACACTAACAGTGTCAAAGGACATCCCGTGTGAACACCTCACTGCAGCTGGAAGAAACCTCCATCAGGGCATCCATTGATCAGAACAGAAAGGGACACGGTAGTATTGCATCTCTTCATCCAAGAGATCCAAACTTCAGGTAAACCCTTTTTCACTAAGGCTAACCAAAGGAACATCAATTAACGTAGTCATGAGCTTTAGAAAAGTTGACCTTCTACATAAGGCCCATTTACCCCGCTACGCTTACGTCCCCCACCATCTCAAAAGCCATCACAATACTATCCATCATGAGACGATCAGGAATGAAAGCAGTCCATACTTGGCTAATCAAGTCCTCCATAACAAGGCGGGGGTGATTGGCTAACACCTTGGTAATAATCAAGTATACAGCACTAGACAATGCTATGGGGAGGTCTTCAATACACTCAAACCCCTCCTTCGGAGAAGGAAAAGAAGTGCTTTTTGAGTTGACCAAAGCCATGATTGTCCATAGAGAACTCCCCTAGTACCTCCATGAGCTCCATGTGAGTGACGTCCCAAATTTCCTTGAAAAGGAAGACTGAAACCATCGGGATTCGATTGCCCCATTTGCGTTCAGCTCCCAAATGGGTGTTTAAGTTTTCAACTATTAACTACTGATATTACTTGCTCGTATTCAATTTTACATGATTCCTTTATGAAATATTGTTATTTCCGAGTACATTACGAAGTTTACAAAGATAATACAAAGTTCTATATGATGTAGTACGAAGTTTATTCACAATACCTCTATTTCATTTGTTACCAAATTTGACAAAAAAATATACTACGTGCAATGCAAGTTGAAAAAAATATAAAAATGGAAACTAAAAATTGCAATATGTAACATAGGACAAATTGAAATTTACAGTAATAACGTACGAACAAAATACCCTCTTTTGGATACGTGAAGTTGATGTTACATACATATACATGAATACATGCATACATGTCTATCTATTTATAACTAATATGTATGCGTAATTGTATGTGTATATATCTTGGTCGTTCACCAAGGCAACGCCTAAGATGCGACAAGGAATCTCCTCGCTCGGGTACTTGGGTGAGCACCTTGGGCGCCTCAGATAACACTTAGCATGTAGCTTATCTAGGGTGAGTATCTAGTGCCATAGGCATTTTTTATCATTAGAACCTTCAAGCACCTCTCGCTTATGAAAATAAGATGTCAACGACATGATCCACTAGATCAAACACATTAGAAGATGAGTAGATGACCACTTTAATAACAGACAATTAAAAGCTAGCTTAAGTCAAGGCATATGGGAATTAGCTCAATTTTAGAATATTATTTGCCCAAGCTGGATATTTAAGAAACTTCTTCAGATATTATTTTGTTAAGTGTTGTCAAACACAATATATTTTTTGTGTGCTAAAAACAATCTGTAAAAGTAGAATTCATCCTGATTTCTGGAAAAAGGTAATATTCACGAGTTCTTCATTCGTGCAAGGTATATACACGTGAAAACCCACAAATCATGTACCTCAGATAAGTTCTCATTTTTAAGGCACCAACAACATCGGATCGAATAATTTGGCCATTGCTGTTAACGAGGATGTTTACACTTTCGACCACATCCAAGAAAACCTACAAGTTCAGCAAGATAAAAACGCATGCATAAAATTACCATGGAAATATCTCATTCTCCAAGCAAGAATCATAAATACAAGGCATGTACCTCATTCTTCTTGTAGCGTATCCCTTCACTACGCCAGGACACAGCATTCGTCACAGCCATCGGAGGCCTCTGAGTAACCTCCATTCTGTATGCATCTGTTTTGATAAACTCACTGAGGATCTTCGCTTCAGTATATTGTGGATAACCGAAGTCCATCATTTCATCAAGCAGCTCATACTGAATCAACAGTACGTTATAATAGAAATTCAATGGACGTTCTACCCAAGAGAAGGAGCAACAATACATTAAAAAAGGGGTTCTAAATTCTAAGAAATTCCTTACCACAACTACAAAATTATCTCTAAGCGACTCCTCTTCTAGCTCTTCGAAATAATGCTTAAAAACCTGGATCAGAAAATAGCAAAATACTAAAAAAGGGATAGGGAAAGCTCCATTCAAATGAGAAAAGCAAGCTAAGCCTACATCTACAACGCGATGGAGGAAGAGGAGAATGCTGGCAGCATTGCAGTTCTGCCTCGAAGCTGTCATCAAGAAGACGTTATTGTGCTGTATGAACATATAAGTGACCCCATTATCATACACAACAGGATCTTGCGACTCCGGATCACCCTAAAAAGGCAAGCATGCCCTCTGATTATTAATTAGTACGTATAAGCATCCATCTGACTCGGACGTGGAGCAGATCCAATGGGAAATAGAAAAGGTGGGTTGGGGATGGAGAGGCCTATCTACCTCTTTCTCGATGAGCTTGGTGAAGAAACGCTCGGCCTGGACGGCGGAGACGTCCCCACGGTAGTCGCGCCACACGAGAACACGACCCTTAATATCCAGAAGGAAGATCGCCGATACGGCTCCCGCCATCCCTATTGCAAATTTGCAAGGGGGCGGAGAGAAAAGGGGAAGACGGGCACTAAGACGATGAAGATGATATGTCACGGCAGCTAACTAATAAGCGACGATAAATCGATCGGATCCAACGTGTTGTTGGTTGGATCTGACGTTTTCAGGAGGGATCCAGGGCTTCATGGTCAACATCTTCCTTGCTCGGATCTCGTCCTCTACGTCGATCCCTGATTCCCCAACGCCGTTCCTTGTTTTAGTTTAAATGTGAAATGGAGAAAGGAGGCGGACGCGTGGGCGAGGGATCGGCGGACCTCGCGCTCACTTCCTCTTCTTCTACTGCTCGTTGCCTGCGGCGACTAAACCTGAGCATGAGCCCTGGGGCCCTGGGGGACGGAAGGAGGACCTCGTCGCTCGATGCAAGGAAACGGCTGAAAAGGCTTTTTGCTAAGGTGGTGTGTGTCGCCCCTTCATGCAGCTTCTGGCTATCTTACACCACGCCCATCCGCTGCGAGGAGGGTGGGGGAATGGGGATGGAGATGGATCGAAATACCTACCTTGTACCTTTTCCTTCTGGATGATTATTTCACATGGATATTAATTTGTGTAGGATAGCTTCTATAGAACTAGGGATGGGCATTGGGCTGGGTCGGGCCCAGGCCCAAAGGAATATCGGGCCGGGCCCAGGCCCAAAGGAATATCGGGTCGGGCTTGGGCTCAATATTTAGGCTCAAAATTTTTTTGGGTCGGGCTCGGGCTTGGCTCGGCCCAGCCCGACCCGACCCAAGGGCCCGACCCGAAGAGAGCCCGAATCCTTTCTCACATCCTACATGTATGAAAATTCCCACCTATTTCATGTGCACTCTCTTCCTGTATCATGTCTTCATACAATGTTCATAAATCAAGAAAGTCAAGCGTGTGGCATGAGTTGATGATCATTGTATTTCAATTAAGAATTAATTTTCCTTAATTAGTATTTGGTTTAGATTCTTTTGGTTATTCTTGAATTTGTTAATATTTATTTTTTTTCAATCAAAACATTTTCTATTATTGTACATTAATCCAATATGGGTCTTATGCCCATTTTTTAATATGTAGGATCCGGTGCACATGTTATTGTTAACTGGGTAAGTTTGGTTCACTCTTTCAATTTCTATAAATGAGGGACATTCATGGTATCTAGTATTGAGTGCACGTGTAAATTCGGATTTGGTAGAATTGAATTTTAGTTTCACAAGTATTATGGTACATGTTTTAATCAATTTTGGCTTGTGTAACTTGAGTTGAGATTAACTTAAAATAAAAGAGTCAAAGTTAATAATATCTAATTAGGAGATGGGCCGGGCCTGGGCTTGGGCCGAACAAAAAAAATTTGTGGGCCTAAGCCCGCCCAAGGCCCGAATTTTTTAAGCGGGCTTGGGCCTAGGCCCTTCAAAGCCCGGCCCAGCCCGGCCCATGCTCATCCCTATATAGAACTCTAAACTGTGAAGGAAAAACTAACAGCTATAATATTATAAGCAAGAATGTTAATTATTTTTACCTACATACTCATGTATGTTTTGCTAATTACATCTTGAGCACTGAATAATTCTTAATTAAATCGAGACCTCTAGATAATGACTTGCCATTACACGGCATGCCCATGTGTTAACTTATGTTTATCCTTGTTTGTTAACTTTGATTGAATTTTGTCAATAATGATGAATTTACCCATATAGATTCAATGTATTTGTGAATCATACACTCTTTTTCCTTTTCCCTCTCCGGCATCCTTCTCTGCCTCTCCTCAACTCTCCCTCCCTGCCTCTGTCGTCATAGCTACCACCTCCTTCCTCATGGCCTCTCCCTCTATCATTGTCGTTACCACCTCCTCCCCAACGCCTCCCCCTCCCTCAACATGCCACCTCACCTTCTCTCCTCCTGAAACCTCCTTCTCCCTTACGACCCCTCCATCCTCTCGTATCCTCCTTCCTTTGCGCACCCCTTCTTCCACTGCATTGGATCCATTCCAAAGCACCACCATGGTATAAGCCAAGGTTGAACTCGACCTCTCTCAAATCTTCCTCTACCAAGTCCTCGAAAACCCCCACCCCTCCCCTAATCTTGTTCAGCAAATCCTTTATAGAGATCAAAATCCTTCAAAAATGAATTGTCTATTAAGCCCGAATGAAAGGAACATACCTGGTGGGCCCCTCCGGTGAGTGGTGACTCCTCCCGCAAAAACAACCCCACCATGTCCAACCCACCTCGTTGAAGCATGCAAGATCACACCTTTACCTCTCCACGGACATGTCTATCTTGAAACTAAAAGACCCAACTTCGAAAAATCCGACCTATTTTGGGAGATCGTTGTGCGAATGTCGGGAGAAGAGAGTAAGAATGGGGGAAAGGGCCACTAGGACCAACCTAGCTCCATAGGAGCCTGCAAGATCGCACCTTTACCTTTCCACGAGCATCTTGAACTTAAAACCAGAGGACCCACGTTTTAAAAATATGATCTTCATTGGTAATCACACCTTAGATATGTGTGTAAGTGGGGAGGGGGTAGGGGGTGAGGGTTGCATCGATATCAACCCACTTCCATCGAAGCTCACGAGATCAGACATTTACCTCTCCATTAGCATCTCAAGCTCAAATTTCAATGACTCTACTTTGAAACATTCAACCTTCTTTGAGTGATCGCATAACAAATGCTAAGAGGAGAGAGAGAGAGTGTGTGTGAATGGAGTAGAGTGCCGAGGGAGATAGGAGGGAACAAAATAATTAAAAATCAACTTTTGCATATATGTGAGGTTTAATTGACCTCAAGAGGTGGGCATGCTAATGAGTAAAGTAATGATAGGGGTTAGGGTGCAAGATAATGTAAGTATCTAAGAAATCTATGAGTAATTATGAGTTATGGAGGGGCCAAGATATAATTAGGAAAGCATACATGGATATGTCAGCAAAAAAATACAACGATATATTAAGAAGTTATCTCCAAAGTTCAACATTTAGTGAGGTCATCCACTTTATTTCTTTTTTCCAATGTTCATAATGTGTTATTACTAACCTATATATACATATCACAATCATCATAACAAATTATTATAAAAAGATTATTTTGAACATTGATATTTTTGAGCATTATAAAAGTTAGGAATGTTGGTATTCGTAAGACTATATCAATTTTTAAATATTTGTATCTCACTAGTGAATATTTGATCCGCATATTTAGCTACTTTAATAACATGATTCTTTGTATGTATGTTTGTATGGAATCTACATTTGTATTTTCGTAATAGATATATAATAAGGAAATGATAATACATATATTTATATTCATATCCAACTGATTTCTACCATGGATGGGGAGATACTCAAATATTTTTGTAAAGTTAGAATATTTTGAAAGAAGCCCACATTTCATGATAGTTTCGTTTACTACAATTAAATTCTTATGGTGCTTGTTCTTCTAGGAATTTTTATTCTTGTTCTCATGCATAATTTGTCAATGACATGTTAATTCATATATATATAGTACTTATCATGAATATCTTATAATATGCTAACCTATATTAATTCTTGTATACTATTTATATTCTCTTATAATATGTTTGTACCTACACATCCAATCTACTATTAAAGTTCTTTTCTCGAATCATTAGATATATAGTCAAGGACTAAAAGTGTATTATAAAGAATCTTTATTTAAAGAAACGTGTAAAAATTGTTATATTCAACTTCGTTTCCTCTCATGGTTTAAATTTACAATCCCCCCACCTCCGCCACCATTCTTCTAAGAATGATGTCCATATTGTGAACAACATTAACAAATAACCTCAAAAATTAACTGATGTGAATCATATATTCCATCTCTAGATCATAGTTAGTGAGTTGTATCCAGTGATTTTTGCTTCATATTAATCAAATTTTGGTTGTACAACTAAAAGTTGGAAAATCTCATTAACTTTTCATTAATGACGAATCAATGTATCTATTCTTGCAATTTAGTTCATTATACTTTAAAATGTATGTAAATACATAGTATATATCCCTTATTACACAAAAATACAAAAGAATATGATAATATATTATTAATGTAAAAATGCACAAAAAGAATAACTTAAGAAAATGAATTCAAAAGGAGAACCAGAAGCATGTATATGTGCATATATGTACATGACGACCATCATTTAATCGAATAGAATTTGTAAATTTATAATTATATCCCCATACATAAACCAATTTAGAATAACATGGTTGACAATGGCGCAAGTAGGGGAAATAATTCGAGAAAAAATAAGGATGTGTTGTATATAACCTTCAATGTTTTATAATATTCTCATTTCAAATCTTTTTGAACTTATTCTTTATGCATCTCGTAAATATAAATAAGCTTTGAAAATAGAAAATATTCCAGACCTGAAATAAATGGGAAGAAATGTCAAACCTATTGTACAAAGAATTAGATTCCGAGCATTATATCTATTAACAAAAAATTCAAACAAGTTAAACTCACTCTAAAATTAATAAAATACATAAGTCTCTAAATGAAAAATACCAAAAAATTAAAATATATTAGAATGTAAACATATAGACTTGAACCAATTGCCAAAGGTATTAAATAAGTAGAACAAACTTCAAACATTTTTATCTTTTCCTAATGAAGTCCAATTAAGTCTATTTTTTGAAATAGCACGAAATTAATGAATAAAATTTACAAAAAATATACTAAAAATAAGATGAATAAATGAAGCATAAACCTAAACCATAAATTTTCATAAGTTTATAAGGCCCATATCTATTTCATATGGCGTCCTACTCCACTATATTCATTTTTAAAGTTCTTCGTATAAATTTGACTTAATTGGAATAATACTTTAAGTGAAAGACATGATATGTTAAAGATAGATTTTGGTACCTTTTTATATAGCTGAAATAAAAATTAAATTTACATTTTTCTAAAAAAAATATACACACTTTTTAGATGATTTTAGTTCTATTTTACTCTCTAGATATTCTAGCTTAATTAAAAACTGTAAAATATAAGGCCTAAAAATTAGACAGAAATGAAACATCAACATAATATTTATAAATAAAATAGACATATGTTGCACTTATGTACTTCCCATATATTTGATCTTGAACCCTTTTAAATTAAAATGATTTTTGTCAATAAATTTAAATACCTATATTTATATTTTAATATGTGTAAGTTATAAAAATGATTTGAAAAATTAGGAAATACATAATCAAGTATGAAATATGTATTTACAAAGTTATTCTTATATCCTTCATGTTTAGTGGAATGTGCATTATACCCCTAATAAAGAGTTGAAGAAAATAAAATTTCCCACATTTTGTTTTTTTACATCTTTTTTATTTCAAACAATTCGATCATTTATTTTCATTATTTGAGTTATCTATAAAATTTAATAATATTTTAATCAAGGTTGTCTCCTACCTTTAGCTCCAACACCAAACCCTTGCACTTGCTTTATGTTATCGTGAACCTATCAATCACTTCCCCCGTCTCTAGTCAGAATTAGACTGTCTTTAGTCCATACGCATCCTTAAACTTCGTGTATGTGGCAAAATTTCTATTTGCCCTTTGAAAATCTATGATTCCTTAGCTTTGCTCTCGCCTTTTATCATAAAACCCCTAACAAATACATGGAAAATAAGCAAATAATATCACACTATTGCAAATACACTCTTCACAAAAAATGCAATCTTATGCATTGAAAACACATAAAAAAAGAAAAAGAAACCAAGAGAAAAAAATACCATGTATATGCATATATATAGATGTACGCATTGAGGCTGATCCTTCAACATATTCATCGGCAGCAACACTAGCAGAGTCTTTGGTTGCTGATATGGGTATTATTAGCCAGAAGTTAGACCGAATAGAAATCATCAAGAAGAAGTGGTGCTAGGGTATAGACAAGCTCAATAAGATTGGTGAGTTGGCCCAAACATTAAGTGACCTGAAGACCCAGATCACGTGTCTCTAAGAGGCAAAGACGGCTTCTCAGCCCCATCCCAGGTCTCGGACTGATCTAGGGAGTAGCGCTTCACAGCCTTCCGCCTCATACTGCCAGGTCCATCACATTCATGCGGAACCAGTCCAGTTACTCCCGCATTACCAATAACCACCACCACCTTCCTCAGAAACTCAAATGGTGGTATATCATCCGGATCAGCCCTTGGCAGCCCTTCCCCGGCCACTCCACGAGCAGCAGGAGCCATTGATGGAAGTCAACGGGATCTAGTACTCCCAGTACCAATAGCAGCCCACCACCCCAGCTTCCGATGGTCTACTGGAGGCACTTCATCCCAACAGCAGGATCTGGCGCAGGCAGGGCAGGGCACCCAGCACCAGCAGCCTCATCATCCTCCTCACTACCAGCAGTAGACTCAGCCTCATTTCCAGTGAGGCAACTCATCTGGTTCTCATGGTCACTCATATGAGAACCCAACCCTTGATGATCTCGCTCACATGTTGAGAGACCAGCAGGCTACCTTCCGGCGAGAGATGGACGAGTTCTATAAAGAGATAAGAGAAATAATCAAGGGCAAGGCCGCCATACCCGCTCAGATTGAACCTAACCCAAACAATCTGAAGAGAAAGTCTGAGCAGGTATAGTCTACAAAGACCACCTCTCCTAATGATATTTTGGATGACACTTATCCTTTGTTTGATGTTGGTTTTGTGACACTTAGGAGAAGTAGGAAGCCAACCGGTAGTGACTCGTCTAGGCGACAGACCACTACATATGCTAGGGAGCTAGACGAAGTCAGGAGCAGTATTGATGCCTCTCACCATGATGATGATGACGGTGGTGCTGAAGCCGCCAAGGAGGTTGATCCAGATGATGGTGTTGAGGTCATCAAATTTCCAGTTGCACACGGTGGTGCTGAAGCCACCAGTTCACCATTTTGGCCAGAGCGTGGTACTGATGCCGCAAGTTCAGATTTTTTCGATGGTACTGATGCCACCAAGAGTCCTTCTGTTGTGTTGACTCCTTCTGCACCTGAGGATCGTTATCAAAAAAATACAAAAATGAAAAAACTTCAAAAATCAAAAATATGAATAAAGGAAAGGTTTTTGTGTCTCCTGTGAGTCCATTTGTGATGCTTAATGATTTATGTATGGATTCTAGTCTTCTGAATGCCCAGGAACCTACTCCTGACCCTCGTCTTTTTGAAGAGGGTCCCTCTATCCCCTTTCCTCAAGCACTCTGCTTAGGGAAGGGTCCCAAAACAGAAAATCCCAAAAAAAGATGACAGTTAGAGTTCAACGAGCAGATGATAGACAAATTTCAGATCCAGCTGACTCTTCAGGAAGCACTTGAGCACATCCCTCTATTCCAGAAAAACATGAGAGAGAAGACCACCGTCCATAGGAAGAAGAGGAATCACAATGCAGAAATCCATGTGCTCGCTCATGCCAGCTGCTTCGCCATCCAGAACCGATTGCCATCCAAGAGACCCGATGCATGAGCTCTGTATGTCAGATGCCATATTCATGAGAAGCCATTTGATTAGACTCTATTAGACAGTGGTTCCTCGATTAACCTCCTCCCGACTGCCTTACTTCATGGAAGGCCGTATCCCGATATATCGGCGATATATCGTCGATATATCGATATCGACACGATATCGATATCGAAATCGATATATCGATATATCCGATTTCAGACATTTTCTTCAGAAAGATTCCTAGATATAGCGATATATCGGCGATATCGGCGATATATCGGCGATATATCGTCGATATATCGATATCGACATGATATCGAAATGATATCGATATCGATATGTCCTTCCATGCCTTACTTGACCCTTTCAAGTTTGGTCCTCTTAAACATAGCAGGACAATCCTTTAGTTTGCAGATCGATCTGTTAAGAGGCCGAAGGGATTATTAAATGATGATGTTGTCACAATTCAGGGCCTGAAATTCCTCGTGGACTTCGTTACGTTAGACATGGAGATCCTTAAATATGTGATCGATACCACATCATTTTGGGTCGATCGTTCTTGGCCACATCAAAGCAGTATCCGGTCATTATAGCGAGAAGGTATACCTTCACGTTGAGGGCGAGAGTGTACAAATAGAGACGATTGAGGATCTTAGAGCCAGAGATTCAGCATGCTCCGAGCAGAGCACCGAGCAGATGACAAATTCTGAGCTATATGTCCACCATGAGTGTGATTTTGTGATCACGGATGATGAATCCATTTGGGAAGACCCGGTAGCACGAACTCTTGTCACACCTTCATATTTCGCAGAGTTATAGATGACTGCAGATGAGAGTTTGGAGAGCACATTCATGGCATAGGAGACTTTAAAGGCTGACTATTATGATCGGGGTAGCGAAGTAGAGTATGTTTCTTGTGATGTAGATGTAGATGCACATCTCTCGAACTCAGACACCGATCTTTATAGGCAGGACTTTAATGATTATCTACCATTTTTGATAACCACAAAGCCCACAACTAGGATGGAGGTCGAGCCAGAACAATTGATAGATACCCCAGCAGGGTCGTCTTCATCAGATTTACATATTCAGTGAGAGTTCTCCCATGCAGATTTGGTAGCCTTGATGTAAACTTTTCAGAGGCCAGATTTGTCAGCTCCCACTTGTCCTTAATTGAAGATCTTTCCGCAGAATATGAAGTACGGATTCCTTGTGGGTGAGCTAGGCATGTTCCCAATCATAATCTCAACGGATTTGACTGAAGACCAAGAATCCCGTTTGATGGAGGTTCTTGAAGCAAACCGCAAGGCAATAGGATGGAGTGTATCTGATCTCTAGGGGATAAGTCTGGCCCCGTGCTCTCACCACATATATCTCGAAGATGAACCCAAGCCATCGTGTAAGTTCCATCATAGGCTAAACCCGAATCTTCAAGATGTAGCCATGAAGGAAATATCTAAGTGGTGGAGCACCGATTTTATCTACCCCATCTTCGACTCTAAATGGGCTAGTCCTCTACATGTGGTACCCAAGAAGACGAGTATCATCACAGTTGTGAATGAGTATTAAGAGGAGATGGCTACCCGAGTACCCACTTCTTGGAGGGTCTGTGTGGACTACAAATGATTGAATCAGGCCACCAAGAAGGATAATTTCCCACTACCATTTATTGATCAGATTATTTAGAGGTTAGCTAGGAAGAGTCATTACTGTTTTCTTGATAGGTACTCGGGGTACAATCGGGTGGCTATAGCGCCCGAAGATCAGGAGAAAATGAAGTTCACCTGTCCATTCAGAATGTGTGCTTTTAGACGGATGCCCTTTGATCTATGTAATGCCCCTGCTACATTCTAAGTCTCTCCTATTCAAGATATGACGGACGCTTCGGATTTTGTCATAGGGGCTGTGCTTGGATAGAGGAGGAATGGGTTGCCTTTTGCCATTCATTATGCTAGTCAGATTTTGTATGTCGCTCAGTGGAATGATATGGTGACTGAGAAGGAGATGCTAGTCGTAGTATTCACTCTTGATAATTTCATATCATACATTCTTGGATCTAGAGTGACTATCTATATCGATCGCACGGCCATCCGATACCTCATGGCAAAGAAGGATGCTAAAGCCAGATTGACCAAATGGATCCTTCTACTCCAGGAGTTTGATACATAGATTAAGGATAAAGCTGGAGTTAGGAATATGGTGGCGGATCATCTCTCCCGATTAGAGAACCTTGAGGATTCTAATCAGACCACACCTATCACTGAGACATTCCCAAATGATGAAATTCTTGCTATCACCTCGCTTCCGTGGTACGCTGATATTGTGAACTATCTTGTTGCCAAGAAAGTTCTACAAGGTTGGCCCAGGTAGCGACTTGAGACCTTCCTCATGAAGGCAAAGTCGTACCATTGGGAGGATCCCACCCTTTACCATGAAGGGGGGATAGTGTTTGGCATTGGTGTATTCCTCAGGAGGAGCATCATAGCGTCCTCACCTATTTCCACAAGCTTGAGGCAGGAGGACATCACTCTGTGAGATAGACAACACAGAAAGTTCTCCAATCTAGCCTTTGGTGGCCTACCCTCTTCAAGGATTCAGACGAATTCATGAAGAGGCGCACTGAATGCCAGAGGATGGGCACTTGTGGTAGAGAGATATGATGTTGATGCAACCCATTCACTTCTGTGAGGTTTTGATGCATGGGGAATCAATTTCATGGGTCCATTCCCTGAGAGTCGGGGATTTGATTACATCCTGCTTGCTATAGATTATATTAGTTGTTGGGTTGAGGCCATCCCCGCCCGAGCCGTAGATGCAAATACTATTTGCAAATTTTTGATGAAGAATATCATTTCATGGTTTGGTGTACTTAGAGTTTTGATTTCTGACGGGGGACTCATTTTATCAACGACAATGTAAGGGCCCTTGCTAACGAGTTCAGCATTGACCATAAAGTTGTCACTCCATACCATCCACAGACTAATGGACTTGCTGAGGTTTCAAATAGGGAGATTAAGATGATTTTGCATAAGGTTGTCCGCCCAGACTGAAGGATTGGTCACAGGTTTTGGACTCGATCTTGTGGGTTTATCAGACTTCCTTCAAGACACCTTTGGGTACATCTCCCTTTCGGCTTGTTTATGGAAAGCCATGCCACTTCCCGTAGAGATTAAGCATAAGTCACTTTGGGCAGTTACTGAGATATTATTGGATTCTGAGAGCGTAGGAGACCAGAGGAGAGTAAAATTGGCAGTCCTGGAGGAGTTGAGAGACACGGTATTCTCAAGTATCCTACAATATAAGAATGGAGTGAAAATATGACATGATTCTCACATCAGCCATAAACAGTTTGAGCCCAATCAGAGAGTATGGCTATTTGACGCTAGGTTGAGATTATTTCCAGGGAAGTTACAGAGTAAATGGAAGGTACCGTACTTGGTCAAGAAGGTGCATGACAATGGCAGCATTGATATATCTGAATTGTCTTCTGATTCCACCTTTCGAGTCAATAGTCACCGCTTGAAAGCATATCTTGATCATGATCCGCTGATCATCGATATTTCCCCTATTCATTTCGTATGAGATGCGATCTTTCACTCACATCACATGCATCTCATACTTGATTTTCACTTCTTCACCGCAGTTGTATAGATTCATATTGTCTATATCACTCATTCTTTTAGTTTAATACCCCGGATCCATCGTATGGTTTTGTTATACTTAGGATGTACTTGATCTTAAGTATAGGGGGAATAAGACTGGTGATTTTCCATTCTCTCCACTACCTATATTTTTGTTGTCTATACTCAAGGATATTTCACCACAAGTATAGGAGAGGTAATGTCGGTACATTATACTCCTCGGTTTCCCCTTTTGTGTACAGTCTTCTATACTTAGGATTACTTGATCCTAAGTATAGGAGGATCACTGACTTCTATTGATTCTATTCTATCACTCTTTTTAGTCCTTGTAGTATATCATTCTTTTCAGTTCCCCATACTCAGCATGAGTTATGTCTTCCTTCATTGCTATCTAATCACTCCGAGGATATCGTTCGAGCTAAGTACCAGGGGTGTCGTATATATTATACATATACTTTAGCCATAACTCTTACTTGGTAATATAGTTATTATTTATAAAATAATTCTTTGAAAACATTCTCAAACATCTTTTTCAAAAAATTATATCTATACAAAATTTGTAAAAATGTTTGTAAAAATGTTTTGTGTTCAAAGTATTTGTAAAATTAGTTTCTGTATAAAAATTAATTATACTGTAAAGTTTTTTTGAAAACTATGTGAAAATAAATTTTTTTCAAAAACAGATTGTAAAAATATTATGAAAACTATTTTGCAAAATTATTTGCCACATAAGGAAATAAATCTGGGGTATGAAAACTACTTGTATATCTGTACATTAAAAATCAAAAGCTACCCTAGAATCCATCTTGTACATAAAACCTATAACATAAACCTTTTTTGTAAATATACATATATATCTTTATAAAAATCTTTTCTTATTTTTCAAAATATCTAAAAATTTGATAATTCAAAATCCATAAAAAAATGCATAACTTGAAAAATTCCACCAAAAAGAGTTTTTATAAATATTTACGTCATGGTTGACATTTAAACTAGTCTGGAATTAAATTGAAAAACGGAGCTTGGTTAAGACCATAATCCATTAACTTCAAAGGAACCTTATAGGACTTGGGGTTAAGATTTTTCAGGTCCATAGCGACTTAATTCTTTAAGTCCACTAGGCTATGTTCACATGTCATCTTGATAAGACTAAGTAGAACACTTAACAACTCACATATGACTCTTAGAGACAGTGGCTTAACTTGGACATGCACCTTACACATAGCTCGACACGGGTGAGGTGGTGAGGAGGCAGAATCCTTTGGCTTGGAGTAGCATACGGGGGTAGTACAACTAGTCGAAAACTCTCGTCCTCCTCTAGGGAGGGATGTGCACCTCAACCTGGTCTAGTACCAAGAAGGTCTAACGACATGAGAGTGTGGGTTGCAATAATGCTTCAAAAAAGGGATAGTCTACTGGCTCAAGAAGAAAAACTCCTTATGTATATGTTGCACCTTGTAGATATGATGTATATATGTCGAAAAAAATGTGCAAAAAATTGTAAAAACTCCAAAAAAGGGATAGGACTGATTGAAAATAAAATGCCTATCAAAGTATATATATTAAATAAGCAAAGCTTATATATCCCACTGTCTCATCTCAAGGAAGCTTTCAGCACTGTGATTAGGTGTCGCATATATTATACATATACTTTAGACATAACTCATACTTGGTAATATAGTTATTAATTATAAAATAATTCTTTGAAAACATTTTCAAAAATCTTTTTCAAAAAATTATATCTATACAAATTTTGTAAAAATGTTTGTAAAATTATTTTGTGTTCAAAATATTTGTAAAATTAGTTTCTGTATAAAAATTAATTATACTGTACCGCCCCAGTCCATCTGATAATAAAGGATAATTTACCCTTAGGCCCTTTGCCTTTTTGTTTTTATTAAATAGTCCTGTAAATATTTTATAGAGTTTATTTTAGTTTGGTAAAATTGCATAGAGGACCTTGTCATTTACTTTTATTGCATTTTCACCCCTGTTAATGTGAGACACGTGCTTCGTCACGTGAGTTGTTAGTGATTTTGCATATATGGGCATGAAGTCTGGATGTGTTACTGATTGAAATATATGTTTTGATATTTACACTTATGCCCCTGTGAATGATTTATTTCAACATGTGTTGAATTTATTGGGGTTTTTACAGTTTTTTTGAAAACTATGTGAAAATAAAAACTTTTCAAAAGCAGCTTGTAAAAATATTATGAAAACTATTTTGCAAAATTATTTGCCATATAAGGAAATAAATATGGGGTATGAAAACTACTTGTATATCTGTACATTAAAAATCAAAAGCTACCCTAAAATCCATCTTGTACATAAAACCTATATCATAAACCTCTTTTGTAAATATACATATATATCTTTATAAAATCTTTCCTTATTTTTCAAAATATCTAAAAATTTGATAATTCAAAATCCATAAAAAATTGCATAACTTGAAAAATTCCACCAAAAAGAGTTTTTGTAAATATTTGCGTCATGGTTGACATTTAAACTAGTCTGGAATTAAATTGAAAAACGGAGCTTGGTTAAGACCATAATCCATTAACTTCAAAGGAACCTTATAGTACTCGGGGTTAAGATTTTTCAGGTCCATAGCGACTTAATTCTTTAAGTCCACTAGGCTATGTTCACATGTCGTCTTGATAAGACTAAGTATAACACTTAACAACTCACATATGACTCTTAGAGACAATGGCTTAACTTGGACATGCACCTGACACATAGCTCGACACGGGTGAGGTGGTGAGTGATAAACACAGAATTGAGAGCGGTCGTATCGACTCACAAGGCGAGTCAACAGTCGGTGCCTTGACCACTACAGAATCTCGTATTTAATCAACAATTAACCCACACTATAGATCAAGCAATAAGAAATAAATGTGAAGTTAAAATTTATTTTTAACTCTACATAAATGGTGTATAGAGCAAGTATGCAGAGAGTTCGAACATAGGGAGCAAACATGGTAGATCAAACAGGTGTGTGTGTGTGTGAGTGTGAAGTGTTGTCTACACTAATGCAAAGCAAATATTTTTGTGGGTTTTTAATCTTAATTTTTTTTAAATTTTGTATTTTGATTTTTAATTTTTTGATTTTTATATTTTCTTTTTATATGTATCTCTTTTTTTTCTTTTTCAATTGGAATATATAAACTATGTAATAAAAGAGAAGATAGAATATTTATAAAAATATGCAAAAATAATCAAAAATTCAGAAATAAAATCTTTTTGGTCTTTCTATGATTTTTTTACTGTTTTTGTGATTTTTGGGTATTTTTCAAAATGTTTTTGGTATTTTTACAAATTGAAATAAAGAAAACAGTGAATTAACAATCTGGTTGAGACTAAAATGGGAAGGAAAAATATCAAATGATCTCAAAATTTTCCCAAATCAGTTTTAAAACAAAGAGAATAAAATACGGAAGAAACAGGAACTGAGTTTGTATTTTTTGGAGTTTTCTATGATTTTTTTAGAATTTTTTGAAGTTTTAAGTGTTTTCTAATTTTTAAGGTTTTTCTTTTGAAATTTTTAGTGATTTTTAGAATGACACTAAAATAGGATAAAATAGACAGTAGGTAATTTTTTTTGGAATTTTTCGAGGTATTTTAATATTTTTTTGGTATTTTCTATGATAGATAGTACTGAAATGGGATGTTTTTGATTTTTAATAAATATGAAAATGCAACAAAATCAAAACCTAAAAATATGGCGTGGAAGTGCAAGTTAATAGGAGCTTAAGTTGAATTTTTGAGAATTTTTCGAATTAAAACGATGCTTTAAATAAATCAGACAAGCACACAAAAATAATTCAACTTGGCAGGGGCATATGTGCAAATATTAAAACATCCAGGGGCATACATGTAATTTTCCAACAAATATTGTATTGAATATTCGAATTTATGGACCAAACACAAATAAGCAGACCCGCAGGGGTATTAGTGTAAAATGCCCACCAGGGCGCGTGACTTGCACGCGCTTGGGAAGGACTCAAATATAATTTCAGAAACGCCCGAGGGCATACATGCAATTTTCCCAAAAATTTAACGCTTAATTTGAAACTTAGAGCACTGAAACGAAATAGACAAAAGGCGAAGGACCTCCCTGCAAAATGCCCACACCTCACGTGAACAGGTCACGTGACGTGACGTGGTAGAGGACCTATGTGCAAATCTTAACAAGTTCGAGGGCCTATTCGTAAATTTTACAAAATATTTAAACTACTAATTAAAGTTTCATGACTAAGAGAAAATTACAAAAGTCGCGAGGGTTTGAACGCAAAATACCCTCGCAAAGGAGATCTGACGGCTGAGGCTTTTCACTTGGACACGTGGAGGGATCTCCTCGCACGATACCGGTTCGTCTGGACACTTGAGATTAGAAGATCTCCTCACGATGGACAGCTCTGGCATCCCAGATCTAACGGCAGCTGTAACGTCTAGGCCTCCTCCTCGATCCGACGTCTGCGAAGGCTGGAGCAAGAACCACGGAAGAACTCCGGCGAGCCGTGGTTCTCCCAGGTGCTGCTCCTCCTCCGGTGGCGTTCTTGGCTTCAAAATGGAGCTGGAGGTTCCCTGAGGTCTCTTCTTCCTCCTGGGGGCTTCAAAAGAGCTCGGCGGTGGCTGAGGTGCTCGCGAGAGGGTGGCGGAGCTGTAGAGCTCGGTCGAGCTCCGGCGAGTGTCAAAATGGCTCCCAGGCTCGAGTCAACGGTGTTTGACCTGCAAAACAAAGTGAGAGGGTCCAGGGCAAGTTGCCTGGACCCCGCGGTGGTGAAAAGGCGGCACGAAACGATGGGGTGGCGCTCGACCGGAGGTGCGCTCCGGCGAGGGAGTCGGATGTGCGAATTAATCGATGAATCGAGATAGTTTTTAGAGGGTTTTTGATCCTAGAACTATGGCTAGAAGAATGCAAGAAAATTAGAGGTGGAAGTGGCTGCCTCGATGGTCAACGACCGAAGGGAGGGTACCTCGACCGCCGGAGTTGGGGGAGGTGGTGGAGACGCCTCCGACTTCCTTTGCCATGGCTGAATGCACGGTGCTGGAGCTGTCACCTCCAGGAATGCTTGGAGCACGAGAGGAGTGAGGAAGGGTGGACCGAAGGTGTTCAAAATCAAATCGAAAGTTGGGTGCTCCATATATTTGGTTTGACCCCGTGACTGGCGAGGCTCCTAGATCGATGAATATCTTACAAATCTTGGGTCCAAAGGCCAAGGTTATTCATGGGCGAGCTAGAGGGATCAATTAGGAGCAATGTTGCAGAATGATGCAACACCAAAAGGTGAAAGAATTGGCCTCGAGAAATCCGTAAAATTAGGTCAAAAACGAGGTTGTCAGAGTCCACAGGGGTCTAGGACACCTAGTTGACCAGGGTCAACTAGGGTTTGCGCCTGGTTGGTCCACGTGGACCAAGCAGGAAAAACCCTGGTTAAAACTTTTATTAATTCATTTAAAAATAGAAAAAGGCCGAATTAAATTATGATTTTTAAATAAAAAATATTTGTTATTTTATGTAGTATTTTATTATTATTTTTAATTATTTTTTATGGGCTATATTTTTACAAGGTTACTTTTATACTTTTTACAGGTATAATATCTATATATTTTATTCTTTTATTTTTATTTTGTGTATTTTAGTTTTATTATTTTATTTAATATTTTATAAAATTATAAAATACTTTTATACACACAAATATATTTTTGTTTTATTTTCCTGATGTGTTTTATATATTAAATAAAATATAAGTAGGTATTGTATAGGTATGTATATAGGTATAATACCTGTGTATTTTATATACCTATATTTTTATTTTGAGTTTAATTTGGGTTTTTATTCCTGTTTTAATATACATATATATTATAAATAATATTTATATAATTATAAAAATATAAAAATACAAAAATAATGAATAAATAATAAAATGAATATTTTACTCTGTACATGTATACAATGAGGCTCCAAAACTCAACTTTCATACCGTAGCTCTGCCAAATGCGAAACCACCGCCATTAAATATATTATTTTATTCTATATACAATTAAAGGTGAGTTTGCTGTATTTGGAGTTTTCCTCAATGAGATACGGGTCTGGGAAGTTGGGATTCTAGATTTTTATTCAGACCGGAACTTTTTATCTGTACATTATTTTTGAGTGAAATAAATTTTGTATTTTTTTCTTTATTAAATTATCTACAACATTCATGTGCAAAGTTTCTTTATTTGAGGTATAAAAAGTGGAACTAAAAATAGATCCAAAAATGAATAAAGAATGAATGGAATAGTATAGGTATCTGACCCTTATCTCCCCCTACTTTCTTCCTTGTCGACCTATTCATCAAGATGCCTAGGTCTCGGGGTTTGGGTCATAAAATATTTACAATATTTTATTATTTTTCTTTTCTTTTATTTATTCTATAATTTTGACTTTAATCACAGTATTTTATACACTATTTACATGCACATGCATGAATGCTAAGATGATCTATTTTAGGGTATTTACAGGCATTTACTAGGATTTTTGAGGCCAAAATGATAGAATAAAGATGATGAAATGTGGATTCATCATCCCCCTATACTTTACCTTTGCTAGTCCCTAGCAAACACTTATGCAATAAGTACAAAAAGAAAAAAAGAAAGAAAAGAAAAAGAAGAACTTGGGTTTAGTTTAATTATCAAACTTGTCTTCACAAAATCAAAGTTTGGAGCTTAAGTCGGACCTTTAGAATTTTAGTGCGGACGGAACCCTAATGAGAACCGAATTTGAAATCCAACAGTCCTTGAGAATCCCAAAACTCTATTCAAGTCCCCTCAATAGCCAGGTCAGAAATATCTCAATTCATACGCAAACTCTTACGACTATGAATCTGACTCGTACAGTGTAAGTGATGGTGGCTCTCCCCAACTAGAATGGCCAAGAAACTGACTTCTCCAATACGACAACCCAATGATTCCCCAATCCAATAACTCCATCCTCGAGGAGCGGGGTATTCCCTTCTAAGTTCAAGTGGCAACCAACTCAAGAGGAGGGGGTGAAGAGAAGAATGGACGGTAGCCCGTGTAGCTACCTATCCTGGGATGCAAGACCAGTGTAGTCAAGTCATCCTGCTGCAGGCTCACATGATACGACTTAGGAACTCAAGCTTGCTTATTGGCTTTACAACATTTGTACATACTCTGCAGGCTTTTTATTTGTGTACATGCCTGAACACTTTTTTTTGGATATTATTCACAACAGCATTTACATAAGGAGTTTTTCCTCCTGAGCCAGTTACTATCCCTCTTTTGAAGCTTTATCGCAACCCACAGCCTCCTGTCTTTAGACTTCCTTATCACTGGATGGGTTGGGGTGCACTTACCTCCCTAGAGGAGGACAAATGTTTCCACTTGTATGCGTCTCATACCGGTAAATCCAATCCCCTCACCACTCCAACTGAGTTGAGCCATGTGAAAGGTGCAGGTGTCTAAGTTAGGTCATTATCAACAAGAGTCGTGCGTGTGCTCCGAAATACTCTACTTAGGCAGTCAAGAATCCATTGAACCAAGTCTCGTGATCCTCAAAGAATTAAGTCAACTAGACCTGAAGTACCTCAAACCCAGTTCCTATAAGGTTCCTGTTATTAGGTAGATTTTAAGGTCCAATCAAGCTCCAATCTCCAGATTTTACTTAGACTTGTTTAACTATCAAACTCAATCCGAAAAATGCGAATGCCATGCAAATGCTATGCAGGAAATATTTTTGTGATGCAATTTTCAAAGATTTTGAACTTTTTATGGATTTTTGAAAAGATGATGCATGCATTTTTTTGTATTTTTTCCGAAAAGCTTTCTCAGATGTTTTTGGATTTTAATTTTGCGAATGTTTTTGGGATTTTTGAAAACAAAAAGTTTTGGCTAAAAACTAGGTGAAAAATATGTACACGGGAGTGCTTCTTATATCTACAAGACGTGGATTTTAAGAATTTACAAGGGTAAGTGATCAATTTTATACATATCTATATAGTGGATTTGGGTGTGATGTATATATTCCTCAAACTTATTTGACACAATCTTTTCACACAATTTTTGAAAACTATAGTCCAAAATAATTTTTACAAACATTTTACAAACATGTACACACATTTGAAAATCATTTTGCAAAGGTTTTCAAACAATATGGATAGATTTTTCAAAGTATTTTTGCAACCATTTTTCAAACCATTTGCAAATCATTTTTCAAATATTTTATTTCACAAAAAGAAAATAAATTTTTACAAACCACATATTTTACACAGGTTGAAAACATGTATCAAAATATTTTCAAAATAGTTTTCAATAGATGTTCACAAAGATTTTCAAACTATTTTTCAAACATTTTGCAAAAAACATTTTCACCTGATTTATTAATCAATAAATACAGAAACAATTTGAGGAATGAAACACCTTTTTTATTAAGGTTTTAATGAATTTTAAAGAATAATTAGCTAGATTATTTAAGAAAATACGAAAGTACGAGTTATGGCTAAAGTATATACACAGTATATACGACCCCCCTATACTTAGCTTGATCTATGTCCTCATAGATCGGAGAGAAAAGAGAAGACATAACTCGTACTAAGTATAGACAAGTCTTAAAGAAGAAATGAACCAATAAGAAGTTGATCGTCCCCCCTATACTTAGGATCAAATAATCCTAAGTATAGCAGACTGTACACAATGCAGGGAGGGTCAAGGGTGGGAATGAACAGATCGTACTCAGATTGTCTCCCCCTATACTTAGGGTAAGATATCCCTAAGTATAGACAAGAAGAGGAGACAATGGAGAGGACCGAAAAGAATAGAATCCACTCGGGGTGCACACCCCCCATACTTAGGACAAAGTACGTCCTAAGTATGGAAAACTGTCTACAAGGGCGGCACCTTTTTGATAGATAAAGAAAATAGAAAAGGAAAAGAATAAAAGAAGAAAATAAATCAACAGATGAAAGAGTGATATGAATAGATGATCTGTACAATGGAAAATGGAAGTGATTGCCATGTATGAGATGCATATGATATGAGTCAAGGGACACATCTCATACCAGAAGAATGGGGGCAACGTCAATGGTCGGCGGATCATGATCTAGATATAGTTTCAGGCGTTGACCATTGACACGGAAGGTAGAGGAAGATGACGGTTCGGATATGTCAATACAGCCATTGTCATGTACCTTCCTGACCACATAGGGACCTTTCCACTTGCTCTGTAATTTCTCTGGAAATAATTTCAGCCTGGAATCAAACAACCATACTCTCTGATCTGGCTCAAACTGTTTATGGCTGATATGAGAATCGTGCCATGTTTTCATTTTCTCTTTGTATTGTAGGCTGTTGGAAAAGGCTGTATCTCTCAGTTCCTCCAGGGCTGCCAACTCTGCTCTTCTCTGTTTTCCTATGCTCTCGGGATCTAACAGTAACTCAGTGACTGCCTAAAAAGATTTATGCTTGATCTCCACTGGCAAATGGCACGGCTTGCCATAGATGAGTCGAAAGGGAGATGTCCTCAATGGATTCTTGAAGGAAGTCCGATAGGCCCACAAGATCGAGTCCAAAAGCGGTGACCAATCTTTTCGGTCTGGGCGGACAACCTTCTGCAAGATAGTTTTTATCTCCCGGTTTGATACTTCAGCAAGACCATTAGTCTGAGGGTGATATGGTGTGGCAACCCGATGGTCAATGCCGAACTCATCTGCAAGGGCCCTAACCTTGTCATTGATGAAATGAGACCCCCCGTCTGAAATCAAGACTCTCGGTACCCCGAACCGTGAAATGATATTTTTCCTCAAAAATTTGCATATGGTTTTAGCATCTGCGGCTCGGGCAGGGATGGCCTCAACCCATCGGCTGACACAATCAACAGCGAGCAAAATATGCTCGAATCCCTGACTCTTAGGAAATAAGCCCATGAAATCAATCTCCCATGCATCAAAAACCTCACAAAAGTGAATGGATTGCATGGGCATCATGTCTCTCTGTCTGCAGGTTCCCATCTTCTGACAGTCAGTACATCTCTTCACGAACTCATCAGAATCCTTGAAGAGAGTAGGCCACCAAAGGCCGGATTGAAGCACCTTCTGTGTTGTCCTTTTTCCAGAATGATGTCCTCCTGCCTCAAGCTTGTGGCAGTATGTGAGGACGCTATACTGCTCTTCTTGAGGAATGCACCTCCTCCAGATGCTATCCCCTCCTTCATGATAAAGGACGGGATCCTCCCAATGGTAAAACTTGGCCTTCGACAGGAAGGTCTCGAGTTTCTGCCTGGGCCAACCTTGTGGAACCGTCTTGGCAACAAGATAGTTCACAATGTCGGCATACCACAGGAGCGAGGTGATATCCAAGATCGCCTCATATGGAAATGTCTCTGTGATAGGTGCGCTGGGCTCAGATTCCTCAAGGTTCTCCAATCGGGAGAGATGATCCGCCACCACATTTTTGACTCCAGGCTTATCCTTAATCTCAATATCAAACTCCTGGAGCAGAAGGATCCATCTGGTAAGGCGTGCTTTGGCATCCTTATTGGCCATTAAGTACCTGATGGCGGTGTGATCGGTGTAAATGGTCACTCTAGATCTGAGGATATAAGATCTGTACTTATCCAAAGCAAAGACTACGACCAGCATCTCTTTCTCAGTCATAGTGTAATTTTGCTGAACGGGATCCAAAGTCCGGCTGGTGTAGTGAATGACAAATGGCAAACCATCCCTCCTCTGTCCAAGCACAGCCCCAACGGCAAAATCTGAAGCATCCGTCATGATCTCGAATGGAAGAGACCAATCGGGTGGCTGAAGGACAGGAGCCGTAACAACCATACCTTTGAGAGTCTCAAAAGACGCAAGACACTTATCATCGACAATGAACTCGACGTCTTTTGTCAGTAAATCAGTAAGCGGTCGGGCAATACGACTGAAGTCCTGAATGAATCGTCGGTAGAAACCGACATGCCCAGAAAAGACCGCAACTGACGCAAATTGGATGGTGGATTGAGTTTTCTAATGATATCCACCTTGGCCGGATCGACCTCCATGCCCCTGTTAGAGACGATATGACCAAGGACCGTCCCTTGAGTCAACATGAAGTGACTCTTCTCCCAAGATAATACAAGATTGACCTCAATGCAGCGCTGAAGCACACAGTCTAGGCAGTCAAGACAAGCATCGAACCCGTCGCCATAGACCGAGAAGTCATCCATGAAGACCTCTAAACAGTCACCCACCATGTCCGAGAAAATGGACAACATGCACCTTTGGAATGTCGCCGGAGCGTTACATAAACCAAAGAGCATCCGTCTGAAAGCATAAGTCCCAAAAGGACAGGTGAATGTCGTTTTTTCCTGGTCTTCGGGCGCAATGGCCACTTGATTGTATCCGGAGTACCCGTCAAGAAAACAATAATGACTCTTCCCAGCTAGCCGTTCGATAATCTGATCAATGAAGGGTAGCGGGAAATGATCCTTCTTGGTGGCCTCATTCAATCGTCTGTAGTCCACACAGACCCTCCAAGAAGTGGGTACTTGGGTAGCGATCTCCTCTCCAAACTCATTCACAACTGTAGTGATACCCGTCTTCTTGGGCACCACATGTAACAGACTAACCCATTTGGAGTCGGAGATGGGGTAGATAAAATCGACGCTCCACCACTTCGAAATTTCTTTCATGACTACGTCTCGAAGATTCGAGTTCAGCTATCGCTGGAACTCACGTGACGGCCTAGCGTTATCCTCAAGATAGATGTGGTGGGAGCACAGGGCCGGACTAATCCCCTGGAGATCGGCTATACTCCAACCTATTTCCTTGCGGTTTCTTTCAAGAACCTCCATCAGATGAGATTCTTGTTCTCCAGTCAAACCTGCTGAGATAATGACTGGGTGCATATCTGGCTCACCCGCAAGGAATCTATACTTCAACAACTGCGGCAGAGGTTTCAGTTCTGGACAACTGGGAGGTGGCAGATCTGGCTTCTGATATGTCTGTGTGAAGGCGACCAGGCATGGGAGAACTCTCGCTCTGCATGAATCTCTGACAAAGGGCGGCCTGCTGAATCATCAATGAACGGCACTGGCTCGCACTCTGTCATGGCTGTTGGCTCAGAAGGAATCAGACAAGGCAAATAGTCATCGAAATCATCCCAATCAATGTCTGAATCCGAGGGATCAGAAGAAGATGAACAAGATTGAAAATCATCAGCACCACTCGTCCCAACACTGTCAGCCTCAAGTGTATCCTCGTCCAGGGGTGTGCTCTCCAGGATCTCGACTGCCATAAGCTTTAGATATAATGAATATGTAGGCAAGGCGAGGGTCGGTGCTATAGGATCTATATCCAGTTAGATTCATCATCTGTCATCACAAAATCACACTCCTGGTGGATGTCTAGCTCTTCCCCTGTCATCTGTGCGGCTTCGTTGGATTGCTCCGAGTATTCAAGTTCTCTGGCTCTGGTTTCCTCGATCGTCTCTATTTGTATGGTTTCGCCCTCTACACGAAAGCACACCTTCCCACTATCATGATCGGTCACCGCCTTGGCTGTGGCCAAGAATGGACGTCCGAGTATGATGGGGGCATCGGTTACCGATTCAGGGATCTCCATGTCCAATACAATGGAGTCCACGGGGAATTTCAGGCCCTGAATGGTAACGACCACGTCTTTCAATAACCCCTTCGACCTCTTAGTCGACCTATCAGCAAACTGAAGGACTGTCCTGCTCCTAAGAAGAGGACCAAACTCAAATTGGTCGAGTAAGTCTGCCGGAAGAAGGTTAATTGAAGAGTCGCTGTCTAACAGAGTACGATCAAACTGCTGCTCTTGAATCTCGCATCTGACATAGGGAGCTCCTGCATCTGGTTGCTTGGCTGGCAGTTTGTTCTTAATAGTGCAGCAAGTGGAATGAGTGAGCACATGGATTTGATCTCTGTGGTTCCTCCTCTTCCTGTGGACTGTAGTTTTCTCCTTCAAGTTCTTTTTGAAGAGGGGGATGTGCTCAAGTGCTTCTTGTAGAGTCAGCTGAATATGGAATCTGTCTATCATCTGATTGTTGAACTCTACCTGCTGATCTTTTTCAGGATTTTCTCTTTTATTCCCCTTCGCTCGGCGAAGTGCCTCAGGGAAGGTGATGGTAGGGGCCTCCTCAGATGGAGGACTAGGAATAGGTCTCTGTTCCTGTGAAGGATTAGAATCCATACAATCATCATCATTCAACACATATGGATCCGCAATGTGAACAGAAACCTTTCCTTTATTCATATTTTTGTTTTTCTTATTACCACGGTCCATAGATACAAAAGATGGTAACATAACAGAGGGACGCTCAACAAAAGTAGATGTGGTGGCCTCAGTACCATCACCGGCACCTGTCTTCGCAGCATCAGCACCGCGCTCTGGCTCTGCATCCAAAATGGTGGCATCAGCACCACCGTCTGCATCTGGTCCCACGACAGCCTCAGTACCGTCGTCTGGATCTCCATCATTGGTGGCCTCAGCACCACCGTCTTCAACATCATCATTAGCGGCATCAGCACCGCTACTCTGCTCCTCTGGCGCTCCTGGTTTTGCATGTGGTTGTCGCTCAGAGGAGGCACTGCCGGCTGGCATCCTACCGCTCCTAGTTGTCACAAAATCAGCATCATACAAAGAAAGAGATATGTCACTCAAATAGTCACTAGGAGAGGTATCCTCTGTAAACTCTACCTGCTTAGACTTCCTTTTCAGATTGTTCGGGTTAGGTTCAATCTGAGCGGGTATGGCGGCCTTGCCTTTGATGATTTCCCTCATCTCCTACCGGAATTCATCCATGTCTTGCATGAAGGATGCTCGTTGTTCGGAGAGCAAGCGTGCAAGATCATCGAGAGCTGGGTTCTCAAAAGCAGGGGCTTGAGAACGGACGGGTTCCCTTGCGGGAAATGAGGTTGCTGCTGCTGCTGGTATTGCTGGTACTGGGGAGGATGGGGATATGACTGATGAGGCTGCTGACGCTGCCTCCACTGCTGTCCCTGATAAGCGAGACGAGGACCCTGCTGGTACTGTTGCTGCTAAGCATATTGGGGCTGCTGCTGCTGCTGTGGTTGCTGGCTACTCTGCTGTCCTTGAGCTGGATTCTGCTGCTGAGATGAGGACCCATCGTTGCCTCAATGGAATCCGGGGTGATCGCGACGAATCCCGGGCTGAGGGTACCGATCGTACCAAATCCCATTGACTTCCATTAATGGTTCCTGGTCGAAAGAGGGTGGAGGAAGAACTGCCAGTGGCTGCTCTGGCTGGTAGACCACCATCTGAGTGTCCTGAGATGGCGGATGCGTTGGGTAGTATTGTAGAAACGGGACCGGCTCTGCCTGGATGTGGTTGACCTGGCGGTACGAGACAGAGGGTTGGGATGAGTTGCTACTGCTCGGATCAGCACATGACCTGGGAGGCTGCTGGGAAGATATCTGTGCCTCCTGGACACAAAGGATCTGCGTCTTCAGGTCACTCATCGTCTTGGCAATCTGGTCCATCTGGGCCATGCCTTGCATCTGTTTCTTCTCGAGGATCTCGAGACGGTCCAGCTTCTCACTAATTATGCCCATGTCGGCTGTTGCTGATTCGGCTTGTGCTGCGACTGCCGACGACGTGTTAGGACCGACATCGATGCGGGCGATCCTCTGGAATGATCCTGCTCCTTGCGGGGGCTTCTGCTGTGTGTAAACGCGGGCTTGGGCCATGACGGTTGAGTTCTCTGCCATGCCTTCGTAGATGGCCCAAACGTCGTCCTCACCCTTGGAAAAATAGGACTCACCGTAAGAGGCGTTGACAAGCCCTTGCAGCTCCGGTGTCAGCCCACAAAAGAAACTCTGCACTAGATTGGGCTTAGAAATGTCATGGTGTGGACACCGATCGATGAGCTCTCTAAATCGATCCCATGCTTCATGAAATTGTTCGTTAGGGATCATGACAAAGTTGCTGATCATCGCTCTAGCTGCATTTGTCCGGCCGAGAGGGTAGTACTTCTTCAGATACGCGGTCTGGAAATCTGCCCAAGTGTCGATGAATCGCCCTAAATGTTTGAGCCATTATGCGGCTCTGTCAACCAAGGAGAAAGGGAAGGCGATCATCTTGATCATGTCCTCGGTCATCAGCCTATCATGGATCGTGATGCAGATCATTTCAAATTCTTTGAGGTGGAGGTGTGGCTCTTCGGTCGGCAACCCATGGAATTTGGGTAGAAGCTGAATGGTATGGGGCCGAAGCTCGAAATCTCCATGGATAGGCGGAAGTCTGATCCAACGATGAGTGAGGGATGTTGCGGGATTGTGAAATTCCCTCATGATAGTCTATGGCGGTCTCTCAGCGTCGGGATCACCTCCTCTTGCATCAGGTCCTCCTCCTCCTCCACCACCGCCCCCGCCCCCAGGTTGGTTTTCTCTCATATGTGCTATTTCTCTCATGAGATCACCCATGAAGATTCCCTGGTATTGGATCTGCCTCTGCATGGTCTCCAGGGATGGTAGAAGTGAATTGTTGATGGCGGCTTGATCAATGAAGAATGGCGGGTGCTCTTGATCATCAGGATGCTCTCCTCTATCAACCATGTTTGGGTTCTCTGAAAAAGCGAAAGAACCCATCTCAGGTGCCGTCAAATGTTCTGAGCTCTGCGATGCACTAAATTCTGAGACTCTTGGACTGATGGAAGGGGAATGAGAAGGGTGGTCGAGGGGGAACAGGGTGGAAGTAAACTCATGCTCGGAGAGTGGACTCTCCGAGGTAGTCCTAGATGAATGAGGAGGAGTGCTGGATAGCGGTGCCGACAGAGTCGGCCTAAGAGACCTCCGTCCCATCATCTTGATTATTGGGAAGAGCAAGGTGAATGCAGAAGAAGAAGGAAGAAATGAGAAGCAAAATTGCGCACAATTGTGCTGAGTTTTTGATCTTGACCTAAATATAACTAGCAGTCAAACACCAAACAGGGTGAGTTCACCAACTCAACGCATGAAGCCGTGAAGGTTCGGCTTTTATCTTGTCAATTTTAGCTTGAATTCAGGAATTTATCTTATCACGAGTCCTTAGAGCGCTACGCCTAAAGGAGAGAGAGTACTGCCGGAAAAGTATTCCCGTACTTGTCCTCCTCGTGTGTAACCTATAGCTTGCACTTTTTAAGGTCCTTGTAACCCTTCCTGGATCCCTACTCAGCCAAAGAATAAGAGAGAGGAAGCCGATAGGCGAAACCGATACTTCGGATCTTGCTCGCAACGGAATCACCCGTGAACGTGCAAGATCCTACTCGGGCGCAGACGGTGAGACAAACACACCCGTGAAGGCGTGGCCTATTCTCGGTACTTCGGACAAGGTCGGTGCTCACACAATAGTGAGTCACCAATGGCGACCAAGCCCTATTCGCCTACGTACGATAGTAGCGCCAATACTTCGAAAATCCATGCGATACACAAGGCAGCCACAAGCTGGGATTTGGGCTCTAATCCTTACGAAGCACTCTGCTCACTTGGAAGGAGACATTCCCATGCAACCTGAAAACAAGTGAGGGTGTGACTCTCCCCAATCAATGAATCCAGTTACCAATTTTATTTTTGGTCAAGGTTTTCTTAGCAGTCCCTTTTTTAATTTTTTTGGTGTTATCGCTTCTTTTGAGTAGATTCAAACAAGCGCCTAACTATTTTTATATTTTCTTGATCCTACTTTGTCCAAAAACAGAGGGATAATAGAGTCAGAAAAGCCAGTGCAAGTCGACACCAAGGTGAAAATCTCACCTTTGTGCCTAAATGATGGATGCAAAGTAAGAAGACTTACAACGAATCCCAGCTCTCTCCATGCGGGATGCAAAGCAGAAATTTAAAAACTTAAACTGCATACTGGTATGCAATGCGGAAATCGTCCTAAGATAGGCAACTGCTACGTGAAGAACCACAAGTCAACCACCAATCTCCAATCCTAAGGTCCGGTCTAGGCTCACCCCTCCTTCTCTCGACACATCGAGTTTAGGAGAAGCGCTTGGCGGGATGAGCTCGCGGCGCACGGATCGAAAATTGGCAAGTCAACTGTTTAATTAAACTAAGTCCAACTACGAGCTATAGGTGCATGCAATGGTTTTTAGTGTGTTTGGACCTAATCTAATCGAACAAGCAAGGCCTACAACTAAGGGCTCAATCCACAAAAAGAAATAGAAAATGAAAACAAAATCGGAAAATGACAATCGGAAAATGCGATGAAATCCGCGGTGAGCCCCCGGGGAACAAACACCCGGAAATTAGGCCCGGAAGTTCAAATGTCCAAGTCTTGTATTATTACAAATTAATAATCACTCTCTCTCAAAAAGAAAATGCAAGCTAATCTAGTCACTCTCTCACTCCTCCTGCTCTCTCCTGCCGGCTTGGCTTAAGAAAAGCCAGCTCCGCTTCACTTGGTTGCTCCGGATCCCCTAGGCGATCCGCCTCGCTCCGCGGTCCCTCGCAAGAAGATAAAAAGAGATAGTCAGAAAAGCTTACAAATATCTATAAAAAATGCTAGAGAGATAAAATGAAGCAATGGTAGACAACTAATCACAATCAATCAAAAAATATGAACTACTCGTTGTTGCTCCCCGGCAATGGCGCCATTTGATAAACACAGAATTGAGAGCGGTCGTATCGACTCACAAGGCGAGTCAACAGTCGATGCCTTGACCACTACAGAATCCCGTATTTAATCAACAATTAACCCACACTATAGATCAAGCAATAAGAAATAAATGTGAAGTTAAAATTTATTTTTAACTCTACATAAATGGTGTATAGAGCAAGTATGCAGAGAGTTCGAACATAGGGAGCAAACATGGTAGATCAAACAGGTGTGTGTGTGTGTGTGAGTGTGAAGTGTTGTCTACACTAATGCAAAGCAAATATTTTTGTGGGTTTTTAATCTTAATTTTTTTAAATTTTGTATTTTGATTTTTAATTTTCTGATTTTTATATTTTCTTTTTATATGTATCTCTTTTTTTTTCTTTTTTAATATTGGAATATATAAACTATGTAATAAAAGAGAAGATAGAATATTTATAAAAATATGCAAAAATAATCAAAAATTCAGAAGTAAATTATTTTTGGTCTTTCTATGATTTTTTTACTGTTTTTGTGATTTTTGGGTATTTTTCAAAATGTTTTTGGTATTTTTACAAACTGAAATAAAGAAAACAGTGAATTAACAATCTGGCCGAGACTAAAATGGGAAGGAAAAATATCAAATGACCTCAAAATTTTCCCAAATCAGTTTTAAAACAAAGAGAATAAAATAAGGACGAAACATGAACTGAGTTTGTATTTTTTGGAGTTTTCTATGATTTTTTTAGAATTTTTTGAAGTTTTTAAGTGTTTTCTAATTTTTAAGGTTTTTCTTTTGAAATTTTTAGTGATTTTTGGACTAACACTAAAATAGGATAAAATAGACAGTAGGTATTTTTTTTGGAATTTTTCGAGGTATTTTAATATTTTTTGGTATTTTCTAAGCTATACAGTAATGAAACGGGATGTTTTTTTATTTTTAATAAATATGAAAATGCAACAAAATCAAAAACTAAAAATATGGCGTGAAAGTGCAAGTTAACAGGAGCTTAAGTTGAATTTTTGAGAATTTTTCGAATTAAAATGATGCCTTAAATAAATCAGACAAGCGCACAAAAATAATTCAACCTGGCAGGGGCATATGTGCAAATATTAAAACATCCAGGGGCATACATGCAATTTTCCAACAAATATTGTACTGAATATTCAAATTTATGGACCAAACACAAATAAGCAGACCCGCAGGGGTATCGGTGTAAAATGCCCACCAAGGCGCGTGACTTGCACGCGCTTGAGAAGGACTCAAATGTAATTTCAGAAATGCCCGAGGGCATACATGCAATTTTCCCAAAAATTTAACGCTTAATATTAAACTTAAAGCATTGAAACAAAATAGACAAAAGGACAAGGACCTCCCTGCAAAATGCCCACACCTCACATGAATAGGTCTCGTGAGGTAACGTGGCAGAGGACCTATGTGCAAATCTTAACAAGTTCGAGGGCCTATTCATAAATTTTACAAAATATTTAAACTACTAATTAAAGTTTCAGGACTAAGAGAAAATTACAAAAGTCGCGAGGGTTTGAACGCAAAATACCCTCGCAAAGGAGATCTGACGGCTGAGGCTATTCACTTGGACACGTGGCGGGATCTCCTCGCGCGATACCGGTTCGTCTGGATGCCTGAGATTAGAAGATCTCCTTACGATGGACGGCTCTGGGCATCCCAGATTTAACGACAGCTGTAGCGTCTGGGCCTCCTCCTCGATCCGATGGCTGCGAAGGCTAGAGCAAGAACCGCGGAAGAACTCTGGCGAGCCGAGGTTCTCCCAGGTGTTGCTCCTCCTCCGGTGGCGTTCTTGGCTTCAAAATGGAGCTGGAGGTTCCCTGAGGTCTCTTCTTCCTCTTGGGGGCTTCAGAAGAGCTCGACGGTGGCCGAGGTTCTCACGAAAGGGTGGCGGAGCTGTAGAGCTCGGCCGAGCTCCGACGAGTGTCAAAATGGCTCCCAGGCTCGAGTCAACGGCGTTTGACCTGCAAAACAAAGTGAGAGGGTCCGGGGCAAGTTGCCTGGACCCCGCGGTGGCGAAAAGGCGGCGCGAAATGATGGGGCGGCGCTCGACCGGAGGTGCGCTCCAGCGAGGGAGTCGGATGTGCGAATTGATCGATGAATCGAGATAGTTTTTAGAGGGTTTTTGATCCTAGAACTATGGCTAGAAGAATGCAAGAAAAATTAGAGGTGGAAGTGGCTGCCTCGACGGTCAACGACCGGAGGGAGGGTACCTCGACCGCCGGAGTGGGGGAGGTGGTGGAGACGCCTCCGACTTCCTTTGCCCTGGCTGAATGCACGGCGCTTGAGCTGTCACCTCCAGGAATGCTTGGAGCACGAGAGGAGCGAGGAAGGGTGTACCGAAGGTGTTCAAAATCAAATTGAAAGTTGGGTGCTCCATATATTTGGTTTGACCCCGTGACTGGCGAGGCTCCTAGATCGATGAATATCTTACAAATCTTGGGTCCAAAGGCCAAGGTTATTCATGGGCGAGCTAGAGGGATCAACGAGGAGCAATGTTGTAGAAGGATGCAACACCAAAAGGTGAAAGAATTGGCCTCGAGAAATCCGTAAAATCAGGTCAAAAACGAGGCTGTCAGAGTCCACATGGGTCTAGGACACCTAGTTGACTAGGGTCAACTAGGGTTTGCGCCTGGTTGGTCCACGTGGACCAACCAGGAAAAACCCTGGTTAAAACTTTTATTAATTCATTTAAAAATAGAAAAAGGCCGAATTAAATTATGATTATTAAATAAAAAGTATTTGTTATTTTATGTAGTATTTTATTATGATTTTTAATTATTTTTATGGGCTATTTTTACAAGGTTACTTTTATACTTCTTATAGGTATAATATCTATATATTTTATTCTTTTATTTTTATTTTATGTATTTTAGTTTTATTATATTTATTTAGTATTTTATAAAATTATAAAATATTTTTATACACACAAATATATTTTTGTTTTATTTTTCTGATGTGTTTTGTATATTAAATAAAATATAAGTAGGTATTGTATAGTTATGTATATAGGTATAATACCTGTGTATTTTATATACATATATTTTTATTTTGAGTTTAATTTTCATTTTTATTCCTGTTTTAATATACATATATATTATAAATAATATTTACATAATTATAAAAATTTAAAAATACAAAAATAATGAATAAATAATAAAATGAATATTTTACTCTATACATGTATACAATGAGGCTCCAAAACTCAGCTTTCAAACCGTAGCTCCGCCAAATGCGAAACCACCGCCATTAAATAGATTATTTTATTCTATATACAATTAAAGAGTTTGCTGCATTTGGAGTTTTCCTCTGTGAGATACGGGTCTGGGAAGTTGGGATTCTGGATTTTTATTCAGACCAGAACTTTTTATCTGTACATTATTTTTGAGTGAAATAAATTTTGTATTTTTCTTTATTAAATTATCTACAACATTCATGTGCAAAGTTTCTTTATTTGAGGTATAAAAAGTAGAACCAAAAATAGGTCCCAAAATGAATAAAGAATGAATGGAATAGTATAGGTATCTGACCCTTATCTCCCCCTACTTTCTTCCTTGTCGACCTATTCATCAAGATGTCTAGGTCTCGGGGTTTGGGTCATAAAATATTTACAATATTTTATTCTTTTTCTTTTTTTATTTATTCTATAATTTTGGCTTTAATTACAGTATTTTATACACTATTTACATGCACATGCATGAATGCTAAGATGGTCTATTTAAGGGTATTTACAGACATTTACTAGGGTTTTTGAGGCCAAAATGATAGAATAAAGATGATGAAATGTGGATTCATCAGTGAGGAGGCAGAATCCTTTGGCTTGGAGTAGCATACGAGGGTAGTACAACTAGTCGAAAACTCTCGTCCTCCTCTAGGGAGGGATGTGCACCTCAACCTGGTCTAGTACCAAGAAGGTCTAACGACATGAGAGTGTGGGTTGCAATAATGCTTCAAAAAAGGGATAGTATACTGGCTCAAGAAGAACAACTCCTTATGTATATGTTGCACCTTGTAGATATGATGCATATATGTCAAAAAAATGTGCAAAAAATTGTAAAAACTCCAAAAAAGGGATAGGTCTGATTGAAAATAAAATGCCTGTCGGAGTATATATATTAAATAAGCAAAGCTTATATATCCCACTGTCTCATCTCAAGGAAGCTTTCAGCTGGAGACTTAGCTACACTGGTTAAGCTCCAAGGGATACGTGGCTACACTGGTCACGATCATTCTCTTCTTTCCCCTCTTCGTGAGCTGGTTGTACTTGAACTTAGAAGGGAATACCCCGCTCCTCGAGGAAAGAGTTGCTAGACTGGGGGATTAGAGTTACCTTGTTGACGGAGGTTGTTTCTTTATCATTTTTAAGGCGGGGAGCTACACATCACTTACACAGTACATGGAAAGATTCATATCCATTAGAGTTTGCGTATGTAGATTTGTTCTGACCTAGTTGTTAAAGAGTCCTGACCATAAAACCGTGGAACTTGAAGTTTGTTGAGTCTTAAACTCATTTCCCAATAAGGGTCCGCCAAATTAATAGTCCAAAGGTCTGATCAACTCCATACTCCAAGTTAATGAAGACAAGTTTAATAATCAACTATGACTCTTCCTTTTTCTTTTATTCTTATTTTCACTTCTTTTTTAAATAAGTGTTTGCTAAGGGACTAGCAAAGGTAAAGTATAAGGGGTGATGATATATGATTCTCATTCTTTATTCTTTTATTTTAGCTTCATTTTTAGCAAAATCACCTATAAATAAATGTAAATACAATAAATTAACATTTTACATGTCCTTGTTAATGTTGCATAATTAACACATATTTTCCAAAAATAAAAGGATAAAGAGAAAAGAAAAGGAACTATGTATTTAGAATAATTACATACTGACCACACCCCGAGAGGTCACTAAGTGACATGATCGATAAGGAAGAAAGTAGGGGGAGATAGGGTCTCTACATAGCCTCTTCAGATTTATACCTATAAATAGTTAATTTATATTTTTTACATATTCTATTTTTAAACATTTGTAAATACCCTTAAATAATAAAATAAAAATGAAATAAAAATTAGAAAACACAAAATAAAACAAAAATAAAAGCCAAAAATATTGTACAAAAGACACACATGTATATAATATATAGAACACCTATTTAATTAATATGTCTACTCAATCTACAAAAATAAAATAAAAATAATTTTATATTCCTCAAACTATTTTGTAAATAAATAAAACATAAAATAAAACATATTTTCATAAAAATAATAAAATAAAAATACATGTATATAATATATAGGTATATTATTTCTATGTATAACACTTTATAATGTATATTCTGTATATACGATGTCATAAAAATAATTAAAAATCATAGAAAAATCATATATAAGATAATAGGCATTTTTCATTTTATTCATTTTATATTTTAAAATCATTTGCTATTTGTATATTCATTATTCTTTCAATTTTTAGCCTGGAATTTTCCTATCAGTCCACGTCGGATTGTTGACCTCGGTCAACCAGTCCTCCCAACTGACCCGACCCGACTCCACCTTTGCCGGACATGTTTTCTCTCAATTTTTCGATCGGGTTAGACTTCCATTTACATCGATTCTTTCACCTCGAATGTTCTCCTAGGATCCGTCATCTTCGTGGATCCCTAGGAGCAGCTGGATCGCCCTAGTGTTTCACGCTTCTCCTCAGATCTTCTAGACCCTAGGGCACCTCTATAAAACCTCTCCTCCGCCTCCCGAGCTCCGCAGCTCGTTCCTCACGCAACCTTCCTTCCCTTAGCACCTCCAACATTGTGATAGGATCCTCTAGATGTCTTAAGGAGGATGATTTGGTGACCTGGTGCACTTGCTCAGCTCGTGGTCGGACTCCTCTGCCGTGATAAGCCTCCCAGCCTTCCGTAGCTCATTAGGAGTCATCGCCTCCACCAAACCTCACCTCCTTGATCCCTCTTTTGCCACGAAACCCTAATTCTAAGGATCGATTCTTCTTCCCAGTGATAGCAGGAACATATGGGTGCCATTCGCTTGTTGATTGGCACAGAATTAAGACTGGTCCACTGCTCGTCGCCACCCTCGCTGAAGCTCTTGCTCATGGTCCCGCTTCGATGGTAAGATTCTATCTCTTCTTCTCTTTTCATTTTTAGGGTAGCAGTAGCTTAGTTCAACCCTTCGTTTCATTTAATTTAGTCCATATTTTTGTATTTCCAATCAAAACGTACGATGGAGCTCTAGCTCCACCATATCTTCCTGGCCATATCCGACTATCCCCCCCTCACTTGTCACCGTCATCTCGTTCCTTGTTACCTTCTGAATGCCCGACACCCCTCCATTCACCTAGATCGCGCTCAGATCCAGGAATTAGGTCTCCCTCCATCGCCATCATCAGAGAGCTTCACCCCACTCCATTTCTCACCCATTGCTATACCTGAAGCCTTCCTTGGCTTCACTTTTTGCCCCCTAACTAGCTTCTGTAGGAAACAACAAAGAAAGGGGCCCTTTCAGGGTGCATCGAACCCCTGGAGCACGCTCCAGGTGTTGATCCTTGTCGGAGCCTTTTCCGATGAACCTCAATCTATTTTGAGGAGCCCTTCAACCGCGGATCACCCCCTGGAGCATTTTGAGCCACTCAGAGAAGGAGGAAATGATCGGAGATGCTCGGAGGATCGGATCAAAGTTCAGCATTGCATTGTTCTTCATCTGTTCTTCATGAAGGTCTTTCAACTTTTAGATCAGGAGCCTCACTCCAGGCTTACAACCATCGTCAGATCCGAGCACCAGCCACTGTTAAATCCATGAGTCAAATCTAATCCTGGATGTCTATCAGTGAAGCGATACGTGCCGTAAGATCAACGACACGAGGACAAGTGAAGCTCATCAGTTCGTTTGCCCGCACAAAAGAGGGGGTAATTTGCACACTTGGCCCCAATTTTTGTCTCTTTATATTCGGTTTTGTAATATTTTTATTTAGATTAAAAACTTTGTGTATTTTGCAAATTGGACCCTAATTTTTTTGTATTTATATTTTGGTCCTGACACGTCACCTCACGTGTTGTCCCACGTGAGGTGACATTTTACGTGGATGCCCCTGCATGTTTGTACATTTCTATTTAGTCCCTCAACTTTCATTATAGATTAACAACTTTGGGATATTTGCAATATAGCCATTCTCTTTATTTTTATTTGCATTTATACCCCTGCTAGTTCATTAATTTTTGTCCATTTATTCTACTTATTAACTATATCATCTGTGTTTCAAAAAATCTCAAAAAGTAGGGTTAAGTTCCTGCTTGTACACACATTCACGTTATATTTTTAGATTTGAAACTTAGGAATTTTCTTATTTTATAAAAATAAAAAAGAGCATAAAAAGTCCCTATTTGACTTAGAAAATACAAAAAATATAAAATCATTTTGAAAAAAAATCTAAAAAATATTTTCTTTATTTAAGTATTTTGAGCCTTCAGATCAAAAATAGAAAAATAAAACTCTTAAAAATTAAAAAACCTCAAAATACTTTATAAAAATCTAAAAAATTTCAAAAATTCTAAAAATACCATTTTCTATTTTATATATTTCTTTATATTATTATTTATCTATTAAAATTGATTTGAAGAAATTTTGGTATTGTTCTCTATTTTTAATCTTCATTTCAATTCGACCTATTTATTTAACCTCTAATTTTGGATATTTTTGACTTTCAAAATATATAAAAATTAGCAAAAATATTTAAAAAATAAAATAATATAAAATAAAAACCCAAAAGTATTTTGATTTTCTATATTTTATTTATTTATATTAGTATTTATAATTGTATTAGCTTATATTATATATAGCCTTATATAAGCCTATATTAAATATTTAAAAAGAAAAAGAAATCAAAAAATCGAAAATATAAAATAAAACAATTAAAAAATATATAAAAATTTAAATCCCATGAAAATGCATAATTTTAAAAACCCACAAAAGTCATAAATTGACTAAGTGGTTGAAAGACAAATGCCTTGTAATTCTATCTTACATTGCACTACACATTTGTTTCCTGTGTTCGACCCCTACTTGCTTGTCACTATACATGTTTAGTAGGGTATAATAAATTTTGATTCACACTTTCTTGATTTATTCATTGTGTGGGTTGATTGTTGATTGACCACATGGTTTTGTGAGCGGTCGCCTCAGCGATAATATACCTTCATTTCCGTGAGTGTCATCACCTGTTGTGCTCTATGGATCGGAATGTTGGCATGTGAACCATAGACATGTGTAGAGAATGGCAGTAGAATAAATGAAAATGCTAAGGTGGATGTGTGTACACATACGTAAAGTTCGGATTTGAAATGATGCGATCAGAAGGAAAGTTGATGTAGCTCCGATCGAGAATGAGATGGAGAAAATCACTTAAGGTGGTTTGACCATTTGCAAAGGAGGTCAGCCGATGCACCAGTTAGGAGATAAATGTATTGGGTTATTGAACCGGCTAAGAGAAAGTGAGGAAGACTAAAGAAGTGTTGGAATGAGACTATACGAAGGGATCTTTGTTTTTAGATCCAAGCTCGAGAATGACCCAAGATATATCTGAATGTAGGCAAATAATCCATGTAGCCGACCCTACTTAATATGGGTAAAAGGCTTTCTTGTTGTTATTTGAGACGCTGATGTCAGCTACTTTGTCTTGTAGTGATTTTTTTTCATTTTTTTGAAAATGAAGGAGAGGATTGGAAAGCCCCCTTGGCCTCTTCTAAAGCAAACCTGAAAAATAAAAATATTATCAGAAACTCTAATATGAGTTTGGAGCCCATATTTATTGAAAAATTAACTATTTATTGGTATTTTCTTCTTTTTTTAGATGATTTTAAATGCAATGCATATGAAAATTATGGAATGAAAATTATGCGTAAATCTGAGAAAAATGTATGGATTAAACACACACTATTTTGCTTAAAAAGGTATAAAAACATGATCAATCATAGATTTATCATAGTGCACACGTCAATCTGAGATAAATCAATTGCAATAATTAAAATCCACTAATTAACCAATCACACATAAAGATGAGGCACATCAACAGATTCGGCTCTGCAAACAGTAGCGAGTTGCCTATCATACCTTGGCTTCGATTCCACCGTTTAAATCGTACCCTTGCATCACCAAAGGTCTAACATCCTTCATATAGGATCCCATTATAAATAGGACCTTATCAATTGAATTTGTTGCTGCTATTGGATCTGAGTGGTAAGTCTTCCTCTCATCCATTTGAAAGTACGGTCGTGTTGGATTTTTACAGATATATACGAGTCTAGATTGGGCTCATCATGACTCCACAATTTTGAAGGAAACGAAGGCCCTGATCTGGCCCATATAAAAATCCGGGTCCAAGTCGGAATGATTTGATGCTCCATTCAGAGGAAAATTAATAAGCCGGAGAAGAGTGGTTAGATCGTCAATTTTAAGCCAAATAATTAACAACAAAATAGATAATGCATCAATTCTCACCATGCTCTCGAGGTCATTTATTTGACAAACTCTGGTATATTCTAATAAATGGCTTCAACATATTTCTTTACATCATTAGCAAAAAGAAGTTGGTCAAGTTTCCTGTATATATCTGAAGAAGAAAATGCCAGAGCCACTCAATGCTGCCATAAGGTGCTCGAGGGAAAGCCAAGATCAGTCGAGGCTTCCATAAGAATTTAGTTCTCGTATTACCGTCAAGGAGGTTGCGAACATGGGTATGAATCGCCTACTGCAGCAGCATTACTGCTCGATCACGATTTAGCAGTGCACACAAATGGAATTTAGCTCAAACTGCTGGGAGATGTTTTTTTGAAACTTTTTTTTTCAGTTTTTTGTTTGGATTCTATAAAATTATTTGTGTTACCTTACATTAATATGCCGATTATGATGTATCTGTCAATAGTCTTACTATTTTCCTGTTTCAAACTATATTTCGAAATATTATAGCTAAACTTCAATAACTTTTTAAAAATGTGTTTGAATAAAAGACTTTTACTGTTAATACGCATCATTAGGCTTTTGAGGTTGATACAAACCACTAAAACTTTATGGTATTGCACATTTTTTGTTAACATTAATATGACATAACTGCTCATCTACCATACATAATTGGATATGACATGAAAATGGTTGGATATATAAATGGATAAGGGTGTTATTATATACATATTGACAGATGAACTTGTTACTATCTCATTAATCAAGGTTACATGTAAAATAAATAAAAATATACATAATTGTAAAAATAATTTAGATAACAAGTTATATATAAACCCTAAACCATATGTATTTGATGGTTTACAAATAAATTAAAAATATCGAATAACTACACGCACGTATGTCAGAATATGTAAAAAAATAAATATGATGCTAAAATTGACACACACACACACACACGAGTAAAATGGGTCTGCCCACTAGGGAGTTAACTTGGCTCTCCCGCTCCACTTTCCTAATTTTTATGATTTTTGAAAAGTACTTCCGTGAATTTTCATCACTATATCTCTATATTACGTCATTCAAGTTTCGTGCAAAACATACTTCTATGGCCTCCATCCAGGCAATCATTTTTTAATGATAGCAGAATTGCTGAAATCGACCCCGTCTGGATGGAGGCAGCATGAGTCTCTTTTTTGCTTGAAACTTAAATGCCATAATATAAGGAGATGGCGATGAAAGAATCTACAGAAGTATTTTTCAAAAAAAATGAAAAAATGAGAGAGGCAACCAAGTTAACTCCTCAAGGTGTACCTCCATTTTACTATATATATAAATAAATAAAATGTTAATTACCATGTTATGTTTTAACGTGATTTCATTTTTTATATGTATGCATTTTCTTTTTGTTTTTATTAATTTTAGGATATAAATGTTTCACTACCGATGTTATGAACGATGTAATTATTTTAAGGATAGCATATTGTACTTTCCAATAACATCGGTACAACCCGGCAAAGCAAGGGTAGTAAGTTATGGATTTGTTTGAGGAGTCCAACAAAAGATAGAAACATGCTTTATAGAAACGAGCAGGAAATGTAAATGGGGTACTTTTAAGAACCTTTATTTCTGTAAAGAATAGAGGAAAATATCCGGCGACATTGGTCCAAGTTTGAACCAGAATACCCAACTTATCCCATTGAGGCACTCTCAACCAAATCTACGTGAATGGGACTCCTCACTAAGTACTCTCCTGAGACCCATCTTAGATTTCCTTCCACGAAGTTGGGAGTATTTCCCCTCCCGTCGTCACCGGCACGCTCAAACACAACAGTGAAGCTCCTGTCCTGCTTGACATCGCTGAACTCCAGCATGCCAGGCGTCACCGTGATCTTGACGTCGGCCATCTTGTCAACCACCGCCGTGTAGCTTATCTTTCCCACCGGGCTCACATTGCTAACCGTCCTATTCACCGCTACCGAGCCTCGAGGCGGTAAGAAAATGGATATCGACGGGTAATTCAGATCCCATTGCGAGATCTTCCCTGCAAGAGCGCAGTCGACATTGTGGCGGGCGACAACACTCACCTGCTCGTTGGTGTAGTTGAGGCCGCAAAGGAACGGAATGTATGTGTCTGGATTGGTCTCGTAGACTAGACGGGGATTCGCTGCACGCATGGGGTTGACATGACCAGCTCCCATCTCATAGAAGCTGGCAGGCTGGAACAGCTGATTCATTAGCGGTTTCTTCTCGTGGTCGGTCTCATCAGCAGTGGTCATGATCGCCGACTTGATAGCCGCAGGAGACCAATCCGGATGAGCCGCCTTTAGCAGTGCAACGACGCCAGCGAGATGCGGGGTCGCCATGGACGTCCCACTTTTAATGTTGAACAAGAGGGGTTCTTGCAATTCCTTGTAGAGATTTGGAGGCCAAGCAGCCAGAACGTTCAGCCCTGGATCCAAGATATCCGGTTTCAATATATGGTGGTTCTGAGGGCTGGGGCCTCTAGACGAGAAGCCGACACAAGAGGAGCAGGGGAGACTCCCAACACTGTCCCGTTGAAGAAAAGAGACGCCGTGGGAGCGCTTCTCGAAGAATTGATGTAGTCGAGAATGGTCCTTCCTGCGGTGAAGGTTGTACGCACTGTGTGAAAGTCGGGATCGAATCTTTCAACGACGGTAGCGCCGTATTTCTTGTGGGCGAAGAGAATCGCCCCGGCGGCACCAGCCCCCTTGAGCCTGGCAAGTAGATCTGGGTCACTTTCTTCGCACACGGCGAATTTTCCTCGTACATCGGTCAAATCCTTAATGTCCCTGTAGTCTTCTCCCGGAACAAGTTGCACAGGTGTCGGCGGGAAGTCCCTGGTTTGGAGGAGAGACTCCCCAAGCACTTCCTGACCGTTGGGGAGCTTAATGGTCACTCTTACAGATCGGTCATGGGAGCCCGCACCAACCGTGAGCATCCACGGCGCCTCGTTGGAGATACTGGACTGATAAGGACCATCGTTCCCCCCTGCAAGGCTGACCAGGATTCCCTTCTCGACGGCGGCCAACGCTCCGATGGCCAAGGGGTCCTCGTAGAAGGAAATTGACACGCCACCGAGGGACATGGAGAGGACATCCACACCGTCCTTCACGGCAGCGTCCATTGCTGCGGTTATATCAGCTATCGAGCATCCGTGGGAACTGCAGACTTTATAGATGGCAAGGTGGGCTCGAGGAGTGATTCCTGAAGAGGTACCGTTGGCGTTGCCCAGGACGTTCGCGCCTGCGACGGAGGACCCTCCTGCAGTGCTTGCGGTGTGGGTGCCGTGCCCGTAGTCGTCAACTGGCGTACCGCCTGTTCCCTTGAATGACATTGCTCCGATAACCTTGTTGTTACACATATCCTTGGGGCAGTTACCTCTCCACTTGGGGGGCGGTGGGGGCATGCCGCTATCGTTGAAGGAAGGGTGACCCGGCGTGAAGCCGGTGTCGATCACGCCGATGATGACGCCTTCGCCTTGGTTTCCTCCAGCTTTGCTCCACAGACCTCTCCCAGCGAGGAGACCCAAGAAGTCGGGAGTATGCGTGGTATGGAGAGGGATGGTACGGTCAGGATACGCATGCAGAAACCCTTCCTTGGTTGCGACGTGATTATGGAGCTCCTCGGGAGTAAGGCGGGCAGCGAATCCGCTGAACACATGCTCGTAAGCGTGGACCAGCCGAGGTCCAACGAAGGTAGAATCCGCAGACGTACTCTGCGGGAGGAAGGAATTGTAATAATCCTTGAGAGCGTTAGCGTCGTATGCTGCGTTTGCACTCTCGAGACGACGCACAGCAACAATGTATCTCTGGACGTCGCCGGAAAGCGCTGACGATAGCGTAGAGAAGGATACCAAGAGAAGAACGGCAAGGAGAGGAGAGAGGAGTGGATTTCCCATGTGTGGATGATGGAGATTATGAGGAACAGATGGGATGGCGCTTTATAGAAGAGAAGGTGCAGCTGTTGTTTCTTAGTTAGGTAATTAAATAAAACCATAGACTGGAACATATGGGACGCCACTCTACAGAAGAGCTGTTATTTCTCGGTAAGGTAGTGAAATAAAACCATAGACTGGATAATGGGGATGACTTTTGAACTTTGAACGCCATGGATTTTTATACATTGGCACTCCCATTTTGTGTTTTCGTCGTGAAATTATTTTCTTTTGCTATTATTAAGTACATTGGATTATATTCTACATGACCGTTTATTTTCATATTTATTATATTGTTGAGAAAATACTAGGAAAAACATTTAGTCGATTTGGATCCTGAATCACAAACGTCCGATATTTTTTGGGCAAGTAAATGCTTCAAGTTTTCAGTAAACTGCATATAATGTATTACCTTCCTAGATTTATTTGCATTTATTTATTGCCTTTAAAATTGGTCAATAGTCCATCATCTTACTATGGAAGCATCGATAATGTAAAACATAATAAATTAGGAAATGGCATGGACAGATAGAAGCCGGTGACCATGACAATGTGTATTAATTGTGACAACTGTTTGTAAGCTGTTCTAATCTTTGATAATCCGAATTATGATCTAGGAAACATAGTTCAACGTTTGAACTTTGAACCAGTTCTATGGAAGGTGATTTAAAATTTTAGAAATCATGTCCTGTAACAACACTTGTAAAATGTAATAACACGGTTTGACCACTCTTCTAATCTTTTTTTTAAATATTGCAACAGAAAAGTAGAGCATCATCTTATTGTAACAAATCATTATCCAGTGCTCCTAAACACATGCTTCATCTCTGCTACAATTCATCTTTCTTCATTTTTTTTCCGTAAAAAATGTAATGTTTACGCAATCGACCCTGTAAGCTTTGCAAATTGCCCGCTAATTCATGTATACTTCATACTTAATCCACGACTTCTATAACCTTGCTAACTTTTATGCAACATCCTCGGTGGTCAACTCACAATTATTTGATTGCTAAAATAAAGCGGAGTCCGTCAAAAATGTCAATTTTACCCCTTTTATTTATTAAATTTACAAATATGTAACCTGCTTCCTCTAAACAACAAAAGTATGACTTCTCCCCCCTCCCCTCACTGCACCATGACAACCTCCTTTATGGTGTAAAAATCATAGTATTCTTTGCTTCTAAAACAACATAGTGCAGTAACTCACTAGATACTGATGTCTTCTTTCGTTCAACGATAGGGGTAGGAGAAAATCCACTCATCTTCTTCGTCAGTCTGAGATCTATGAATCTCCTTTGCTTGTTCTTTTGCTATATATCTGAAGCACTTACTAGAAATATAGATGATGGTGGAAAGAAATAGTCATATATGTGGTTCCTTCGATCAGGAGGATATGATGTTTCTTCATTATGGTCAGATGTCACCATGCTCATACCCATCAGAATATTGCTAACTATAGTTATGCAACTAGATCTGGGACCACTTAGATCTTAGTTCTGAAGTTGTTCAGAAGCAAAGATAAGAGGGCATTGGGACCGTCACATTACAGGTACATTTTGGACATATTCCACTTAGGAAATACCAAAGGAAGGTGAAAAGTAAGGTTTTGTGGAGGTCTTGTCAATCCACGAGGCAGATAAACTGTCATCGAGGTGACCTCCCACAGAACCCTAATAATTCAACAATTAGCCCACAAATGAATATAGCAATAAAAGCAAAAATAAATGTGGAGTTAAAATTTATTATAACTCTACAGATGTGTGTATAGGTGTAAGTATGTGTAGAGTGTCAAACACAGGGAGCAAATGATAGATTGGGAAATGAAATCCAAAATTTGTGTTCTTCTTGTCTATGTGTTTTTGTGTAGGTTTTTGATTTTTTTATGAATTTTAATTTTAATTGTTTTTAATTTTATAATTTTTGTTTTCTTTTTATATGTTTTGATTTTTAATTTCCTTTTTTTAAAATATGTAATATAAGAATATATAAGACTATATATAATATAGAATAATAGATTTATAAATACAACTAAAAAATCAAAAAGTGCAAAATAAATTATTTTGTATTTTAAATAATTTTTTTACTATTTTTGTGATTTTTTAGATAATTTTGTTAATTTATATATATATTTAAAGTCTAAATATCCCAAATCAGGGATTAAATAAATAGACTGAATTGTTTTGAAGATAAAAATATCAAAAAAATCCAAAATTTTCCAAATTAATTTTAATAGATAGATAATAATATAAAGAAAATTCAAAGATAAAAACAAATATTTTTAGTACTTTAGGGAATATATATTATTTATTGGATTTTGGATCTTTTTAGTTTTTTTATATATTTCTTTTTCTATTTTAGGGATTTTTGGTCCAGAGTTATGATATACAATAATAAATAAAATATATTTTTTTTGTAATTTTTTCAAAATGTTTTTATATTTTTTTGGCATTTTATAAGTCAAATATGGACAAAAATGTCTCTCTTGGTTTTTAATAAATAGATAAATGCATAAATTGTAAATATAAATATATATGTTAATCTACTAGTAAGAAGGCATCTAATCCTATTTCTTGAGAACTTTTAGAGCACGAATACTATTTTTAATAAATAAAAAACATCAACAAAAATTCAATTACTGGGAAGGGCATTTATGCAGTTAAAATAAAGTATGAAGTGGATTCTGCAAAATACCCAAAATATATAACTAATATTTAAAGTTCCAAGACTCAAACGAAATACAAATACCCGCAAGGGTATCTCGATAAAGTGGCCACCCCACGTAAGGTGACCTAGCATGGACCCAAAGGCAATATCAAATAAAGGCAGGGGATTCAAGTGTATTTTTTACAAAAATATTAAAATAAAACTACAAATTACATGAATGAATTTAAAAATAACAAAAAAGGGGGGATGTTTGCAATTTAACCCAATTCTATTCGAGGGAAATGAATGCAGAAGTAAAAACTACCTAAAAGCAATGGGAACATACCTCAATTGGCTGGAGCCAAGAGATGAGGAACCTCACGGTGGTGCTCCACTGGAGATGGTGGAAACCACCTCTATGACTCTCCTCGATCTAGCCAAATGCTGGGCGAGCAACCTGTTACTTTGCTCGAGCCCTGGAGCACAAAAAGGAGGAGAGAAAGTGGACAAGGGGGATTCAAATTCGAAAAGAAGCGAAGCTCGGGTATATGTACCGGGGTGACTTGATCGAGGCAAATCACTACATGGATCCTCGATCCAAGAATTTGATGGGGCATGATAGGTGGAGGATCCAGGAGCAAAAGTCGTGAAGAAATCTTCCCAAAAAGATGCAAGATGCGGGCTGCAAAAATTAGAGAAGAGTCAAAAACTAGGTCTGGCAGGGCTAGGATATGGATCAAATAATTGACCCAGTTAAACGGTTGGCGTGGCCTGATTGGGCCACATCATCCACAAAAAGACAAAACTGAATTAAAAATTGAAAATAAATTAGTAAATGATTTTATTATTATTTTTTTAAAACATATAAAATATTTATTATTTTATGTAATGTTTTAATAAGATTTTTATTTATTTATATTAGCTTATTTATTACAAATAATTTTTAAGGGTATATTTATAGCTATATTTACCCATGTTTTGCATATTTTATTTTTGTTTTGTATTTTTGTTATTAATATTTTATTTTCTCAATATACATATTTATTACTTATTTTTATATACAGAAATATATTTTTATTGTATTTTTTTGATATAATATGTACACTTAAATAAATAGAAGTATATAATATATATGTATAAATATATGTATTTCGTATTTTGTATACTTATTTTATTTAGTATTCTATTTATGGTTTTATTCTATTTTAAATATTTACATATACTATAAATAATATTTATAAAATTATAAAAATATAAATTTATGAAAAATAAAGAATAAATAAAATGAATATTTTTATTCATGTAAACTATACAATAGGGGTCCAAGACCTAACTTTTAATCTTAACTCCAAATTAAATGAAACAACCTTCATTAAATAGCTTATTTTATACAATTAAAGGTTATTTTGATGCATTTGAGTTTTTATTAGGAAGATATGGGTCTGGGAAGTTTGGATTTTGGATTTTTATTTAGAGTATAAAATGTACACTATATATTATTTTTGTATGAAATCAATTTTGTATTTTTATCTACAACTTTCATGCACAAAGTTTCTTTATTTGAGATATAAATAATAGAAAATAAAATAGGTCCCAAAAAGGACTTATATATGAGTAGAAGAATGAGGATTTTATTTTTGGCCCTTATCCTCCCCTACTTTATTCCTTGTAGACCAAATCAATTCTTGACCTGATCTCAGGGTTTAGGGTCATAAAGTACCTTTGGTATTTTATTCTTTTTCTTTTCGTTTCTTTATTCTATAATTTTGACATTAAAACTTTTTTTATATACAATAAATTGGATAAATAATGAAGGTTAATTTATACAAAATAATATTATTTACATGCATTTAGCTAGGTTTTTTAAAGTCAAAATGATAGAATAAAGGTGATGAAATGGAGATTCATCACCCCCTATACTTGCCTTTGCTAGTCTCTAGCAAATACTTATGCAATAAGTGAAGAAAATACAATTAAAGAAAAGAAAAAGAAAGAAATTGGATTGATTTTATCTTTCAAACTTGTCTTCACAAAATCAAAGTTTGGAGCTTAAGTCGGACCTTTGGATTTTAGTTGCGGTCAAAACCTTATTGGGAAACGGATTCAAAACACAACAACATCTGAGAATCAAAAACCTTGCTCAAGTCTCCTCAATAGCCAGGTCAGAATAAATCAACTTATACGCAAGCTCTTATGACAATGAATTTATCTTGGACAGTGTGTGTGATATGGAGCCCTCCTCGACTGAAGCAGTAAAAGCCAGTCTTCTCCATCGTGGTGACCCTAATTTCCCAATCCAACAACTCTTTCCTTTAGAAGCGGGGTATTTCCTTCTAAGTTCAAGTACAACCAACTCAAGAAGAGGATGTGGAGAGAAGAATGGGCGGTAGCCAGTGTAGCAACCTATCCTAGGATGCTTGACCAGTGTAGCCAAGTCATCCGACTGCATGCTCACAAATATGACTTTGAAGCTCAAGCTAGCTTATTGACTATACAAATATATACACTCCGACAAGCATTTTATTTTCAATCAGGTCTGTTCACTTTTTTGGAGTTTTGATTTTTGCATTTTTTGAATACTATGTACAACAACATTTACATATGGACCTTTTCCTCTTGAGCCAGTAGACTATCCCTCTTCTTGAAGCTTTATTGCAACCCACAACTTCTATATTTAGACCTCGTCTCCATTGGATCAGGTTGGGGTACAATGTCCAGAGTGACTTCTGATGTTTCCATTGGCTTGTGTCTCGTGCTAGCAAATCCAATCTTCTACCACTTTAACTGAGGTAAGCAAAGTGTAAGGTGTACAAGCTATGTCATTATCAACAATAGTCGTGCATGTGCTCTGAAATATTCTACTTAGGCAGTCAATACAACATTGAACCAAGTCTCGTGATATCAAAGAATTAAGTCTATAGACCTGAAGTGCCTCAATTCCAGTTCCTACACGGTTCATGTGATTAAGTAAATTTAAGGTCTAACCAAGCTCCAATCTTCGGATTTACTTAGACTTGTTCAATTATCAAACTCAATCCGAAAAATGCAAATGCTATGCACAATGTAAAAAATATTTTCGTGATGCAATTTTTAAATTTTGAACTTTTTTATGGATTTTTGAAAAAGGTTTTGCAAAATTTTATGCAATTTTCAAAAAAGGTTTTTGCAAATGTTTTTGGGATTTTAGTTTTACAAAATTTTAGGGATTTTTCAAAACAAAAATATTTTTTTGGAAAAGAAAGGGAGTATAGATATTTACACGAGAGTGCTTTTTATTATTTACAAGAGTTGACGTTTGAAGGATTTACACAACAGATATGTTAGTTGTTTATATATATATAGTTGGTGAAACATGTTTATTTATTGGGATGATGTATATATTCCTCCGACTTATTTGAAAATACTTTTACAGATAATTTTGAAAACTATAGTTCAAAATAATTTTTGCAAATATTTTTTTTACAAACATTTACAACATTTTAAAACCATCCTGCAAAGATTTTCAAACAGTATATATATATATTAAATATTTCTGCAACCATTTTCAAAATCATTTGTAATAGGTTTTCAAAACAATTTTATTTCACACAAAGAAAAGAAACTTTACAAATCAAAACAATTTTGCAAAGGTTGAAAATATTTTTCAAAATAATTTTCAAATAGTTTTTGAAAGATTTTCCAAATAGATTTTCAAACTATTTTTCAAATATTTTGCAAAAATTTTTACCTTATTTATTAATCAGTATATACAAAAGAATTTAAGGAATTGATTTAATGAATTGTATATATATAGTATTTTAGACATAATTATTAAAACTTTGAAAGTATGAGTTATGGATAAAGTATATACGAAGTATATATAACCCCCTCTATACTTAGCTTGAGCTATGTCCTCATAGATCAGAGAGAAAAAGAGAGGACATAACTCGTATCGAGTATAGAAAAGCCTATACTACAATGACGAATAAAGAATGAATGAACGAAGAAATGAATGGATGAGAAGTCGACCACCCCTAAACTTAAGATGAAATAATCCTAAATATAGCAGATTGTACACAAGATAGGGAGGGTCAAGGGTGGGAATGAACATATCACACACAGACTGTCTTCCCCATAATTAGGTTAAGATATCCCTAAGTATAGACAAGATAAGGAGACAGTGGAGGAGATCACAAAAATTAATAACTCAGGGTGCACACCCCCTATACATAGGACAAGGCATGCTCTAAGTATAACAATGAAGAAGGGGTGACACCGTTTGGAAGAAAAATGAAAATGAAAATGAAAAGAAGGAAAGAAGAAAAGAAGAAAAAGAAGAAAGACCACTCAACTCATCCACCTCCCCTACACTTAGAACCGGGCACGTCCTAAGCAAGGTAAAACACACATAATGAGGTGGGTGATCAAAACGGTAGATGGAAGGAAGAAAATGAAAGTGTATGTACAAAGAGATGGATGTACATAGATCAATAAGTTAGAAAGCAAACCTTCCTTCATGATCGCTAAGGAATGGATCTGACAAGATGCAGGTCTATATCGGGGTCATCAGTAGACACAACCCGATCATGATCAACCTGATGAAGACCCTTAAAAATCTCAAAATGGAAAGACATGAACTGGTCAGTGGAAGTAGTGTGGCCATGTTCGGCCTGGAAAGTCTCTGCTAGGTCATCATCAAAATGCCCGAATTCCTTGATGAAAGAAATAAGGACGAATTCAGCCTCTTCTGTCTCTACTACGTCTACCCTCCTCTATAAAGTGTCTATAGTGTAAATACCGTGGATGTCATCAATGCATCACCACTCATCGGAAGGGGGAACTCCAGGGTCTATGCTTTCGTAGTCTTCCTCACCAAAGAGGAATCCTCAGGGTCTCATAAGCATTCATCAAAAAGCAAACCTCTCTGATATCAACATCAAGTTCATAGTCCTCGAGGTCGGCTATCATGGGCACGCTCTCGTGGGATGCGAGTCTCTGGTCAACAATGGGTGTAGTGATCAACACATCACTCATGATATCAAAACAGAAGCGAATCTCTCCAGATCCATAATCAATAACGGCTCTCACAGAGGTGAGGAAAGGTCGTCCCAGGATGATTGGAGGATGCTCCACAAGGGTGGAGGTCTCCACAGGCAATATTACAAAGTCAGCAACGAAGCTCATGCCTTGAATATGAATGACAATATTTTCTAGAATACCCCTCAGCTTCTTTATTGACCCGCCAGCAAATTGACAAATCATCTTGGTCTTCTTTATAGGCGCTAGATGAATACACTGTACCAATGAAGGGTATGGTATTAATCGAAGCACCGTTGTCAAGGAGAGTGTTATCCAAGAATAGTAGGAGATCGTGTGATGAACGATCAATCGACTTGGCTTAAGTATGAAATTAAGGTGTTGCTGTGACCCAAATCGATCGAGCAAATCAACGAGAAAATCAAACCACTATCAAAATCAATAATGAATGTAAGCATCTTCGCTAATTTTATTTACCTGGTATAGTGACCAGGGTCAAACATAAGGAGCATAATTAAAAGCTAAATTATCAATTTTAAAATATTTTTATTCTTTTTAGTGGTTTTAATTTTTCAATTTTTAGTTTTTCCATTATAAGAAAACAAAGGCAACACACACATACATACTCTTTTTGTATTTTTAAAAAGGGTAAAAAATACTCAGAAAAATGTAATAAAAATAATTTTGGTTTTTATATATTTTATATTACTTTTGGTAATTTCTATATAAAATTTAAATGTTTTTGTAGTTTTCAAAAATAAAATAGTGGTAAGAACATAAATAAGTGCACAACCAGGAGTAATTTGCAAGTTAAAAATGATTAAAATGCCCAAAACTCTTGGAGGTGATTTTTATAACAAAATAGAGATAAATATCTACAAACAGAGACCATGATCTGTATTTTTTGGATTTTTCTACAATTTTATATAGTTTTATGAGTTTTCGAGTGTTTTACATTTTTTTTGGTTTTTTATAAGACGATTATCAACAAAATTAATATTGAAGCTAATAGACACTAGAATACACCTAACCTATATTTTATGGAATTTTGAGTGATTTTTTTGATTTTTTTAATAATTTTTCTAAGACAAACATTATACTTTTAGGGTTTTTTGAATTTTTAATAATAGAAAATGCAAGAAAATCAACAAGCAAAAATCACCATAAATCAAGCATGCAATCATGGACTGCAAATATTTTTTATAGAAATTTTGAAGTTGGCTTAGTACTTATTTCACTAAATAAAAGACAAATAGTTAATAAAGTGTGTAGGGACCCTTTTGCAAATATTTTAAGTTTGTGGGCCTAGCGGATGACAAGCAAGAAAGTCTAGGGGATAAATATGCAATTGTTCCAGCAAGCACATGCATCACACATGACTCACTGTTCATAGGGGCATATATGCAAATATCAAACATAACATTCATTTCATAACAGTTGAAAAGTTCAGGGTAAATACTACAAATATCCCAATAATCGTACACGGACACACGTGACTCAAACTCGATTGGACTAAAGTGCAACTAAATAAACTATAGGGATCCTATTGCAAATGTTCTTTACTATAAATTTTATTTATTGGACTAAATCTAAATAACATAAAAGACACTGTAAAAAGTGAAGTATACCCTCAGACGCGTGGGGGTTGTGTGCTCTGACGTACAACCCTGATGGGCCTCTGCAAAAGGATCTGACAGTTCTGATAGAGGCACTAATGTACGGCTCTGATAACCATTGGGATGTAGATCTGACGGCTCTAATCCCAGGTGAGCGTGCATGTTAGATCCACGTTAAAAGCTGATCTGACACTCTAGAAAAAGGGCACGATCTTGCGGCTCAGATTCAATGTGTGGGAGCTCCTTCGGATCTGATGGATTTGAAGCTTGCTGGAAGAACATGTAGAGGGGGAGCTTCGATTGAAGGTGGGCGTCAATCAGGTGGTCGGATCGCTGCTCGAAGGGATCCAACACCTTCAAAAGGATGCTCCACATTGGTTGGCAAGCTCCGAAGAGGTGATGGATGGTTGGAACAGCATGGCGGTGCTCCACCACCTATAGCTACTCCACCTGAGCAACAAGGGCACAAACTGGGTCCAACACACACTCCTAGACCTGCAAAGGAAAGATGGACTCGGGGGCGTAGCTCTTGTCACATTATTGCATATAAAAGCATCAATAAGCGAGGGGGAATGGGGGCCGACATCTGGCAAAATGGAGGAAGGACGTCTGGATCTTAATCTTGATCGAAGGGTCGAGTCTATGGTGGTCAGGTCATGAGGGAAGGATGGCAGTGGTGCGAGGCAGGTATTGGTGCAGATAGGTATGCGTGACGGGGCTCCGACCAGCTGGTCGGAGCTGGTGAACTGCAACAGAGCAAAAAGAACAGATAGGAATGAAACGTGAAATGCATGATAGATAAGCGTTACCTGAGATTCCTGATGGCCTCATCAACTTCAGGCAATGAGGATGTCATGGTTATATCTTATAGGGCTTGACTTTAATCGAAGAAATCTCTCAATTCAGTGGTCCTAAGACCAAGAAATCGAGCTCGTATGTAAGTGCGAAGATCGATGCACAAAATCGGTGTAGGAATCAAGCCTAAAGAGTGAATGCCTCGAGAGATAAGGATTGGAGAAATCCAGGTCAAACAGGGTTCTGACACGACCCAGTCCTAGGGTGAGGCAGTTGATCAGGGTCTACTGAGATCAGCCCCTGATTGGGCCACGTCAGACCGCTACAAGACAAAAATAAAAAATAAAATAATAGATGAATTAATTAAATAAAACTTTAAACATAAAAAATGTTTATTATTTAATGAAGTGTTTTAATACGATATTTATTTATTTGGATTTATTTATTACATGTTCATTTTAAAGGGTATATTTATAGGTATATTTACCTCTATATTGAATATATATTTTATAATTTATTATTTTGTTTTATTAATTTCTATATTTATAACTTATTTTTATACACATAAATATATTTTTATTATACTTTTCTAATGTAATATGTACATTTAAATAAATAGGGATGTATATTATACAGTTATAAGTATAATTCTTTCATCTATGTATTTTAGTATACTATTTTATTTTTGTATTTTCTTTAAGGTTTAATTTTATTTTAAATATGTACATATACTATAAATGATATTTACACAATTTTAAAAATATAAAATAATAAAAATAATAAGGAATAAATAAAATGAATATTTTATTCATGAAAAATATACAATAGGGGTCCAAAACATAACTTTCACACCTTAACTCCAAATTAAATGAAACTGCCTTCATTAAATAGCTTATTAAAAGTTATATACAATTAATGAATCTCAATTTAATCACCTTTATTCTGTCATTTTAGCCTTAAAAACCCTAGCCAATGCATGTATATAGCACTATTTTGTACAAATTAACATTCATTATTTATTGTATCTATTGTATATAAAATACTGTTTTTAATGCTAAAAACATAGAATAAAGAAAATAAAAGAAAAGTAATAAAATACCAAAGGTATTTTATGACCCTAAACCCTAAGACCTAGGCATCTTGATGACTGGGTCGACAAGGAATAAAATAGGGGGAGATAAGGGCCAAAAATCATCAATAAAATCCATTCTTTAATTCATCAATAATTCATTTTTAAGAACTGTTTTATTTTCTATAATATATACCTCAAATAAAGAAACATTATACATGAAAGTTCTAGATAATAATATATGAAAAAAATACAAAATTGAGTATACATAACATACAATGTTATTTTTATACTCTAAATAAGATTCCAAAATTCTAACTTTTCGTACCCATATCTCCTAAACAAAAACTCAAAATATATCAAAATCACTTTAATTATATATAACTTTTAATAAGTTATTTAATGAAGGTGGTTTCATATTTTTTGGAGTTAAGGTGTGAAAGTTAGGTTTTGGACCCCTATTGTATAGTTTACCTAGATAAAATATTTATTTTATTTATTTTCATTATTTTTATAATTTTATATTTTTTATAATTTTGCAAATATTATTTATAGTATATGTACATATTTAGAATATAATAAAATAATAAATAAAACACTAAAAATAAATTAATATACTGAAATACATAAATGAAATACATATACTTATACCTATATACTTAATACCCTTATTTATTTAAGTGTACATATTATATCATAAAAATATAATAAAAAGTATATATATGTAAGTAATTTATAAATAATAAAATAATAAAATAAAATAAAAAATAAAAATAAAAAATAAATAAAATACCAAAAACATAGGTAAACATACCAATAAAATAACCCCAAAAATTAACTTGTAATAAATAAGTTCAAAAATTAAATAAAAATCATATTAAAATACCATAAAAATAATAAATCCTAAGTCTGACACACCTAGCTTTAACCCGCGCTTTTCCTTTTTCTCCAGATCGATGCAAGCATCGAAATGGAATGATTCCTTCACCGTTCTTGTTCCTCGATCCTTTGTGAGTCACGCGCATGCATTTCCTCGAGTTGTGGATCATTACGTCGACTACGCCTCCTCGATTCTCCCCCCGTTCAATCATCCTATACATAAGCTCTCCCTTTCCCATTTTCAAAATTTGAACCTCCTTTTGGCCCGTTTGCATCCTCCTCCCATGCTTTGGATCGAAGGAGGGTGACAACCTCTTCTCTAGCCGATTGCAGCGAGGTAGGCGAGGTCTGAAGGTTGGTTCCACATCTCCAGCCATTGCTGCTGTGAGGTATCCACTTCCTTGGTTCTGGACAAGTGAGGTACTTTTCTTTGCATTATTTTGTTTCACGTAATTAGTTTAGGATCTTATCCATTGTCGTAGTGTAAATTAGCTATTCATAATTCGTCAGAGGCTAGCTCTGACGAACATCTCCGCCCATTTCTGATCGTTTTCCACTGCACCTTCCACTTGCACCTTCTTCCCCTAACGTTTCTCCACGTCGTAGACCACTCCATCCAACCTGCTCCTCCCTGGAGCAAGATCCGAGAGCTCCACCTCCAGCATCCCAACGGAGCATCTCCGTCCGAGCCATTCACACCTCCATTCCACTGCATGAAGGGTTGAGGCAATTTGCCCTCGACCCCTTAACCTGTTTGTGCAGGTCTCGGAGCTTCAAATCCAGCTGGAGCAGTTTTTAGGTTCACATGAGGTTACTGGAGCCTTGCAACTCCGCCGGCCTCTTAGGAGCCCTCCGACCACCCCGGAGCGTTTTGAAGCTCCAGCAGATAGAGGATACTTGCAGGAAGCGTCTAGGCCATTTTGGAGTAGCAAAACACATATGAGAAGGGAGATTTCACTGGAGGAAGCTCGCCTCATCGGAGCCTCCTCCCTATTCTTCCCCATCCTCTCTCCACCGTTGGATCAAGGCTAGTGCCCAGTTTGATCGTGCACCATTGGATTCGCCTCGCCTCAGCCCTCAGATCAAGATCTGAGATTTAATCCCAGTTGTCCAAAACAAAGCATCATTGCTTGTTGTGTACGTGACACGTGTATTAGTAAACACATCCAGACCGTCCGCCAGCGCCCCTTTGGCTGGGTATTTTGCACTTTCACCCAATGATTTATGTACTTTATGATTTAGTCCATAAACTTTCGTTTGTCATTTTTATATTTTTGTAAAATTTGCATAAAATCCCTCATAGTTATTTTATTTGTAGTAGGATCCATGCTAGCTCATCTCACATGTCGTCCCACGTGAGGTGGGCATTTTGGACGGATACACCTGCGGGTTTTTGTATTTCAAATTAGTCCAAGAACTTTTTATTTCATTTATATATTTCTGGACATTTTGCATATTCACCCTTGAGCTTTATTTTAATTACATATATGCCTCTGCTATATATTATCCATGCTCCAAAAATTATCAAAAAAATAGAGTTAAGCTCCTGCTAGGATATATTTCACGCCATAGAATATCATTTGAGTACCTTTTCCTATTTTATAAAAATAAAAAAGCATAAATATTCCTTGTTTAGCTTAAAAATACCAAAAAATATATAATCATTTTGAAAATTTTTCCAAAAAATAATTTTTATTTAAGTGTTTTGAGCCTTCAGATCAAAAATCACTAAAAATAGAAAAATAAAATAAGTAAAAAATAAAAACCCCAAAATCCTTAATAAAAATCTAAAAAATTATTAAAAAACTCCACAAATATCATTTTCTATTTTATAATATCCTTTATATTTTTATTTATCTATTTAAATTGATTTATAAAATTTTGGATATTATTTGCTATTTTTAATTCCCGTATTAATCTGACCTCTTTATTAAATCCCTGATTTGGGATATTTTTGACTTTAAAAATCTATAAAAATTAGCAAAAATCCCTAAAAACACAAATGTAGTAAAAAATTATTTAAAATCCAAAAATATTTAATTCTGCATTTTTTATTCTTACTTGTATTTATATCTATGTAATTCTATATTATATATAGCCTTATATATCCTTATATTATATAATTAAAACAAAAAGAAACTTAAAATCAGAAAATATAAAAAGAAATATAAATTATAAAATTAAAAAATAACTAAAATATTAAAGCAAAAAATTAACAATATATATAATTAAAACCCTACAAAAAGACACATAGACAACAAGAACACATTTTTTCATTTATTTGCACCATTCTCCCGTTTGCTCCCTGTGTTCGACCTCTACAGTACTTGCATCTATACACATACACTGTAGAGTTATAATAAATTTTAACTCCACATACTTTGCTTTCCAATGCTTTATACATATTATGGGTTTATTGTTGAATTTAACAAGATTCTTGAGTAGTCATCGCATCGACTACAGTCTCGCCTTGTGAGACCGTATGACCCTCCAGATTTTCATCATTTCAAATTGCACCGTTACCAGGGAGCAACATCGTGTACAGTGTCTTTTTACCTATGTCTTCTTGCTTGTCTATATTTTCATCTATTTATTTTCTATTTATTTTGATATTATTTTTCTGAGCTGTCTAACCACCCTCTTTTTGTTGACTTTGTTGCAAGGATTGCAGATTGAGGGAGGCCCTCTTTGGAGCATCTGTGCATCCACATGAAGCCAGTTCAGTGTTTTGACCTAGCAGCAGAAGAAACTTGGAGAATTTTTGAAGGAAGTGCCCACTTGTATTTTATTTATTTAATTTGGAATTTAAGTGAGAGAGAGACATTAATTGTAATATTCAGAACTCTCTTGGACTCTTCACATTTCACAAGTTCTACTGTCCGAGGTATTGTTCCTTTGAGGGCCTCGTCGATTTTCGTCGCGGTTTTTTCTCGCTTTTCTTTTTATTTGTGTTACGATTTTATTCTTCTTTGTTTTGTGTGATTGAGCCCTAGCTTACGATTGCTTGATGATAGATTAAGTCCAAATCTATAATATAATTGCATGTACCTATTGTTCGCTTATGGACTTAGTCAAAATTTGAATTGCTCTTCAGTTAGTTTTGGAACAACACGTCACGAGAGTCCTCCATACATCGCTTGCAGAAACCACTATGGTGAGCACCGAGGAGGCTCCAAGACCAGACCCTTTGATTCTATTCTAGGTGATTATCATAGAATTCTTCATGTTAATATTATATTCTATCCTAGAGAGATTTCATCGGCTTTGCATTTGCATATAGATAGGTTTTAATTATGCTTAACATCCTCGCATGAAGAGAGATGGAGGCAAGGTGAGCATTTCTACTTAGCATGCATCATTGCTTTCGCCTTGCATTGCTTTTACGACTCTCTCCCTCTGATTTTGATCATCTATGATCTAAAAAGAATTGATTCCTCGTTAGGCTCGTGCATTCTTATTAAAAATACAAAAAAGTGATAATCAATACAATTATAACTGTTAATATTACTTGATCATAAAATCAACCAAAAAGAAAAATATTTATCTTGGGAAGAGTAACCCCCTCATTGTATTCATTTCAATTTGCTCACGTACACACTAAGTTTAGTGCCCCAATCTCAGGCCTCCTAAGTGCTTGTGCAAATTTTTTATTCTCACCTAACTCTAAAATAGAAAAGATAAAAAGATTGAACTTTCACGATCTTCACTGTGTTGAGTAAGTGAATTGAGGGGTTTTGTTTTGTGTATACTTGTTTGTGATTGCTTGTGTGTATGCTCGATCTTCACTGTGTATTTGTACCTTTTTTCTCATATCTCTTGATTTGATCATCGTGTTCTCTCGATCATTTTCCTTTTGTTTCAGAGATGCAGAGATGGCTGATTGGAGTGATTTTTATCCGAACTTTGTAGATCCATCGTACCCTCTACTCGGTCCACCTCTATTTTATCAAAAGGACTTTGCTCCTGACTTTTCTTTTTATACATATCAGCCTCAACCATAGTTTCAGGACTCATATATTTACCCACCACCACTACCCTCACATTTTCCTCTACCTCACCCACCCGGGACTGATATGTTGGAGTCACCTTTCATGGAGTCCACCCTTGAGAACTTGGACACATGTGATGAAGCAAATGAATCAGAGGATTGACAACCTCACTAGTGTAAATAAGAGCCACCATGATGCTTCACTAGTTGATGATATGGGTTTATTCGAGGATGCTTATGAGAGCTTGCAATCATCAAAAATATAAAAAATGAGAAAATTTTAAAAATACAAAAAGATTTCAGAAGATAACTTGTTGATTCAGACTGTGAGGAGAGGGCACCCATGCTAGAACACTTTTCCACACATTCATTCACACCAGTTCCTACCTTTGACCCCAAGGTTGACCTTGTACAGGCTGCTCTTAGTCGTCCTTATGTAGATGTTGATTATGATCTTCTTCCTTATATGGACGAGATCCAAAAATTCAAAAAAAAATATTGACTGAACCTGAACTGGTGGCTGCTAGTGTTGACTTTATCGTATTGCCCATGGAGACCCCTACCATTAGGGAGCACTCTCCAATCATCTGGGGACGATCCTTTCTTGCGTCTACGAGAGTCGTTATTGATTACGTATCAGGAGAGATTCGCTTCCATCTTGAGTAGTCAAGTTACGTCCAGCTTGATGAGTCCCTCCTAAGTCAAAACAAAAAGGAACGAACTCATCTGTGGAAGTAGTAAGGTCCCGTTCGTCCTCTGAGGTCTCAACTGGATCATCTTCCTCACCAAAAGGCTCGAATTCATTTATGAAAGCAATAAGATCAAATTTGGCCTCATCAGTCTCTACACTGTCTACCCTCCGCTCAAGGTATCAATCATATAAATCCCATGGTTGTCATCAACACAACGCCAATCATAGGAAGAAGGAACTCCAAGGTCTATGCTTTCTGAGTATTTCCTCCCTATGAAGGAATAATCGAGTCTCATCATCAGTTAAAAATATATCTCTCTGATATCAACATATAGGTCATAGGCCTCGGGGTCGGCTAAGACATGTATAGTTACATCAGGTGTAGGTCTCTGGTTGGTGGTAGGTGCAGTGATGACCACAACACTCACGTCTTCATTGATGAGTTCGAGCCTTTCCACTTTGATATCTGCGAGACACCCCAGGCTAGACCTAACCACACTTTTTTCACTTATTCATTCGTGCCTTCTCACATGAGGATTGTCGAGGATCTTCACCAAGTCAATCCTGATCGGTTTGTGTCATCTGAGGATCCCGATATCGACCTATACCTTGTCAGATCCATTCCTCAACAATCCCTCAAGAAGGCCTGCTTTCTACCTTCTTGATCCTTTGTATATCCATCTCATGGTACTTTCGTTTTTGTCTATCCATCCACCGTTTCGCTCATCCACCCCATGTCTGTATGTTGTCTTGTTTAGGACATACTTTGTCCTAAGTATAGGGGGTGGACGAGTTGAGTGCTCGTTCTTCTTTCCGTTTCATCACTCTCGTTGTTGTCTATACCTAGGGCACTTTTACCCTAAGTATAGGGTGAGTGATGTGTACATTCTCTTCACGTATTTACAAATTTTCTTCGATCCTTTCTTCTATCTTCATCTGTCTTTTCTTCTTTTCATTTTCTTTTTCTACTGAAAAGGTGTTGTCCCTTTTTGACCGTTGTTATACTTAGGACGTACTTTATCCTAAGTATAGGGGGTGTGCACCCCAAGTTCTTTCATTCTTTGATCCTCTCCACTGTCTCCTCTTCTTGTTTATACTTAGGGATATCTTAACCTAAGTATACAGGGAGACAACCTGAGTGTAATATGTTCATTCCCACCCTTGACCCTCCATGCCTTCTATACAGTATGCTATACTTAGGATTACTTGTCCTAAGTAAAGGGGGGACGGTTGACTTCTCATTTGTTTATTTCTTTCATTAATTTATTCTTTAGGCTTTTCTATACTCAGTATGAGTTATGTCTTCTCTTTTTCTCGTTGATCTATGAGGACATAGCTCAAGCTAAGTATAGGGCGATCGTATATACTGCGTATATACTTTAGCCACAACTCGTACTTTCATATTTTCTATAATTATGGCTAAAATACTGTATAAAATACTATATATGTGCATATATAATTCATTAAATCGATTAATAAAAAGATGTTTATTATTCCTCAAATTCTTTTTGTATATACCGATTAATAAATCAGGTAGAAATATTTTTTTGCAAAATGTTTGAAAATATTTTTGAAAAATATTTTGAAAATTGTTTGAAAAATATTTTATTAAATATTTTCAACCTTCGTAAAAATATTTTGTTTGTAAAGAATTTCTTTTCTTTGTATGAAATAGAAATGTTTTGAAAAACTATTTGCAAATGGTTTTGGAAATGGTTGGAAAAATATGTTGAAATATATATATATACTGTTTGAGAAACCTTTGCAAAATAATTTTCAAATGTTTTTGAATGTTTGTAAAAATTTACCGATAAATTGTCACCAAATAATTCGCAAATTGTTTGTGATAATTGCAAATAGATCATTGATATTTATGAATCATATTCAACCATCCAATATTAAAAACAAATCACATTTATATTTGACTATACAATGTGAACACAATTCACATTAACTTATAAATTACGAATCTTATTCACAATTAAAACTCTTTTATATTATTCCAGATCACATTGTCCAAGTCAATGATTATTTTTCTTATTCAGATTTCGAGGTTTACTGCGTGAGGAGGAACAAATGAAGCATAATGTAGCATGTGATTTCAAACCCCGAATATTCAAGACTGATTTTTGAGAGACTGAAGTTTGTAGTGTTGTGTGGGTATCCTTGTAATGTTTTTGTAAGTGTATTGTGTTTGTTGTTTTTGTGTTCTGTTTTTATTCCTCAAAGGGTACCTATTCTCTAATTATTTTTAATAAAAATTCCTTCAAAAAATTGTAAATAATTAACTTGTTAATTTATTGTTTTTCCCTGACCTTTTCACTTTATACTCAAGGCTTGTTAATAATCTTTAACACTTGATTTATGAGGTCTAGGGACGTAGAGTTAACCTGTCTTAATCATTAGGGTCATAGACTTAATAATTCATACTTCCCTAGTTAGAACGATCTATAGCTATATTTGCATGTTCAATCTCTGCCTTAAAGAATATGGCCATCACTCACATACACGACTTCATTAATAATAAGATGAGTTGAGATTTCACTTGAAGAATTGGGTTTTGAGATTCAAGTTTGGACCTAATTTTATGATACTCGAGGATGGGACACGATTAATGAAGGCTTCATGAATCCTGAGTGTCAGCATCTTAGCCAGTATGGGACATGATTCTCATACTAATCTCTTGATATAAACCTAAGTGCCAGGGTGTATTAACATTAAATTAAATTATTGATCAGTGTGTGCCAATCCTTAGTAAAAGCAGTGGGCTAGCCAAAAAGAAAAGAGAAAGAAAAATGAAAATAAAAGCTCAAAGCTACAAAGTTACATTCATATGAGCTTCCATCGAAGGCGAGCGCTGCCAACCTTTTAAGTGTCCAGTTCTACCAAAGTATTAGAATTTTATGAGTCGGGATGTTACCTTAAAAAGGGATCTACATCGTAAGTGATACAACTTTGGGTGTAGAAGGTATCTTAGACCCTCAAAAGAGGCACACCCCGGTGCATTCCTTGGAAAACAAGTATAGATGACTCAACTTCTTTTGATGGACACACTGGACAACAAAAAAATATATTGTGTTGAGTTAATAAGGCACGTGAGAGATACCATGTTCCAATGAGAGAGAGAGAGAGAAGAAATGGCACCATCATAATACTTCCATTATCTGGTATGCCATCTATACTTTGAAGTCTGACAAACTAAAGAGATGGTAGATTGAAGCAAGATTAGATTTAATCCCTAGTGTTGAGGATTAGGTCCTTCGGACAATCTCTTGTATTGGAACTTTAGGTGACATCTTAACTCTACTCTTGTGAGTGCAGTCAACACATTAAGCTATATCTCTTATATATGTATACATTGAGAGTCTGATATTTGAGGAGTTATTCCTTTTGATTAGGATCGAGTTCGGCTTAGAGTCTTAGAATCTCTAAAACCAAGTGTTCTGATTTTATTAAGCCTTGTATATTCACATGCACATGTTAGTGAATTCACTAAATTCACTAATTCTTTAATTGATCCTTTATTTATTAGCTCGGGGACGAGCTTAGCTTAAGTATATGGGGATGATGAATCCTAGATTCATCTACTTTATTTATCTCTATAGCTTAAGAAAGCCAATAAAATTCAATAACAATTAACATTAATTAACTAACAATGTGTTGTGGATAAATGAATCTAATTATTGTATATTAATCATCCTATTATTGTGCCTATATTTAGGTATTTATTATTTATTGAAAAAATCCCATAAAACTAGATTAATAGTGTACATAAATAATTTAACATAGTTTATAAAGAAAAATCCAAAAAATAAGAAAAAGAAATAAAAATAAGTAATTTATTGCTTTAAATTACTTGAAAAAATGTTTACTTTGTAGAGATGACTTTTCTCTCTTTGAATTATGCATGAAAGTTGTAGATCTCATCAAGATCTACAACTTTCATGTTCATCACTTTTTCTAATTTTGATTCTAATTATTAATTCTTTATTTTACACTATTTTTCCTAATTCTCTTAATTATGATTGGGCCACGTGGTGCCTTCATATCGCACCATGTGGTTGGCTCTTTTTTAGTCATTGCCTCTTTTTCTCTGTCGTTGGATTCAATCCAATGGCTCCTGCTCATCTTCTTCCTCGTGCCTCTTCGCACTTCTCCCCTCTTAAACCACTGAACCGTCCAACTTCCACCTTTTATCTCTACCTCTCCAGTCGTTCCTATGATCAACTAATGATCTTAACTCCTTCCTCTAATTGTCCGTTCCTTCACCGTAACCCTAACTTCCATTTCCATTCAAACTCCACATTTATATAGGTGGTTGAAACTTCCACGAAACCCAACTTCAATTGTTGGTCTTCCTCTTTAAATACACTACCCCAACACCGTTAATGGTTGATCCGTCATTGCTGAGAGAATCCCCTAGCCATACAAATTCTCTGCGATAGAGAGTAGCAACGTTTCGAGCGACGATGGAGGAGTTCTCAGGAGAGATCCTCGGCCAACATAAGTCATGATTCAACCGCTTATCGTGGATGGTTACGCTTGGCTTCTCTAGCTAGGAAGTCCCAAGTGAGGACCTGAAGCTTTAAAGCTTCAACATCGGCCAAAGATTCATCATTCCAATCTCCATTTTCATTCCTTCAATTCAGGTAAGTTCTCAATCTGATTATTTTCAATTGTTCTTCATTTTGATCCCCCATTAATCTTCTACCAAACTTACATCTGAGAACTCTGAAACCTTTACTAACTATCACCAATCTACACGTTGCTTTCTGTGTAGCCATTCTGATTCTCCATGGTGTTAATCACCTCGTTCATCTTCCTCTTCTGAAAGGATAAGAAGACACATTATGGCTCGATCCCTGCCTACAAGAATCCCTTAATTTCACTCCCCTTGATGTCGCAATAGGTCGCATTTGCTTGGGTTTTGGTTTGCTATATGTTGCAGGGTCCTGTTTAGCCCACCCTAGAAACCCTAGGGACTGCCTTGTAGTCCATACAAGGCAGGACCACTGAGTCATTGTGATGAAAGCCAAGAAGCCCAAGTGACTAAGCAACAATCAACCCACACAATAATATGAATCAATGCAAGATGAAGTGTGAATCAAAATTTATTATAACCCCTAAATAAATGTGTATAGTGGGCAAGCAATCTAGGTGTCGAACATAGGGAGACAATTCGGTGTAGCAGGTATACTAATTATAAATAAATAAAGAATAATTAGTAGGTGTACTTGTACAATATTTACTCAATTATTAATAGATATTTTTCTGGGTTTTTTATTTTTAATTATTTTTACATTTTAAATTTTAAATTTTTATTTTCTTTTTATAAATTTTTATTAAAAATTCTTTTTATTTTTAATATGTAATATATATAACTATATATGTGTAATATGTATAATATAGGTAATGTAAAGTAAAAAATATATAATAAATATCTAAAAATCAGAAAAATACCTAAGGATGGTCCTTTTTATTTATTAAGGATTTTAAAATATTTATAAGGTATTTACAATAATTAATAGTAATACTAATAATATAGAACTATATATAAGTATATTATACACTATTGGATATAATAACTGTAAATATAAATATAAGGAGTCAGAATTTATAAAATAAAATATTTTTGTATTTTAATATATTTTTCTTTTAAATTTATGATTTTATGGATTTTTTTGCTAATTTTTAGGTATTTTTAAAATTCAAAATTAGTGAAACATAGTGACAAGATAAATAGGTTGAATAGTTTTGAGTGTTAGAAATACTAAATAAGTTCAAAATTTCTCAAAACTAATTTTAATATATAGTAATACATAAAAATAAACACTTAATAGAAACTACTATTTTAAGTTTAAGAATATTTTTTCTAATTTTATAAGGATTGTATAGCTTTTTAATTTTCAGTTATTTTCTTTTTCTATTTTTAGGGATTCTTAGTTTGGAGGTACAAAATACTATAATGGATAATACTATTTTTTTTGGATTTTTTAAAGTTTTTATAATTTTTTGGGATTTTATAAGTCAATAGGGAATAAAATATCTCTAAATGAAATTTAATAAATAGAAAATTTAACAAACAACTAAATCCAAGTATGTAGCTTGATTAAGAATTTAATGAGGCATATTCACTTATTTTCCCATAATTAAAAACACATAAAAGCTATTTTTAATAAATGAAAACAAATAAAATAAAAATTCCAAGCAGTTCATGGACCTATTTGTAATTAAAAATAAACATTAGAGCTTATTATAATAGATCCACAAAGTTTAGGGGTTACATGCAAGTCTTACAAAATAAAAGTGTGCGTGCACGTTCCTGGCAGTGAGTATTGTGCAAATAAAATATCTTACGAGGTTTATCATCCAATTTGTCCCAATAAAATTACACTACAGACTTAATGTTTAAATAAAAATTAATTTACAATGCGAGAGGGGATGTCTGAAATATACCCAATCTACGCATAAGGCAACGGTTATGGTGTCTCCACGTCACGCCACTTAATATGAATCCGACGGTTGCGGGGCATGAAGCTTCGCCTGATGATCCAATGCTTGGGACATAAACTGGTACTCCTTAATGGGATGGCCACTGCTCTTCTCCAAGAATGGAGAATAATAATGACGGCTCTGAGATTCGATCTGCAAATACTCCCAACCCATGGCTCAATTCTCCTCGTAGTTGGGTCCAACAGGTTCCTGGGCTTCCTCCGCGTGAGCAGGTCGTATGTAATAGATTCTATGTCCCAGCGATGGGGACCTGGGGTCTATTCTTCCTAGAACTTGTGTTGAACTTCAAAATGGGCCCAGATGCTTCGTTCGGTGCTCAGACATTCATGAAAGGCTTCAACGAATCAGATGAGAGTCTCGATCTAAAAAGGGAAGCACGAGGCTTCCTGGAAAGGTGGTTGGGTGCAGTTCGGCAATGGATGCCAGATAGAGCTCGAGACCTTGATTCCTTGTAGGAATCAAGGGGAAAATGGATGGTTCATATGTAGAAGATGACATGGATCGAGATGGGCGTGGAAATAGGTCAAAGAACAGGTTGAATCACTGTGAATCGGACCTAGAGTGGAGCTCTAGGTGAATGAAAATTTTGGGCTACATGCTAAAATACCGATCTAAATTGGAAACTCAATGCAGAAGCAAAATCTACACTAAGTAATTACCTAATAACAGAGAGAAAAGGGCCTCAACTTGGCTTGAAACCAAGGGTGCAAAACCTCACAGCGGAGCTTTGCCGGAGATGGTTGGATGCTCCTCCTCCCTCGTTCCTCCTCATTGCAGATCGAGGCGAAACACTATTATCACCAACGCAACAGCTGGGAACCAATCTGAGGGGCTAAGACCGAGCTAAGAGGGATCAAAAAATAAAATGGAGGAAAGGTTTGATTTATACAAGAGGTGGTAGGTGAGATTGGTAACGGGCTTGCTCATGATGGAGTGATCGTGCAATTCATCTATTGCCCTAGAGTGATGGAGGATGGTGAGGGCCGTGAGGTGGTGCAGAAATCAGAAGCTCTCGAGCAATGGATCAAAGCCATGAAAATGGAGAAGAGAGGGGGTGCAGTTCTAACAGAAGTCGGAAGGGAGGATGTAAAGTTGACCCTAGGTCAACGAACGGAAGACTCCGATTAGTCCACGTAGACTAACCAGGAAAAAAGACAGTTTTATTCATTTGTAATTTGGATAAAAAATTAAACGAATTAACTAATTTTTGGTTATAAATTAGAAAATGTTCCTAACTTTATACAATATTTTACACATATTTATATTTATTTACACACGATTATTTATTATAAGTTACTTTTTACAAGTATAAATATAGGTATATTTACCTATATATTGTATATGTTATTTTTATTTTGCACTTTTGATTTTATTATTTTATACACACAATTTATATATTTGTAATTTATTTATATATACATAAATATATTTTTCTTGTATTTTTCTGAAGTATTATGTATACTTAAATAAATGTATGTATTTATTATATAGGTATATGTATAGGTAATTCATCTATGTATATATGTACATTTATTTATTTTAATGTATTTTTAATATCTTATTTTATTCTAATTATGTTCCTATGTTATAAATAATATTTACAAATTTATAAAAATATAAAAGTATGAAAAATATAAAGAATAAATAAAATGAATATTTTATTTAGGTAAAATATACATTAGGGTTCCAAAACCTAACTTTATCATCTTAACTCCAAATTAAGTGAAACCATCTTCATTAAATAGCTAATAAAAAGTTTTATACAATTAAAGGCGATTTTGATGATTTTTGAGTTCATATAGAGGAGATACAATTTTGGGAAGTTTGGGTTCTGGATTTTTATTCTGGGTGTAGAAAGCACAATATGCATTACATTTGTGTGAAATAAATTTTGCATTTTTCTATATATTTTATCTACAAATTTTCATGTTGAGGGTTTTATTTTTTGAAGTGTATAAATAATAAAATAAAATAGGTCCCAAAAAACAGAATTTGAGCACTAAAATTAGGACTTTGTACATGATTTTCTATGTATTTTCTGTACAATTTCTCTGCCCTATCACCCCGTACTTTATTCCTTGTCGACCAAGTCATCAAGATGATTGGGTCTCATGGTTTAGGGTCACTCAACACTATGGTGTTTCATTTCTTTTTCTTTCTTCCTTTATTCGTTAATTTTTGAATTAAATACAATAAATATACAATATTTTGTATAATGTTTTGTGCAAATTACAAAGTATTTGTTTTGGCAAATTAATGTTATACACATGCATTTATCTAGGGATTTAAGGTCAAAATGAAAGATTAAGGTGATGAAATGCCCCCTGTACTTGCCTTTTCTAGTCCCTAGCAAACACTTATGCCTTTAAGTGCAGAAAAGAAAATAAAGAAAAGAAAAAGAAAGAACTTGGATTGATTTTAACTCTTATATTGTCTTTACAAAATCAAAATTTGGAGCTCAGTCGGACCTTTAGAAAATTAAGTTTGGTGGGAACCTTATTGGCAACCAGACTTGAAACACAACAACATCTGAGAATCGCAAAACTCTTTCCAAGTCTCATTGATAGCCAGGTCAGAACATTTCGATGTCTTATGCAGTCCCTTATGACTATGAATCTCTCTTGTACAGTGCTAGTGATATATAGCTCCTCCCAGATGAAGCTGTAAAAGTCAGTCTTCTCCAACATGGTGAGCCTAATTACCCAATCCAATAACTCTTACCTCAAGAAGCGGGGTTTTCCCTTCTAAGTTCAAGTGCAACCAGCTCAAGAAGAGGAGGTGGAGAAGATAATGGAAGGTAGCAAGTGTAGCTACCTATCCTAGGATACTTGACCGGTGTAGCCAAGTCATTCGGCTGCAAGTTCACATACATATTAACTATTTGACTATGAAGCTCAAGCTTGCTTATTGACTACATGCTCCAACGGGAATCGATTATTTCTTTGACTTTTGCACATCTCTTCTTTTTGGAGTTTTTGAATATGCATTTTTTCGAATACTATGTATAACAACATTTATATAAGGACTTTTTCTTCTTGAGCCCGTAGACTATCGCTCTTTTGAAGCATTATTACAACTCACAACTTCTGTCATTTGACCTCATGGCTACTGAATCGGGTTGGGGTACAATGGCCACTATATGAGACTTCCGATGTTTCCATTGGCTTGTGTCTCATGCCGACAAATACATCCCTCTACCATTTCAACTGAGATGAGCAAAGTGCAAGGTGCGAGTGATGAATCTCGGATTCATCACTCTAAATCTCATTTATTAAGCTCAAATCCCTCAAAATCAACAGCATTTCTGCATCTATTCAGCATAATTAGCATTCATGCATGTTTTCATAAGAATTGCATTTTAGCACGAATTTCTGCACAAAATAAGAAGCCAAAAATCCAAGCCAAAAATGACCTATAAATAGCCTAACTTCTCAGATTTTTTAACTCAATCATGCTAACTCAGAATGACACAAAACCACCTCCACTGTGTACATATCACTCACAAGAATAAACGAAAAATACAAAAAAATAACCAACCCAAATAAGTGGACCAAAAACCCAAACCCTAGTTTCAGGATTTCCGAACTAAAAACCTCATATCTTCCTCATCCAGTGTCTGTTTTAATCCTACTCACTTTTAAACTAATGTACATTCAATTACCTTCAAAACAAGACCAAGTTCAAATGAATCGGAGCTCATATGTGAAAGTTGGGTTTTGGGCCTCTTTTGTACATTTTGTATTTTAGCGGTTTTTGACCTATTATTTTATGTACATAATTAACCAATTTTAGTTTATTTCTTTTTCATTTGTCTTCTTTAAGGAAAGTTTTATTAAAATGCGTAAAAATCCAAATCCAAACTGAGCTTGAAATCAAAGAAACAAATTGAGTCCGAGTCTTCACTAACCGACTGTACAAAACTGGACCTTTTCATCTTTTATTTTATTTCTTCTTTTTCTTAATTAACAAAATCCAAAAAAATTAGATTAATGTGTAAGTATTTATTCTTGATTTTATCGTATATTTTCAAGATTTTTTATCTAGTTTAAAAATGACATAAAAATTACAAAACCCAAAAATCAAGGTATTCTATGTACATGGGATACCCCAAAAATATCACTTTGTGCATTTGATCGATTTTGATTTTGATGTCTTCATGACAGTTGTAGATCTCATCGAGACAAGTAATTTTGTGAAGAAACTTTTTCGATTCGAGGTCATTTGCTATTTATTTTGCATTTTACGAAATCTTTATTTTCGAATTTTCTGGTGCTGACACGTGGCAGCCCCTGGAGCTGCCACATGTCAGCCATTTTTGGCATTTATATTTATTAGTTTTTATTAACAAAAATTAACCACGCACGTGCTGCGCACATGCATCTCACGCACGTGACCAGCACGTGCCGCACCTCTTCACTTAATACCCTGCCACGTGGCCCCATCTGGGCCATCCAATCATCGCCCAATCGGACGGCCCAGGGGTCGTCTTCCTCATCCCGCTTCTCCCCCAATTCAGATCCGGCATTCGCCCCCTCCCGCAATTTCTCCGCCGCAAATATCTCGTGCCGCCCTTCCCTCGATCTCGCCAGCCGCCGTTCCCCCCAATTTCGGCCATCTTCGATCACGATCCCTCGTCGAATCCTTCAGATCTCATTCCCTCGAATCCTCCAGATCTCATTCCCTCGAATCCTCCCTCAAGCCGCCATCAAATCCCTTATCAATCGATCCCCTATCTACGTTTCAGATTTCCCCATTAATCGCCGAAACCCTTTCCATCTCAGGCGACCATCCTCAGGCTATAAAAGCTTCGCCATCGCGACCATCGTTCTCGATCCGCCGATTGCACAAGCAACGTGGCGGGCGACGAGGTGACAGGCCGTCGCCTCCCTCTTCCTCGACGAGGTCCAGTGGCTGGGCCCACCGTTGCAGCGCCACTAGCCGTGTCTGCCTTCGCTCCAGGTGTTATCCCTGTCGAGCCTACTTCTGCCACACATCTTTGACCTCTTCGCTGCCATCATCATCAACTCCAACGAACGCCTCTCATACAACTTCATCCCCAATAATCAAAGCTTCATCGCTGCACAACTACCATCTTCCACAACTTCGTCGCCGGTGCTCCAGTCATCTCCGATAGCCACAACGCCACCGTAAGCAACTGCCGGAGAACACCATCAGCCGGCCATGTTACTCCGCTAACATCCGGCCCTCCTCCGCAGTGCCGGAGCCCCGCCTCATCCATTCCGCCAACCGCTAGAGGCTCCGGTCCCTCTCCCCTTTCTGCTCAAGCGCGCCTCCGGGCGGTGTGCCCGAGACCCTCCTCACGTGTCGTGCACGTGAACGAGGGGACTTCTTGCAAAGTCACCCCTGGATTACTATTCAATCACACATCAGAACTTTCCCTTCAGGGGTCACGTGCATCGGACGTGACCTCCTGAGAAAATTGCAATCAGCCCCCCGGAGGTCCACTTATTCGCACATCAAGTCCCACCGATAAGGTCACGTGACTGGCACGTGACCTGTTGGTCATTTTGCAGATATCACCCCAGAGTTCTTGGTAATTACTCCTAGGCCCCCTTCTCTGCATTTTATTTTATTTTTAATTATTGCATCGATACCTTGTGCTCCCCCATAGTTTTGGACATCTCTATTGCATTATTTAATTAAAAAAATAGCAAGATTTTTCTCATTTAGTTCTCTACATTTTCACATTGCAGAAATTTTTGTGATCAATGGTTAATTATTAATTAATTATTTTGTGGAAATTTGCATAATTTACCCATTTCTTGCTCTGAAATTTTTATCTGATTAATCTTTGCTCTAAAAATTCCCGAAAAATCACAGATTGTAGAATTAATTGTGCTTGACATTGTGCCCAAAAAGATTTGATTTGCATGCATAGTTTCCCTGTAAAAATCATTTTGCATATTTCAATGTTTGATTTTAATAGATATTGAAACTAGTATTTTCGAGGTTTAGGATTTTTCTGAGATCAATCACCTAGTAATAGATCTTAGATAATTTTATCCCTTGAAAATAATTATGTTTAATATTTATTATAATTAAATATTGAAATTCATTTTGTTTGCATTTAAAAAATCATAAAAAATTCATATTGCATCCAAAAATTCTAAAAACATTACAGTGCATTCATTTTGTCATAATTATCGTCTCGGCCAAGTTTAATATTTTTCGAACATCGTTTTAGCATAATTCACATTTTAGTCCCTAAAATAGGCTAAATTTGTATTTCACATCCTTTATTGCATTAAAAATTACAAAAAACTGCCTCGAAACTCGCGCACGAATTTTAATAGACATAATTCTAGGTTGTTCCTTTGCCTCCTTGTGTTCGACCTTGGGACTTGTCCAAGTAAAATAAATATAAAACCACATTCATTAAAATCGACAAATATTTTATGTGGTTATTTTCTTAACCGATTCTGATTGCCGCCTACAACGAAACGACAAAATTAAATCATTTTTTTAGCGAACGATCAAATGCACATATTTAACGTAGCGAGTTTCGAACTCGTCAGATGGCGCCGTTGCCGCGGAGGCAAACGACTTAGTATTGTGTTTTAAAAATTTTCATTCGGTTTTCTGCATTCAGGGTAGTCTTGCCCCCGAATTTTTTATTGTAAATTCCATTTTTCCTGTATTTATTTTATTTTATTTTCAGCATTTATTTCTCTTATTTTATTTTTGATTTATTTTTGAGTCACTCTCTTACATTCTCTCTCTTATTTTTCTTGTGAGGTACACGGCGTACGTGGAGCGGTTTTTAAGGAACCGAAGCATCTTCACCGACTTCCGAAAAAGCCATAAATAAATTAAGATCGAGTCGAGTCGTGAGAGAGCGTAGAGTCTAGGTTTTTAATTTCTGCAAACTTTTAATTTTCTGTAATTTATTGCTCATTTATAGCAGTGTCCATTTGGACTCTTGCATGTGTAAAAGACCGCTAACTTTCTTCTGTGGTGTGTCGTGGCCTGTTTTACTTCCGGTGAGGGTGGGGCCCGACTTGAGGGGCGATTAGGATAGACCTGCACATACGACTCTCAGAGCATTTTTAATTTTTGATTGTGCTCGTAGGAATTAGGCCACAGTTCACATTAATCGAGACGCACATAGACCGTTCAACTTAGATAAATTCAACTCAATTCTTTCCGCCAATAAAACTTTCTGCTAGGTGCAGTTTTTCATTGGCTTGCATCCATATAGAATAATTTTTTAATTTATGTATTGCATCCTACATGGAGATTGCGAGGATTCACTATAAGTCTTCTAACTGAGCATACATCATAGTTTTCCACGTGCATCGTCTTTTCCAGAATTTCTCCCTCTTATTTTGTCACATAATTCTAAAGGAAATTAGGACTGGACGGTAGACGTGAATTTCTGCTCACTTAACTCTTCAATGATCACCTAATTAAAATTGGGACTGCTAAATATAGCCGATTTTAAATTAACCCATAAAATCAAGAATTTCTGCAGGAGAGCAACCCTGACCTTGAATTATTTATTTTTTTCTGAGTGAGCGAGAGACGACACTTAAGCTTAGAGCCCAAATCCGGATTTCTTGACTAATGTTTCTGCAAAAAACGATTAGCTACTTCTCAGTGAGGATCTACTTGTAGCTGGTAAACGATCCGGATTTCCTTAGCAGAGTGGTTGGTTTAGAGGACATTGCGTAAGTCTCCGTCCTCAAGTAACGGGTAGCCGTTCTACGGTCCGTACTTACTCCCATACTGGCTGAAAGTAGGTGCAACTAGTCGTAAGAATTCGGGCCAGTCATTACAAAAATTTCGGCACCTAACAGCTCACTAAAATTATTCCAAGATTGATTTATCACCAACTAAAATTGAAAAGAAAATTACCGAACTCTTACGGCTTCATTGTGTGAGTTGGTGAACCCAGGGTTTGCTTTGTGTTTGCATTGGTGTGCGTAAACACGATTTCGAAGATCAATAGACACACATTTGATAAAATTTCTTTTGACTATCCTGTGCAATCAACTCTTTTCTTTCTTGATTTAAACATTACCATGAAACTTTTTCCAGATCATGAAAATTATTGCAAACCCAAACAATCATTCCTTTCAGTTCTTTCAAAAATGGCCGAATATTTATCTGAAAATCCATCAGAGCTATACTATGAAAATGAATTTGTCTCGGTTAGGCCTAAATCAACTAAATCCTCTTCTTTCAATAATCCTCCAACATTTGCGGGAGACTTTCACCCACGGATGAATTCAAACATCTCATTGAATTCTTACTCGAATCATCCGACCGCATATGACCACCTACCATCTTGGTCTGAACCGTCTTATTCACGACTTCTCGCAAATGAACCAATTCAAGATCAAATTACTTTTGAATCTCATGACTGGCCAAGAAACCAAACCCAGATGGAAAGGCCCACACTTAATGATCATTAGCGTTGGATTGACCATGACAAACCTCTCTTCAGACATGATACTCATACAGAGGACTGGACTGACCACATAGAAACACATAAACCCTGTACGCTGACTCTATAATATCAAGGTCTGACCAATCATGATCAAAGGATTGAACTCTACTCAGACCAACTACATATGCCTGGACCATATGAGCAGCCTCCTTCCATAATTTTTGAGGAGAAATTTCCATAAAATAATGATCGTATAATGGATATTCCAAGAAACTCTCCTCTTATCACATACAGGAAAATGAAAGATGAAATTATTGAATCTCAAATGCAAAAACACACACTGTCTGCTCCCATGATTGATCATGAACAGATTTTTAGGGATGATATTTCAAGGATAAATAAGAAATTTGAATCAATGGAGGAAAAATTCAGAAATTTTACTGACCGACTCAGTTTATTTTATGGGAACTCGGACATAAAAATGGATGAAGAAAAGATTGGATCTCATGCTGAAAATTTTGAGGATATTCAGAAACTAGGGACGATTTCGACATCGACACCTCTGCATATTACTCCCTTAGGAATGACCATGCCTCTGACATTTACTCTGAACATCAAAGCCCCTGCTCATCTGAAGAACACACCACATCACCACACCACACAAAAAATACCAAAAAATGGGAATATTCTAAAACACCACAAAATTGAAAATCCAGAAAATTTCATAAAAATTGAGACTGAAGAAGTTTTGAAGAATTTGGATCCTGCTTTATGGGAAGCACTGGAGAAACGTTTGATTTTTGAACTTCCCTTTATAAAGGCCATTGAACACTTCCCCGACCTTAAAGGATTTGTAATGGACAAACTAATGATAAAAAAGTCAGACAGGATTAGAACAAAGACCGAAAGACATATTTTGTCAATGGCCTCCTCCTTGGTGTTGAGGAGAAAAATCAAGAGCCGCATAGTGAAGCGGTTGCCCAGATTTGACTATGTAATCAAAGACACAACTTTCACCCATGCTCGAATTGATGACGATTCACCGATCAATATCCTCCTGACCTCTGTATTTCACGAACTCAAACTCGGACTGGTCAGGAAGATACGAGAGATTGTTCAATTGGCTGACCGATCGATAAAACGGTTGAGAGGAATCATTTTTGTCATCATGATATTCCAAGGTGCTCCGCTCAAAGTGGACTTCACGATCATTGATATTGAGCATCAAGGAGAATTCACCCAGTCTCCAATTATTCTCGGAAAGCCATTCTTAACATCGGCTAAGGCAATTATTGAGTGTGAGACTCGGGAAATCAATTTTACAGCATTGGAAGCACTTCGATATAACACAGTCTTTGAGGAACCACGATTTTTTGAGGCAACCCCGAAGTCCCTGACAACCGTAACCATGAAGCGGTAGAAGAGCCCTATCCCGCTGCTACACCTGAGATAGCCGTTGTTGATGAGACTATTAGTTTAGAGAATCTCCCCCTTGCTCCATTCCTAACCGCTCTCACCAGGGAGAATCATGTTTATGAATCATATGATCCGGAGACTTATGCATGGGCACACCCTGGGTCAACCTACTCTGACTACATGGATTACATCAACTCCACACAGGAATGCTCCAACATCGAATCAATTAAGAACGAACATGCAGAGACTCTCCCCAATATTTCAATTCCTGCGAATCTCAAAATAGACAAATCTTTCTTCTATAATCCTGAAACATATGCATGGTCGCACCCGGGGGCAACCTACTCTGAATATCTTGACCAAATAATCCCAAATCGAGAGTGCACCAACATTCAGAAGACTAAGAACAAACACGTAGGACGAACACCGAACAAGGAGAAGAATTCTATTGGTTATTCATCTGGATACTCAAGTGAACCGACACCTTCACGAAGCAAGAAAAAGAAAGTTACCTTTGACCTTTCGGAAGAGGAATCAACTGATGATCCCTCATCAGGTCCGGAAAAGGTAATCTACATGAGTGAAGTCTGTTCGGCAGCTCTAAAACCATATTTTCGCAAGGATCCAAAATTCAACTCTCGTTGGACAACTCCCATTCCTAACTACTATTTATCCAAAGCTATTGCTCCTGCCCTCTTCAAGTACACTAGAATTATTTCTTATGAGCTGACTGAGACCGGTGCTTCTGAGTATTCATCTGAGGACAAACCGTCTAATCCCATGAAGGAACGAATTCTGAGGAAACAATTGAGGAAACAAAAAGACCAGAATATTTGGAGTATGTCCACTTTCAAATACTATTCCTCTGAGGATAACTCTGATGATGGCTACCTTTCAACTGACTCAAATATTTCATCTATTATCCATCATGATTTTTTCGAGGATGACACCAAAAATAGTTGGGAATCATATGCTTCATCTCCTTCCCATCATTACGATCTCCCATCACAGGCTCAGAAAAAGATCAGCCGAAAACCGCCTTAATCATCGGCTACCCACCCTCCATACAACCACATCAGCTCCTTGTACAACTTCTTCCTCTACTCAGGCCAAGGCCTAAGTATAGGTGGAGACCGATGCCATATGTACATACCATTTTCCCCATTACACTCCTTCTCACGATCGCTCCATTTCCACCCTTCTTCTACACTTAGGCTGACCATAGACTAAGTATAGGGGGAATCCGACGCCCACCTGTATATACTCCCCTCATTCACATATCCCGACCGCTTCATTTTTTTCTTTTCTGCCCTTCTTCTATACTCAGCCTGTTCACAACCTAAGTATAGGGGGGCAGACTGATGTATCTCTTTCTTTTTTCTCTTTTCCTTTTTCACTCTCTTACGCTTAGCCCGAGCTATGTCTTCTTTACGCTTCTTGTGATCTGAGGACACATCACTCGCTAAGTATAGGGGGGTCTGTATATATACTTTGTATATATTTTACCCATACCTCGTACTTGCACGTAAGTCTATATGTATTTATGGGGTGGGTAATCTTTAAAAAACAAAACAAAAAAACAAAAAAAAAACAAAAAGAAAAGACAAAAAGAAAAAAAGAGTTTTGCTACTAACACTGACCGTGCCCAAATTTTTTTGAAAAAAAATGGCTTCTTATTCAGTTTTGCATTAAAAAAACAAAAAAATACAAAAAATTCCCTTACATAAAGTTTCAAAAGAAAAAGGAAAAAAAAGAAAAAATGTGTCTGCATTTCACACACCTGCACTTCATCCAGCATCGCATTGATTTGCATCTGTGAAAAGTCATTAGGTTTTGAACCGAGTTATGATCAGAAACTGAGAGTGGTCTGGACTTGACCTTAATCCACCTAATTTTCAGAGGAACGTCATCGAGAAATAGAATTTTAGAAGCTTCAGGTCTTTGACTTAATTCTTTGAGTTCCACATGATAATGTGCAGCGTTTGACTCTTAGTGTCTAACCTGGTCTCTTCATTCTGGGTACAACTCTGGAATAGGGAATTAATTTGTACTCTCGCACTATGCACTTATCTCAACTCAGACGATATATTGGAAGACTATGTGAGTTTCTTTTCTGGTAGCGTGGAAATCTAAAGACCGGAGTACGGGTTGAAATAAAGCTTCGGAAAAGGGATGGATGACTGGGCACAATTTTTTCTAAGACTCCAAAAAATGTACGGAACAAAAAGATTCTATACCCGTAGGGGCACAATAAGATCCAAGCAGAACCACCAGAAATTTCAAATACAAAGAAGCATTCTACCAAATAAATATCTGACCAAAAAACTCCAAGCTTCAAGAAAACCTGCAGATCTTGGTGGAGACTTGGCTACACTGGCCAGCTTCACAAGGAGAGGTGACTACACTGGCCACCCTCCATTTCTTTTCTCCTTCTTCTAACTTCTCCCCCAATTCGATTGTGAACACAACGCGGCAGACCTTAGAAGGAAATACCTTACTCCCCGAGGACGAGTCACAAGAGAGGAGCATGGTAGTAAGGTATTCTGGATGGGAAGAGCTAAAACCTTTCAAACACATGAGTCGTTTGTTCAATGTTCATAGGGTATAATTTGGGAAGAGGATTGATCTAAGATGACTTCTGAGCCGAAACTGTAGCAATGATGTGTAGAACTTGAAGGCTGTTGATTTTGAAATTCTAAGTCTCACAGAAGTTCTGCCACACTAATAATCCAAAGGTTGAGTCTAGTTTCACTTTCATCTTCAGCTCATGGTCTTTATATGGAACCCAATCTCATTTCACCTCATGGCATTTCTTTTTGATGCTCAGGGACGAGCATGGTTTAAGTATAGGGGGACGATGAATCTCGGATTCATCACTCAAAATCTCATTTATTAAGCTCAAATCTCTCAAAATCAACAGCATTTCTTCATCTATTCAGCATAATTAGCATTCATGCATGTTTTCATAAGAACTGCATTTTAGCACGAATTTCCGCACAAAATAAGAAGCCAAAAATCCAAGCTAAAAATGACCTGTAAATAGCCTAACTTCTCGGATTTTTTAACTCAATCATGATAACTTCGAATGACACAAAACCACCTCCACCGTGTACATATCACTCACAAGAATAAATGAAAAATACAAAAAATAACTGATAACCCAAATAAGTGGACCAAAAACCCAAACCCTACTTTCATGATTTCTAGACTAAAAATCTCATATCTTCCTCATCCAGTGTCCGTTTTAATCCTACTCACTTTTGAACTAATGTACATTCAATTACCTTCAAAACAAGACCAAGTTCAAATGAATCAGAGATCATATGTGAAAGTTGGGGTTTGGGCCTCTTTTGTACATTTTGTATTTTAGCAGTTTTTGACCTATTATTTTATGTACATAATTAACCTATTTTATTTCATTTCTTTTCCATTTGTCTTTTTTGGGGAAAGTTTTATTAAAATGCACAAAAATCCAAATCCAAATTGAGCTTGAAATAAAAGAAACAAATTGAGTCCGAGTCTTCACTAACCGATTGTACAAAATTGGATCTTTTCATCTTTTATTTTATTTCTTCTTTTTATCAACTAACAAAAATCCAAAAAAATACATTAATGTGTAAATATTTATTCTTTATTTTATCGTATTTTTTCGGATTTTTTGTCTAGTTTAAAAATGACATAAAAATTACAAAACCCAAAAATCAAGGTATTCTATGTACATGGGATACCCCAAAAATATCACTTTGTGCATTTGATGGTTTTGTTTTTGATGTCTTCATGAAAATTGTAGATCTCATTGAGATGAGCAATTTTTGTGGAGAAACTTTTTCGATCCGAGGTCATTTTCTATTTATTTTGCATTTTACAAAATCTTTATTTTTCGAATTTTCTGGTGCTGACACGAGGCAGCCCCTGGAGCCACCACGTGTCATCCATTTTTGGCATTTATATTTATTAGTTTTTATTAAAAAAAATAACCACGCACGTGCTGCGCACACGCCTCTCACGCACGTGCCCAGCACGTGCCATACCTCTTCACTTAATACCCCGCCACGTGGCCCCATCTAGGCCATCCGATTATCGCCCGATCGGACGGCCCAGGGATCGTCTTCCTCATCACACTTCTCCCCCAAATCAGATCCGGCAGCCGCCCCCTCCCACGATTTCTCTGTCGCAAATATCTCACGCCGCCCTTCCCTCGATCTCGCCAGCCACCGTTCCCCCCAATTTCGGCCATCTCCGATCACAATCCCTTGTCGAATCCTTCAGATCTCATCCCCTCGAATCCTCCGTCAAGCCGCCATCAATTCCCTCATCAATCGATCCCCAATCTACTTCCCAGATTTCCCCGTCAATCCCCGAAATCCTTTCCATCTCCGGCAACCATCCTCGGGCTATAAAAGCTTCGCCACCGCGACCATCGTTCTCGATCCGCCGATTGCACAAGGAATGGGGTGGGCGATGAGGTGACAGGTCGTCGCCTCCCTCTTCCTTGGCGAGGTCCGGTGGCTAGGCCCACCGTTGCAGCACCACTAGCCGCGTATGCCTACGCTCCAGGTGTTATCCCTGTCGAGCCTACTTCCGCCGCACATCTTCGACCGCTTCGCCGCCATCGTCGTCAACTCCAACGACCGCCTCCCATACACATTCGTCCCCAACAATCAAAGCTTCATCGCTGCGCAACTACCATCTTCCACAACTTCGTCGCTGGTGCTCCAGTCATCTCCGATAGCCACAACGCCACCATAAGCAACTGTCGGAGAACACCATCATCCGGCCACGTCACTCCGCCAACATCCGGTCCTCCTCCGTGGCGCTAGAGCCCTGCCTCAGCCATTCCGCCAACCGCTAGAAGCTCCGGTTCCTCTCCCCTTTTCGCTCTGCCGCGCCTCCGAGTGGTGTGCCCGAGACCCTCCTCACGTGCCGTGCACGTGAGCGAGGGGACTTCTTACGAAGTCTTCCCTGGATTACTATTCAATCGCACAACAGCCCTTTCCCTTCAGGGGTCACGTGCATCGCACATGACCTCCTCAGAAAATTGCAAGCAGCCCCCTGGAGGTCCACTTATTCGCACATCAAGTCCCATCGACAAGGTCACGTGCCTGGCACGTGACCTGTTGGTCATTTTGCAGATATCACCCAGAGTTCTTGGTAATTACTCCTAGGCCCCCTTCTCTACATTTTATTTTATTTTTAATTATTGCATCGATACCCCTGTACTCCCCCATAGTTTTGGACATCTCTATTGCATTATTTAATTATCAAAAATTAGCATGATGTTTCTCATTTAATTCTCCACATTTTCACATTGCAGACATTTTTGTGATCAATGGTTAATTATTAATTAACTATTTTGTTGAAATTTGCATAATTTACCCATTTCTTACTCTGAAATTTTATCTGATTAATCTTTGCTCTAAAAATTCCCGAAAAGTCATAGATTGTAGAAATAATTGTGCTTGACATTGTGCTAAAAAAGATTTGCATTTGCATGCATAGTTTGCCCTGTAAAAATCATTTTGCATATTTCAATGTTTGATTTTTAATAGGCATTGAAACTAGTATTTTCGAGGTTTAGGATTTTTCTGAGATCAATCACCTATTGAAATTTATTTTGTTTGCATTTAAAAATTCATAAAAAATTCATATTGCATACAAAGATTCCAAAAAAATTACAGTGCATTCATTTTTTCGTAATTATCATCTCAGCCAAGTTTCATATTTTTTGGACATTGTTTTAGCGTAATTCACAATGTAGTCTCTAAAATAGGCCGAATTTGCATTTCGCATTTATCGCATTAAAAATTACAAAAGAAACCAACTCGAAAACCGTGTACGAATTTTGATAGACATAATTCTAGGTTGTTCCTTTGCCTCCTTCTGTTCAACCTTGGGACTTGCCCAAGTAAAATAAACATAAAATCATATTCACTAAAATCGACAAATATTTTATGTGGTTATTTTCTTGACCGATTCTGATTGCCGCCTACAACAAAACGATAAGATCAAATAATATTTTTTACACACGATTAATAAATACACCTCTTTTTAACGCAGCGAATTTCAGACTCGTCAGCGGGTGTGCAAGCTAGGTCACTGTTGCTAAGAGTCATGCATGTGTCACGAAATATTATACTTAGTCAGTCAAGAAGACATTGAACTAAGTTGTGTGGTCTTAAAGAGTTAAGTCTAGTAGACCTGAAGTGACTCAATTCCAGTTCCTTAAAGGTTCCTATGATTAAGTGGATTCAGGTCCAATCAAGCTCCAATCTTCGGATTTTACTAATACTTGTTCAATTGTTATTACAATAAAAAATGCAAATGATATGTACAATATAGAAAATATTTTTATGATGCAATTTCTGGTTTAGAAATTTTTATGGGGTTTTAAAAAAGTTTTGAAATTTTGTATGCAAATTGTGAAAAGATTTTCCAAATTTTTATTGATTTTTGGTTTTGCAAATTTGTAGATTTTTCAAAATGAAAAGTTTTTTTAAAAAAGGAATATGTGCAGATATTTATACGGGAGTACATCTTGTTATTTGCAAGAATTTTAGATTTAGGAATTTATGGGTTTATATATACACAGTTTGTAAAGGATCTTTATTTGCTTAAATCATATACATAGTCCTCAACATACTTTGAAAAGACTTTCACAAACATTTTGAAAACTTTAATTTGCAAACTAATTTGACAAAAAAAATTTATAAACATTTAGAAAATCTGAAAATCATTTTGCAAAGATTTTTCAAACAGTACGTATAGATTTTTCAAAATATTTTTGCAACTAGTTTACAAACCATTTGCAAACAGATTTTCAAAACATTTTATTCAAACAGACAAAACTGTTTTACAAAAATTTAAATATTTTACAAAATATTTTCGAAATGGTTTCAAAAAATTTTCTAATCATTTTTCAAACATTCTGCAAATTATTTTAATCATGATTTATTAATCAGTATATATAAAGAATTGGATGTTTGTTTTAATTAGTCATATTATTGAAAATACACAAGTAGGAGTTATGGCTAAAACATATACAACATATATATTGACCCCCCTATACTTAGCATGAGCTAAGTCCTCATAGATCGAAGAGAAAAGGAAGACATGACTCGTACTAAGTATAGGAAAGTCTAAACTACGAGGACCGAATAATGAATGAGAAGTCCACCATATCAAATTATCCTAAGTATAGCAGGCCGTATTCCACATGCAGGGAGAGTTGAGGGTTGAAACGAAAGAATCATCAGCTCGGCCTGTCTACCCATTGATGAACTGCAAAATCGGCCCTTTAAGAGTGCGAAATTAGCACTTGGAGTTGTCGTAGCAGTCGGGCCAATTCAGGCTCATCAAAAAGATCATCTCATTTAAACATGTATATGATAGATCAAAATGAGATGATCTTAATTTTTTTTACTTGGCAAGAAACCAAGGTCAAACTCAGGGACACAAGCCTCTCTCTAATTATCCGGATTTTTATCTAATCAATTAAGTGTTGAATTGGAGATCTATAGGTCAAATCATGCAAGACACTATAACAATGCATTAAAAATAAACATGCATTTTTTAATCAATTTTTATCAAGCAAATGAATGCCATGTAATGAAATGAAAATATGCCCTAGGTGAAAATAATGAGCAAAATTAAATAAGAGTTAATTTCAAGTTTAATTAAAGAGACAGATGTGATGAACAATTTTAAGGCATCAGTTCAAGCTCGAATAGACACAAGGCTACTACATAATACTTAAAAAAAATCATTGTGTCCAAAATAATAATTAAGCATGCCATTTGAAAGATCATCAAACCAGATTTAAAACGAAACTGAAATCATCTCAATCGGATGTACATAGCTCAAGATATGCTAGAATGAAAACAAGGGCATAACTGAAAAGAAACATGAAAAGATAAGAACAAAAAGGTCCCTGGAAAGGACTAAAATGCAAAAGAAATAAATGCGAGGCCTTCCCTGTAAATAAACCACACGCGCAGGGGCATATTTGCAATTATATAAACCCGCAAGGGTATAAGTGCAAATAACCCCATACGCACGTCGTTCGCATGTGTAGACAGGACCTTTCTGCAAATGTGGAGAAGTCAGAGGGCGTCTCTGCTAAATTCCCAGATAGCACGTGCGCAACACGTGCTATCCAGGCTCGGAAGGAGGCTTGGGGTCGGCAGAGGCTCGATGAAGCTTCGACTAGGCTTGGCTGAGGTTCGGACTCGGCCGAAGCTGCTGATGGCTCGGCACAGGCTCGAGCGCTCCAGACCTGGAGGTTCGATGTCTAAGGCTCGGGGGCGCTCTGGTGTCGACGCGTGGCTGGTTAGCTGCCCTTGGATCGTGAGGATCCAAAGGACACCGGTGAAGACACTGGTAGACGACGTGGATGCGTGGGAGTCGTTGGATCTTGAGGATCCAACGGCCCCTGAAATCGATGATGTGGCTTCGTCTGGGCCGTTGGATGGTCGATGAGAGAGGACCATCCAACGAGTGCTGTCCCTTCTCCTCCACCCGAAGCTAGCGGCGAGTTTGGAGCTCCGGCGAAGGAGCTCCTCCTCCGCCGCTCCATCCTGGGCACGGTGAACCTCCCCCGAGCTCAAGAAAGGATCGTCGATGAAGCTTGGAGCTCGGGAGAGGTGCTGGTCTCTCTGGAGAAGACTACCGGATCGCTGATGTCGAGAACGATGATGACGAAGATGGTCCGGCGAGCTCTCCGGCCATTGAGTAGGGGAGCGACCTGCAACGTTAATACACATAGCCGAAGCGAGAAGGCATGTGTACGTGGATGAAATGAGGCGAGATGGGAGCTCTGATGGGAGGAGAAGACGGGAGCTCGAAGCTCCTCCACTGTGGATGGCGGAGGAGGTGGGTTGAGGTGATCTGGGGCTGCAACGGAGAAAGAAGGTGGTCGGGGGTAGCGCGTGAAAGAGGGATATGCGGCGAAACTAAAGGAGGGTTCAGTGAAGGTCGAGAAGACGGAGAAAGCCCTAATTAATTCAACGAAATTAAACAAAAATTCAAAGAAGAGATCGGAGAGTTTACCTGAGAGATGGCGGCGCGATTGGCTTGGGCTGGGGCTCGAATCGAGCCCTGGGTCGTCGCTGGACGTCGTCAGCCAGTCGACGCAGCTCGGGCGGTCGCCGGGGCACCGCAACTCCGCCATTAGAGGTCGGAGGGTCTCACCAGGGAGATCGTCGTCTTCGCTCAATCCGGCCACCTCCCCCTATCACTGGGAGGTGGCGGAGGGCTGGGCGAACCCCCATGTAAAAGTGGACAAGGTGTAACGGTGAGGGAGGCGACGTATTTGAAGGGGCGAGTGGCGGAGCTGATTGGTGGAGAACGTGGTTTGTCTAGGGATCGTGGGACGACTGGAAGGGTGTCGTGGGTCGTGGAGGAATGTGCGAGGGTGGTGGATGACTGAGGAAGACCGAGAGGCGGTTGGCGAGGTGCGAGGTCGACTGGAGTGGCGGAGAAAATGGGAAGGGGGAAGGTGCTGTGCGATGTGGAGAACGTGGGGAAGAAAGGTCGCCTGGAGGTTGATGATGATGGATGGCCGTTGGATCGGAAGATCCAACGGCCGACGTTTGGGCGCGAGAGAACGGTGGGGATATGATCTGTTTCGTCACGATCGAAAGGCAATGGATGGGCCACGTGTCGAGCTGAGGCGTGCGCGCTAGCGGACGGTCATGATGTAACAGAGGGTCTGATCGAAGGCTGAGGTGCGATCTTAGAAGAGGCGGCTGAGATGGAAGATCACAGGTGCGATCCAGCGGTGTACACACCGCTATGTGGCGTGAGTGAAGAGCGGCGGCAACGAGCGGCGGAGATTAAGGTGGGGGAAGATCAAATGGCCAGGAATAGAAGCGGACGTGGAGGTAACTGAGTCGTTGGATTCAAAGCTAAAATCCAACGGTCACGGATGGAGGCGGATGAGACAAGAATGGGCGGGCCACGTGGCTCACCCAGAACGGGCCACGTGGCCCAATCAGATTATTCAGATGGTTTTTTTTTTATTTTTGAGGGTTATAAAGGCCGAATTTGAGAAAACTCAAAACATGAAAGTTGTAGATCTTGATGAGATCTATAAGTTTCATGTTGACCAAGACTGGAGATGAAATCAAACAAAGGCCTGAAATATTTTTGATGGTATTTTTAAGTCTAAAAATACCACGATTTTTTATTTTGTCATTTTTTTGTGATTTTTAATTTATTTAAGACTCTGATAATTACAGGACATTACCTGGGTTTTATTGACACTCAGCTTAAGCAAGGGGGTTAATAATGAGAAATTATGATGATGAAATCGGGTTTCATCACCCCTATACTTAAACTATGCTCATCCTCGAGCATAAAAAAGAATGACTAAGTTGGATTAACCCCCTTGTGCATGTGAATACAGGATCCAATCTGATCAAGTTGACTCGACGTTAGAGATCCAAAATTCTAGAATTCAACCCAGCCTTAATCAAGAGGCATCCAATTCCTCTACTTCTCCAGACTCTCTCTGATGTACATATAAACTAAAGGATATGACATTTTAGTGTTGACTGCGATTCTGAGAGTAGAGTCAATTCGTCACCCAAAGTCTTGGTCCGAGAAAATCTCCTAAGGACCCAATCCTCAACACTAGGGAATAAATCAAATCTTGCATTCAGTCCACCGTCTCTTTAGTTGTCAGACTTAGAAAAATGTAGATGGCAGGCCAGTAATGGAGAATATGGGTTTATGTCATTTCTTCTCTCCCTCTCATTGGAACAAGGATTTTCTCTAGTGCCTTTTACGCAACACAATTTTTTTGGTGTTGATCAGTGTGTCCGTCAAGAGATGTTGGAGCCGTCTGCACTTGTTTTCCTGGGAGTACACCGGGGTGTGTCTCTTTTGAGTACCTATCGTACCTTCGACACCCAGACTTGTAGCATTTACGATGCAGAGCCCTTTTTTGGTGCAAGCCCGACTCCTGGTTCTAATAGCAGTGGTCCAAGTGGACACTTTGAAAAGTTTGGGAGCGCTCGCCTTTGGTGGAAGCTCTTTGATATTTGAATTGGTGGAATGAGAGCTTTTCTTTGAATTTCATTGACTTGTATAATTTTTGGCTAGCTCCACTGCTTTTACCAAGAGTTGGCGCACACTGATCAACATTTTTTATTTATTTAACACCCTGGCACTTAGGTCAATTTCAAGAGATTAGTATAAGAACCAAGTTCTCATACTGGCTAATAATGCTGACACTCAGGTTTCATGAAGCCTCCAAAGATTTTATCCCATCCTTGAGCATCATTAGATCAAATCCAAACTTGACTTCCTCATCCCAATTCCTCGAGTGAAAAATCAACTCATCTCATAAAAAACCGCAGTCGTGCATGTGATGTGCTGATCATATTCTTTATGTCTGAGACTGAGCATGGAATATAGCATGCAAATCTAGAAACCTAGGGGAATGTGGATGATTAAGTCTATGACCCTGATGGCTAAGGCTGGTTAACCTAAAATCTCAAAGACCTCAGAAAAGCTAAGTCTCCTTGATCATTTCAGCTCCTGGTTGAAAGTGTAGGTGTAGAGGATTAATCCAACTTCTTCATTCAAAAACAAAACAAGGGATTTTTTTGAACTTCAAGAGATATTAGAACTGCCTAAACTCAATTGAGCATCTGCAATTCAGCCAGTATGGATGTAAGTACAGGCCGGAGCCCGTTGCTTGAGGACGGGGCCTTACGCGATGTCCTCTAAACCATCCAATCTGCTAAGGGCGAACCCTCACTGAATGCGGCTTTATTTAATTGGGTTTAGTAGTCACCAATGACTCTTAAAGGGTTTTGGGTTTTCTCTTTTTTTATGGATTTTAATAAAGGTTAAAACACGAGTTAAACTCAACTTTCCTTGAAAAGACTTTCAAAACCATGTCACACAAATAAAAAGTTTTCAAAACATTTTCAAAAGATTTTTTTTCAAAACAAAGAAAAATCATTTTCGAAAATATTTTTATAAAAATAACGTAACATAATATCAAAAAGCCGCGAAATCATTTGAGTTCTCTTAGTCCAAAGAGTTTTACCTTAGCCAAAAAGTTTTAAATTTTTCAATTTTTTCAGGTTATAGCTAAAGTAAATATACGGTATATACGGTATACCCCCTATACTTAAACTTTGCTATGTCCTCATAGCACTAGATGTTACAAGTACATAGGTCCATTTAAGTATATAGGAAATACGGGAGCTAAGAGGGGCTCCCCCTATACCTAGGTTAGAAATAACCTAAGTATAAAGGCAAGGAAAGATGAGTAGAGAAAAATCACGGGGACTTGGGTCCCCCCTATACTTAGGCTGAGATTAGCCTAAGTACAATGATAGAAATTGATGTTGGGAGGGACCCAAGGTGAACGAAGAAGAGGAATGAATCTACAAGTGAGCGGTTTGAATCTGCGGAGATGAATGTATTGACTAAGGTTTTGGGGTGTGTATCGTAGCAAACATGGCTCAATTCAAGCAAGCAAAACCCTTAGTTTCACCAACTCACACATGAAACCAACTGAGGTTGGTTTATTATCTTGTCGGTTTTATTGGTGATAAAACATTAGATTTTTACGCAAAGAAAAGATGTGAAGTGAAAAATCATTGCGTAAGCGAGGGTATTGCTCTCCCAAAACCGAAGTTTTACTCCATTTTAGGTTGACTTGCAATTAACAGTCCCAATTTTATTTTAGGTTATCACTGAATTATGGTTAGCTCAAAATCAAGCAATCATCGTCTACCGTTCATTCCCATTTTCCATTAATCCTAGGTGACCAAGCTAGGAAAAGAAAGCCGAGAAAAATATGTATTCGATAAAAACTGCGATCTAAGCTAAGCGATAAATCATGCAGTGATTTGATGATAAATCCGTGAAAAACTGGGGCCGTTTTGAAAACCAAATTCAACATGTATGCAAGTCGAAAAAGCCGCACCTAATCATGCATCTATTAGCGGTGATTGATTTTCATTAATTTTAGCTAAGTGATGCGAGATTATGTGCGTATATAATTTAGTGTGTCCTACCTACGATCAAGCACATAAAAATATGGAATACAAACCGCTCAAAGAGCCGCGTGCCTGGTCCTAGGTCGACACTCAAGTGGGGACGATCCCCACACAACCATGATCGTTCGATTACAGCCGCGAGCCTTCGATCGAAGACCGCTGTAAAAGACGAATTATTACATGCAAAAATAAAATGTGAGACACATATTTTTTTTATTTTCTCCATGTATTTTTTGCGGCTCCTCGCAGCGGGAAGCGTCCTGTTCCTCACCTCCTTGATCCATCAAGGGCCCTGCCACAAAAAAAAACAATGGTTAGAGATCAAAATAAGAAAGAAAATTTTTGAATGCAAAAATGGATGAACAAATTGACCTATAAAAGAAACACGAAATTAAATAAACAAAATTCCAAATAACAAAAGAAATGAGCCGTGTCCCCGGCAACGACGCCATTTGATGAACCGCAAAATCGACCCTTTAAAAGTGGGAAATTAGCACTTGGAGTTGTCGTAGCAGTCGGGCCAATTCGGGCTCATCAAAAAGATCATCTCATTTAAACATGTATATGATAGATCAAAATGAGATGATCTTAATTTTTTTTACTTGGCAAGAAACCAAGGTCGAACTCAGGGACACGAGCCTCTCTCTAATTATCCGGATTTTTATCTAATCAATTAAGTGTTGAATTGGAGATCTATAGGTCAAATCATGCAAGACACTACAACAATGCATTAAAAATAAACATGCATTTTTAATCAATTTTTATCAAGCAAATGAATGCCATGTAATGCAATGAAAATATGCCCTAGGTGAAAATAATGAGCAAAATTAAATAAGAGTTAATTTCAAGTTTAATTAAAGAGACATATGTGATGAACAATTTTAAGGCATCAGTTCAAGCTCGAATAGACACAAGGCTACTACATAATACTTAAAAAAAATCATTGTGTCCAAAACAATAATTAAGCATGCCATTTGAAAGATCATCAAACCAGCTTTAAAACGAAACTGAAATCATCTCAATCGGATGTATGTAGCTCAAGATATGCTAGAATGAAAACAAGGGCATAACTGAAAAGAAACATGAAAAGATAACTATAAAAAGGTCCCTGGTAAGGACTAAAATGCAAAAGAAATAAATGCGAGGCCTTCCCTATAAATAAACCACACGCGTAGGGGCATATTTGCAATTATATAAACCCGCAAGGGTATAAGTGCAAATAACCCCAGAGTCACGTGGTTCGCATGTGTAGACAGGACCTTTCTGCAAATGTGGAGAAGTCAGAGGGCGTCTCTGCAAAATTCCCAGATAGCACGTGCGCAACACGTGCTATCCAGGCTCGGAAGGAGGCTCGGGGTCGGCAGAGGCTCGATGAAGCTTCGGCTAGGCTTGGCTGAGGTTCGGACTCGGTCGAAGCTGCTGATGGCTCGGCACAGGCTCGGGCGCTCCAGACCTGGAGGTTCGATGACTAAGGCTCGGGGGCGCTCTGGTGTCGACGTGTGGCTGGTTAGCTGCCCTTGGATCGTGAGGATCCAAAGGCCACCGGTGAAGACAGTGGTAGATGACGTGGATGCGTGGGAGTCGTTGGATCTTAAGGATCCAACGACCCCTGAAATCGATGATGTGGCTTCGTCTTGGCCGTTGGATGGTCGCTGAGAGAGGACCATCCAACGACTACTGTCCCTTCTCCTCCACCCGAAGCTGGTGGCGAGTTTGGAGCTCCGGCGGAGGAGCTCCTCCTCCGCCGCTCCATCCTGGGCACGATGAACCTCCCCCGAGCTCAAGAAAGGATCGTCGATGAAGCTTGGAGCTCGAGCGAGGTGCTGGTCTCTCTGGAGAAGACCACCGGATCGCTGATGTCGAGAACGATGATGACGAAGATGGTCCGGCGAGCTCTCCGACCATTGAGTAGGGGAGCGACCTGCAGCGTTAATACACATAGCCAAAGCGAGAAGGCGTGTGTGCGTGGATGAAATGAGGCGAGATGGGAGCTCTGATGGGCGGAGAAGACGGGAGCTCGAAGCTCCTCCGCCGTGGATGGCAGAGGAGGTGGGTTGAGGTGATCTGGGGCTGCGACGGAGAAAGAAGGTGGTCGGGGGTAGCGCGTGAAAGAGGGATATGCGGCGAAACTAAAGGAGGGTTCAGTGAAGGTCGAGAAGACGGAGAAAGCCCTAATTAATTCAACGAAATTAAACAAAAATTCAAAGAAGAGATCAGAGAGTTTACCTGAGAGATGGCAGCGCGATTGGCTTGTGCTGGGGCTCGAATTGAGCCCCGGGTCGTCGCTGGACGTCATCAGCCGGTCGACGCAGCTCGGGCGGTCGCCGGGGCGCTGCAACTCCGCCATTAGAGGTCGGAGGGTCTCACCAGAGAGATCGTCGTCTTCGCTCAATCCGGCCACCTCCCCCTGTCACTGGGAGGTGGCGGAGGGCTGGGCGAACCCCCATGTAAAGGTGGACAAGGTGTAACGGTGAGGGAGGCGGCGTATTTGAAGGGGCGAGTGGCAGAGCTGATTGGTGGAGAACGTGGTTTGTTTGGGGATCGTGGGACGACTGGAAGGGTGTCGTGGGTCGTGGAGGAATGCGCGAGGGTGGTGGATGACTGGGGAAGACCGAGAGGCGGTTGGCAAGGTGCGAGGTCGACTAGAGTGGCAGAGAAAATGGGAAGGGGGAAGGTGCTGCGCGATGTGGAGAACATGGGGAAGAAAGGTCGCCTGAAGGTTGACGATGATGGATGGCCGTTGGATTGGAAGATCCAACGGCCGACGTTTGGGCGTGAGAGAACGGTGGGGATATGATCTGTTTCGACACGATCGAAAGGCAATGGATGGGCCACGTGTCGAGCTGAGGCGTACGCGCTAGCTGACGGTCATGATGTAACGGAGGGTCTGATCGAAGGTTGAGGTGCGATCTTAGAAGAGGCGGCTGAGATGGAAGATCACAGGTGCGATCCAGCGGTGTACACACCACCACGTGGCATGAGGGAAGAGCGGCGACAACGAGCGGCGGAGATTAAGGCGGGGGAAGATCAAATGGCCAGGAATAGAAGCAGACGTGGAGGTAACTGAGCCGTTGGATTCAAAGCTAAAATCCAACGGTCACGGATGGAGGCGGATGAGACAAGAATGGGCGGGCCACGTGGCTCACCCAGAACGGGTCACGTGGCCCAATCAGATTATTCAGATGGTTTTTTTTTATTTTTGAGGGTTATAAAGGCCGAATTTGAGAAAACTCAAAACATGAAAGTTGTAGATCTTGATGAGATCTACAAGTTTCATGTGACCAAAACTAGAGATGAAATCAAACAAAGGCCCGAAATATTTTTGATGGTATTTTTAAGTCTAAAAATACCACGAATTTTTATTTTGTCATTTTTTTGTGATTTTTAATTTATTTAAGACTCTGATAATTACAGGACATTACCTGGGTTTTATTGACACTCAGCTTAAGCAAGGGGGTTAATATTGAGAAATTATGATGATGAAATCAGGTTTCATCACCCATATACTTAGGATACAATATCCCTAAGTATAAAACATAAATAGACATAAAGTCAGGAGTTGAGGAGACAAGTGAGGGATCTAAGAATGAATACCTAAGGGCGCTCATACCCCCTATACATAGGACGAAGTATATCCTAAGTATAGCACATATGAATGTGGTAAGAGCAACATTGAAGAAAGAATTTGAAGAATGAAAATGAAAAGAAGAAAAGAAGAAAATGATTAACTGATCAAAAATGTTTTTTTACCTCGTCTGTTTGCATTGATGTTGCGGCTTCAAGCTCATCATGGTAGACCACCTAAATTAAATTAACCACAGACAGAATTGTATCATGTTAAAGATAAGGCTTAAGTAATTGTTCGTTCATCACACATGGTTGTGCGTCAGCTGACAAACCGGATTTAACAATGCTTCCATTATCATGCACATGCTTCACTATAAAAGGCCCAGTCCACTTGTTCTTCAACTTTCCTTGGAATAATTTGAGCTTTGCATCAAACAATTAGACCTTCTGACCAGGTTCGAAAGTTTTACGGTGGATGTGCTTGTCGTTCCACTGCTTAACCTTCTCCTTGTACATCAGTCTATTGTCATACACGTACTCATGGAATTTGAGAAGTCTATTCAGATCCAGCTTTCTATTCTTCCTATCCTTCTTGGAATCCAAATTACAGATATTAATTGCCCACAAGGATTTATGAATGAGTTCCATGGGCAAATGGCATGGCTTGTTGCATACCATGTAAAAGGGAAACATTCCTTATGGTGATTTGTAGGTGTTCCGAAAAGCCCAAAGAATGGAGTCAAGGAGCTGAGAGCAGTTCTTCCTATCGAGACGCACAAGCTTCTGCAGAATTATCTCGATCTACCTATTTGAACATTTGGCTAGGCTATTGGACTGTGGGTGGTACGGAGAGGCGACACGATGCTCAATGCAGAATTCATGTGTTAGCTTCTTCACCTCTCTATAGATGAAATGGCTACCCCCATCGGATATCAGAATTTTGGGGATCCTGAACCTTGCAACGATGTTCTCCTTCAAAAACCATCAATTGGTGCAACTGTCGGTAGCTCGGAGTGGGATAGCCTCCACCCAACGACAGATGTAATCAGCGGTTAACAGAATATACTCATATCTCTGGCTGTTAGGAAATGGGCCCATGAAATCAATGGCCCATGCATCAATTACGTTTGAAATTTGATGTACTTCAAGGGCATTATGTCTCTCATTCTATGGTTCTGCCCATGTTCTGATAGTCAGTACAATGTTTGATGAAGTCTTCTGCATCTTTGAATAAAGCCAACCCCAGAGGCTGCATTGGAGTATTTTAGCTACCGTACACCTTCTAGAGTGGTGTCCTCCTGATTCTTTGGCATGACAATGTTCGAGGACACTTTGAGCTTCCTATTGAGGAATGCAATCTCCCCCCCCACGAAAGAGATAAGGATCCTCCCACTAATAGAAATGAATATCCGACATAAATTTGTCAGCTTCCAGCTTAGGAAATCTTGTGGAGTTCTCTTGGACACAAGATAGTTCACAATATTAGCGAACCTGAGAAGCGAGTTGACTGATAAAATAGCTTCATCTGGGAAGGTTTTTAGAATTGACACTAAATCTACTTATGAGTGTTTAACTCTAGCAATCTTGACAAATGGTTTGCCACCACATTTTTAACTCCAGTCTTATCACGGATTTCAAGATCGGTTCCTAGAGTAGAAGGATCCATCTGATCAGACTTGGTTTGGCATCCTTCTTGGCTTGTAAGTACTTGATGGTAGAATGGTATGTATACACAATCACTTTGGATCCAAGGAGATGGGATCTGAATTTTTCCAAGGCGAAGACAACTGCTAGCAGCTCCTTTTTGGTGTAGTGTAGTTTTTCTGAGCTTCATCTAGAGTCCTCCTAGCATTGTGAATTGAAAATGGTAAACCATTTATTGTCCTAGAACCGCTCCAATGGCATAGTTTGATGCATTTGTCATGATCTCAAACGGGAGAGACCATTCTGGTGGTTAAAGGACATGGGTCTGAGTGATCAGTTCTTTCAGATGATTGAATGCTTGGAGGACTCTCTCATCAACAATAAAATATGCCTCCTTGCCCAGAAGCTCAGTCATAGATCAGCTGATTTTGTTGAAATCTTTGATGAAGCATCGATAGAAATTGACATGCCCTAGGAATGACCTGACTTGCTTCATATTTGTAGGTGGCTCGAGTTTTGAAATGGCATCCACCTTCGCAGGGTCTACCTCCATGCCACGTTTTGATATGACATGGTCTAGCACAATACATTCATTCAGCATAAAATGGCTCTTCTCCCATGATAGCACAAGGTTCACTTTATAGCATCTCTTCACGACTCTGTCTAAATAAGATAGGCACTGATCGAAGTTGTCTCCGTAGACTGAAATCGTTCATGAAAACCTCAAGAAAACTTCCAACCATATATGTGAATACGGCCAACATACATCGCTGGAATGTTGCTGGAGCATTGCAAAAACCAAACGACGTTCTACAGAAGGCGTAGTTACCAAATGGGTAGGTGAAGGTTGTTTTCTCTTCATGTTTAGTAGCTATAACAACTTGGTTGCAACCACCGTATCCGTCCAAGAAACAAAAGTATTCCTTTGTGGCCAGTCTTTCGACTATTTAGTTGATGAAGGGGAGCGGAAAATGGTCCTTCTTGGTCGCTAGATTCAGGCGTCTGTAGTCAGCATGCATGCGCCAAGATGTAGATACTCTGGTTGTGGTCTCCTATACTTTATCATTCTTGACCATGGTGATCCCTGACTTCTTTAGTACAATGGTGAGCGCTCGAAAGATCAAGGTTAAGTGATATCAAAGGTCTTTGTGACCTCAATCACCTGATCAGACTCAACAAGAAAATCAGACATAAACCAAACAATCTAGCACGAAAATCAATGTAGCAGACTTCACTATTTATTTAACCTGGTATAGCGATACGAAGTAGTCCTAATCAGAAAATAAAGGCATAGTTTTGATGGTTTTTAATTTGCATTTTTTTATTTTCTAATGGGAAAACAAGACATATAAATAAAGATAAGCAAGCTCAATCAATTTTTATTAAGACTAAAAATGCTCAAAAATAGGAAACATTTTTTTTGTGTTTTTCAAATATACATATGTTTTTGGTAATTTTGTGGCATTTTTCTGATTTTTATATGATTTTATAAAAATGAAACAAACAGAAAACATGAAGACAATGTACAACATGGACTATAAGGCAAATATAAAATATCAAAAGTGACCAAACTCTTGATTGTGATTTTTATGATAAAATAAATAAAAAGGTCCAATTACAGAAATTGAAATCCCTTTTTTTATTTCTGTAGAATTTTTAATGATTTTAATAAGTTTTTTAGAGTTTTTAGCTTTTTAAGTTTTTCATAAAGAATTTTGAAATAAATTGGTCTTGGAAAGAAAACACAATAAGACAAGACATCCCTAATTTTTTTTATAATTTTTGGAACTGTTTTTATTTTTTGGTATTTTATAAAATAGATAGGCACGTTTTTAAGGGTTTTTTATTTTTAGGAAAAAATACTAAACAAAATTAATTCCAAAAATCGCAATAATTACTATGAGCTAGTAGGAACTCATAGGAATTTTCGTGGAATTTTTGGAATTAAATTGATATTTATTTCATGTAAAACCAAGCACACAGGTTGTAGGGACCTATATGTAATTATCCTAAAGTTTCCAGGACAAACAATAATGCATTCAAAATGTCCAAGGGTAGTAGTGCAAAAAATCCAAGAAATAAGCGCACATGCTCATTAAATCACGCATATGGGTGTTTTTGCAATTATCATACACATTCCATTCAAGATGTAACAATCAGAAAATGCTGGACATAGTGTGCAAATAACCCACAAAGCCACATGAGCGTGCACGTGTGTTCAGACTCATAGGACTAAAGTGCAAATACTAGAAACATAAGGGAATAATAAACAAAAAAATTGAACTACAACTTTATTTAATAGACTAGGAAGTAAAGCATAAAAACTGTAGGGAAGATAGAATAAAATACCCTCGCAGGGTGCATGCGGAGCGCGTGGCATGCTTTGATTGAAGCAGGGACGTGCAATGCAGATTGTCTGCTGTGTCAGATCTAATGCTCTAGAGAATGTCGGCTACATGAGGTGCAGATGCATCGGGGCATCAGATCCAACGACCCAAAAGCTTACCCAATTGGCGGTTCTGATCAGATCTAGCAGGGGTGGGCCGATCCAATGATAGAGAGCGTGCCTGGAAGAACAAGACCCCGACGACCTTCACCAGAGTCTCAGATGGGATCTTTGACTCTGATGATCGATCAGAAGGGTCCGGCAAGGTCCTGCAAGAACCCCGCATCGAATGGATGGGTCCGATGGAGAAGCTACCAGCAGGACGTGCGTGGCGGTGGAGAGCAGCTCCGGCGGATCCTCTGGAAGCGTGAACTAGGCTCCTTGTGTGCATTAGCACCTGCAAAGGCAAGTTGGACTCGGGGGAAGCTCCGGTCGGGGTTATTGGAGCATGAAAGGAAAGAAGCGAGGGGGGGGGGGGCGAAGTTCAATCTCTGGCGAAGGGGGTAGAGGAGATCCGTGCCTCAATCTCAACCTAACGGTCGATCCTAAGGGTGATCAGATTGTAAGGGAAGATGGAGGGCAATGCGGTGCGTCGATCTGAATGGATGTGTTTGGATATCGGGGCTCCGACCCACTGGTCGGAGCAGGTGAATGTGCGGCGACGCTAGATGGAGTAAAAGGATCAAATAGGGAAATGGACAGGAAATGAGGGGTACCTGGAGGTGAGAACGTGTTCCTAAGCTCCAGGCGGAGGGGGTCGATGAGATGATAGCCTTGACCATCCTGTAGAAGACGGGGAGGCTGAACGCGGTGGCGCTCGCCGACCACGTAGTTGAGCTACGTCTCCTGACTACCAAACTCCAATCCAAGGGGTTCCACCGGTAGCTGTCACTCCACCTGAGGTCTCTAGGACTGGAAGAAGAGGCGAGGAACAAGCTAGGGCTCTGTGGAGGCGGATGAGATGCTATATAGGTGGCTCTAAGGTCTAGACGGATCGGCGAAAAACGTGAGACCCGAGAGCGATTCAGATCATCCAAGGAATCCATGAGGATCACGGAGGTCCGAGGAATCATGGGTCCAAGAATCGAGGTGAGAGGAGCTCGGATTCAGGTGGGAAAAATCGGAGAAGAGACTCCGACGACGGGTTTTCGACCCAACCCGAGCTAGGAGAGGGCGTTGACCGGGGTCAACAAACCCTCCTGGACCAATTAGAAAATAGGGATTAACATAATAGTTACAAATTCAATAAAATACAGTAAATGACTTTAAAATAAAAAGTCTATAAAATGAAAAATATTTATTATTTTTAAACTATTTTTATGTGATTTTTAATTATATTTATGAAAAATAAATTAATCTATATACAGTATGAAGTATTATATACATGTATATTATACCTATGTACAATTATTTTTATTTTCTTTATTTTTATGCAAATACCCCAATTTTATATTTTATTTATTTACAATATTATTTTTGGAGCATAAAATAATGGTTATTATATTTTTATTATTTATTTACATGTATCTAATAAATAGGGAGTGAGACATATATACATGTGCCTTACACAAGTGAGAGATGATTTCATTTTTATTTTATTTATGTGATTTTTGTTTTATTTCTATTGTCTTTTTAGGAATAAATACAAGGAGGTAAAAAGAATATTTTATTTTATTTTGTCAAAAATAAATATTTATTTATACATGTAAAATAAGTATAATATATAGTAGGCCATATCTCTCTCTACTTATTTTGTTAGGCGATCAGGTCAAGGTTTGACCTGGTCTTGTGGTTTGGGTCACTCTGTATTTATTCTAACTACTTCCCTCCTTTTTATTTTCCTTTATTATTTTATTTTTTGCAAAAATACATGCTAATTACACAAAGTTAACACATGCATGCAGAATGCTAACTTATTGTATTTACACCTATTTACATGATGCTTTGCCAAGATAAATAGCTAAAATAAAAGAATAAAGAGTGAGATTCAGGGATTCGTCACCCCCTTTACTTTACCTTTGCTAGTCCCTTAGCAAACACTTATTTGACGAAGAAGTGAAAAAGAAAAGAAAAGAAAAAAGAAGAGTATCAAGGTTGATTATTAAACTTGTCTTCATTACATTGAAGTGTGGAGCTTCGTCAGACCTTTGGATTATCAGTTTGTCGGAACCTTATTTGGACCTAGGTTTAAGACTCAACAACCTCTAAGTTACACCAATCTATGGTCAAGACTCCTCAATAATCCAGTTCAGAACAAGTCTACATACATAAACTCTAATGACCATGAATCTTTTCTTGTACGGTGTAAGTGATATGTAGCTCCCCACCTCAGAAATGACAAGGCAACAACCTCCCTCAACAAGGTAACTCTAATTCCCTAATTCAGCAGCTCTTTCCTTGAGGAGCGAGGTATTCCCTTCTTAGTTCAAATTCAACCGGCTCAAGAAGGGGGGGTAAGAAGAGAATAGACCATGACCAGTGTAGCCATGTATCCCTAGGAGCCTAACCAGTGTAGCTAAGTCTCCCGCTGCAAGCTTCATTAGATGAGAAGGTGTAACGTAAACTTTGCTTTATTTGGCTATATACACTCCGGCAGGTGTTTTATTTTCTATCAGACCCACCACTTTTTTGTAGTTTTTCTTTCTTTTGCACATTTTTTTGATGTGCATATGTACAACATATCTACATGGTGCAACATATATACATAAGGGCTTTTTCCTCTTGAGCCAGTAGACTATCCCTCTTTTGAAGCATTATTGCAACCCACAACTCCTGTCTTTAGACCTCAACACCGTTGGACCAAGTTGAGGCACACTTCCTTCCCTAAAGGAAGACGAGAGGTTTCACCCAGAAGTACTACCCTCGCATGCTACCCCAAGCCAAAGGAAACTGCTTCCTCACCACCTCATCCGTGTGGAGCTCAGTGTAGAGTGTTGGTACAAGTAAAGCCATTATCTGTGAGAGTTATGTGTGCGTTGTTAAATGTTCTACTTAGTCTCATCAAGATGACATGTGATCATAGCCTAGTGGACTCAAAGAATCAAGTCACCACTGGACCTGAAGAGTCTCAAACCTAAATCCTATAAGGTTACCTCTTAGAAATAGATGGATTAAGGTCTTAACCAAGCTCCATTTTCAATCTAATTCTAGGCTAGTTTAAATGTCAACTATGATTAAGAAGAATATACAAGTACATACAAAAATCTTTTTATGCAAAGTTTTTGAAAATGTGCAAAATTTTTGAAAATGTTTGAATGCATGAATGAATGTAAACGTTTTGTAAACTATTTACAAATATTTACACAAGGGTTCTTGTAAACTTTTGTTTTTCAAACATTTTGCAAAAAAATTGTACTCTATACATAATTTTGATACCAAAAATATTACAATTATTTACAAGCAAAACATTTTTACAAAAAATTGTACAAAAATAATTTTTAGAAATAACTATGTATGTGCAAGAAAGGATTTTATGTACAAGATTTTTTTTAAAATTTTATGATTTTTAACTAAAGGATTTTAGCCATTTTATTTATTTAACATACTCACACAAAGTACGAGTTATGGCTAAAGTATATATACAATATATACAACACCCTCCCTCTTATACTTAGCTCGAACTATGTCCTCAAAGTGAACAAAGAGCGATGAAGAAGACATAACTCGTGCTTAGTATAAAGAAGTGAAAAGAAATGCTATACTACAATGACTAATCAAAGAATAACAAGAATGGAGTTCGGTGATTCCCCCTATACTTAGGATCAAGTAATCCTAAGTATAGCAGATTGTACATAAAGGGAAAACCGAGTGAAAGAATGTATAGGGTCTAACTCCCCTATACTTAGAAAGTATCCCTAAGTATAGACAGCAAAACAAAGGTAAAAAGAATCAACAGAATAATCAGAAATCTGATACCCCCTACACTTAGGGTAAAGCACACCCTAAGTATAGCATAATCACAAGATGCAGATGGGGTGTTAGACTTAAAGAATGAGATGATATGGACATCTGAATCTATACAAGGGGGGAAACAGTGATACTCAGGCACGAGATGCAAATGACGCGAGTCAAAGACCACATCTCATGCAAAATGAATCGGGGTAGCGTCAATGATTAACGGCTCATGATCTAGATATGGTTTGAGGCGCTGACCGTTAACACAAAAGGTGGACTCAGATGACATCTCAATATGTCGATACTACCATTGTCATGCACCTTTCGGACCAGGTATGGTCCTTTAATCTTACTCTGCAATTTCCCTGGAAATAGTCTAAGCCTGGCATTAAACAACCATGCTCTCTGATCTGGCTGAAACTGCTTATGGCTGATATGAGAATCATGTCATATTTTTACTCGCTCCTTATAATGTAGGTTGCTTGAAAAGGTTGTATCTCTAAGCTCCTCCAGGACTGCTACTTTAGGACTACTAATTTTACCTTCCTTTGATCTCCTATACTCTCTGGATCCAATAATATATCAGTGACATCCCATGGTGTCTTGTGCTTAATCTCAACAGATAAATGATAGGGCTTGCCATAAACGAGACGAAAGGGAGACGTACCCAAAGGACTCTTGAAGGAAGTCTGATATGCCCACAAGATCGAGTCCAAAAGTTGTGACCAATCCTTTTGGTCTGGGCGGACTACCTTCTATAATATCATCTTGATCTCCCTATTTGATACTTCAACAAGACCATTGGTCTAAGGATGATATGGAGTGCCAACTCGATGGTCTATACTGAACTCATCAGCAAGGGCCTTTACCTTGTCGTTGATAAAGTGAGACCCCCATCAGATATCAATACTCTAGCATCCCAAATCGTGAAATGATATTCTTCCTAAAAAATTTGCAAACAATCTTAGCATCTGCGGTTCGGGCAGGATTGACCTCAACCCAATGACTCACATAGTCAACAACCAACATAATGTACTCAAATCCCTGACTCTTAGGGAATGGACCCATGAAATCGATTTCCCATGCACCAAACCTTATAGAAGTGAATGGGCTGCATCGGCATCATATCACGCTGTCCACAAGTGCCCATCCTCTGATAGTCAGTACACCTCTTCACGAATTCATCAGAATCCTTGAAGAGGGTAGGCCACCATAGGCCATATTGGAGTACTTTCTATGATGTTCTTCTCCAAGAATGATGTCATCCTGCCTCAAGTTTGTAGCAATATGTGAGGATGCTATGGTGCTCCTCCTGAGGAATGCACCGACGCCAGATTCTATACCCTCTTTCATGATAAAGGATGAGATCCTCTCAATGGTAGGACTTGGTCTTCGCCAGGAAAGTCTCAAGTCGCTGCCTGGGCCAACCTTGTGGAACTTTCTTGGCAACAAGATAGTTCACAATGTCGGATACCATGGGAGCGAGGCGATAGCAAGGATCGCCTCATCTGGGAAGGTCTCTATAATGGGATCAGTCTATCAGATTCCTCAAGATTTTTCTAATCGAGAGAGATGATCCGCCACAATTTTATTGACTCTAGGTTTATCCTTTATCTCATTATCAAACTTTTTGGAGTAGAAGGATCCATCTAGTCAATCTCGCTTTAGCATCCTTCTTATCCATAAGGTACCTGATGGCGGTATGATCGGTAAAGATAGTCATTTTGGATCTAAGAATATACGATCTAAATTTATCCAGGACAAAGACTAAAGATAGCATCTCTTTCTCCTGTAACAGTATAATCCATTGCACGACATCTAATGTTCGGCTAGCGTAGTGAATGGCAAATGGCACTCCATCCCTCCTCTGTCCCAGCACTACGCCTATGGCAAAATCAGAGGCGTCCGTCATGATCTCGAATGGGAGAGACCAACCAGGCGGCTGGAGGACAGGATCCTCAACAACTAAGTGTCTTTCATCAGCAAATCAGTCAACGGTCAGGCAATCCTGCTGAAGTCATGAATGAAACATCGGTAAAAACCGACATGCCCTAGAGATCTTAACTGTCGCAAGTTGGACGGTGGATTGATTTTCCTGATGATATACACCTTGGCCGGATTAACCTCCATTCCCTGTTGGAGATGATATAACCAAGCACCATCCCCTGAGTCACCATGAAGTGACTCTTCTCCCAAGATAAGACAAGTTGAACCTCTACACAACGCTGAAGAACACGGTCTAGGCAGTCAAGACAAGCATCAAACCCATCACCGTAGATCGAGAAGTCATCCATGAAGACCTCTAAATAGTCACCCACCATGTCCGAAAAATAGACAACATGCACCTTTGGAATGTCGCCAGGGCGTTAACATAGACCAAATGCCATCCGTCTGAAAGCATAAGTCCCAAACGGATAGGTGTACGTTTGTTTTGTGCTGGTCTTCAGGCATTATGGAAACCTGATTGTAGCCAAAGTACCTATCAAGAAAATAGTAATGACTCTTCCCAGCTAGCCTCTCTATAATATAATCAATAAAAGGCAGCGGGAAATGATCCTTCTTGGTATCCCGATTCAATCATCTGTAGTCCACACATACCCTCTAAGAAGTGGGTACCCGGGTAGTTATCTCCTCTCCAGACTCACTCACAACTGTAGTGATGCCCATCTTCTTGGGCACCACATGTAATGGACTAACCCACTTGGAGTCAGAGATAGGGTAGATAAAATCGACGCTTCATCATTTCGATATTTCCTTCATGACTACGTCTCGAAGATTCGGGTTCAGCCGTCGATGGAAATCACGCGATGACTTCGCATCCTCTTCGAGACAGATATGGTGAGTGCATAGGACCGGACTTATCCCCTGGAGATCAGCTACACTCCATCCTATTGCCTTGCGTTTCTTTTCAAAAACGTCCATCAATCTGTTGAGATAATGACTGGGTACATCTCATGCTCACCTGCAAGGAATCTATACTTCAGCGACTGTGGCAAAGGCTTCAGTTCCGGGCAACTGGGAGCTGGCAAATTTGGCTTCTGAAAGGTCTGAGTGAATGCAACCAGATCTGAATGAGAGAACTCTCGCAGATCTACAAAACTGGTGAAGGCTGCCCTGCTGGTATATATGTACTCGATGCTGGCACGACCTCCACCCTAGCTACTAGATCTAGAGAAATCAGACAAGGTAATAGACCGTCAAACTCTGCCCTGTCTGTGTCTGAATCTGAGGGATCTGAATCGAAATCACAAGATACAAAATCTGCTTCATTGTCCTGAACTTGGTCGTTAGCCTCAATAGTGTCCTCGACCAAGAGTGTGCTATCTGAAATCTCCACTACTGAAAACTGGGGATCTGCAACATCTAAATGTGAGAGAAGGGCTCATAAAATAGGATCGGACCAAGCGGCTTCATCATTAGTGATCACAAAGTCGTACTCCTGGTGGACGTCTCATCTGCCTCTATCGTCTTCTCTGTATCACTAAACTTCTCTGAGCAAGCTGAGTCTCTCACTCTGGTCTCATCGATCATCTCTATTTGTATACTCTCACCCTTGACGCGAAAGTACACCTTCCCGCTATCATGGTCAGACACTGCCTTGGCTGTGGCCAAGAATGGACGTCCTAGAATGATGGGGGTATAGATTCAGGGATCTCCAAGTCCAACACAATGAAGTCCATGGGGAATTTCAGACCTTGAATTGTGACGACCACATCCTTCAACAACCCCTTCAGCCTCTTGACAGATCTATCAGCAAACTGAAGGATTGTCCTGCTCTATCGAAGAGGGCCAAACTCGAATCAGTCGAGTAAGGCTATCGGAAGGAGGTTAATAGAAGAGACGCTGTCTAATAGAGTACGATCGAATCTCTGCTCATGAATATGGCATCTGACATAGGAAGCTCTTGCATCTGGCCTCTTGGCTGGCAGACGGTTTCTGGATAGCGAAGCAAGTGGCAAGGGTCAACACATGGATCTCTACCTGATGGTTCCTCTTCTTCCTGCAGATAGTGGTCTTCTCTCTCAAGTTCTTCTTGAAGAGAGGGATGTGCTCAAGTGCCTCCTGTAGAGTCAGCTGGATATGGAATCTATCAACCATTTGCTGGCTGAACTCTAATTGCTGATCTTTTTTTGGATTTGTTTTATTCCTCTTGGTCAAGCGGAGTGCTTAAGGGAAGGGGATGGCTGGGCCCTCCTCAGATAGGGGGCTAGGAACATGTTCCTACTGCTGAGAGGGAATGGAATCCATACAGGTGTCATCAATCATCACATATGGACTCGAGGATGAAGAAACCATTCGTTTATTAATTTTTTGGTATTTTTCATATAGTTCCGGGGTACAAAAACTTGAGAAAACACTACTGGAATGGAAGAAGTGGCCTCAGTACCACCTACCAAATCAAGTGTTGCGACATTAGCACCGCACTCTGGCTCAACATCATGGAATCTGGTGGCATCAGTACTGCCCTCTGCATCTGGAGAAGCGACGGCCTTAGTACCATCGAATGGATCATCGTCCTTGGTGGCATCAACACCACCACCACCACCATCATCCTATAGCGGCATCCACACCGCTATCCTCCTCGTCTGGTGCTCATGCATCCTCGTGGTGTCATTGCTCAGACGAGGCACCGTCGGCTGGCATCCTACCGCTCCTAAGTGTAACAAAGTCAGCATCAAACGTATATAAAGCAATGTCACCCAATAAATCACTAGTAGTGGTAGTTTCTGTGAACTGTACCTGCTCAGAGTTTCTTTTTAAGTTATTCTAGGTTGGGCTCGATCTAAGCGGGTATGGTGGCCTTTCCTTTGACGATCTCCCTCATCTCTTAGCGAAACTCGTCCATCTCCCACATGAATGTGGCCTGCTGGTCTGAGAGTAGGCATGCTAGATCATCAAGAGCAAGGTTCTCATAGGCTGGCCCCATGAGAACCAGACGGGTTGCCTCGCTGAAAGGGAGGCTGCTGCTAGAACTGGTGAGGGGGAGGCTGCGAATACTGCTGAGGCTGCTACTGGTTCTACCTCCACTGTTGTCCCTGCTGGTAGGGACGAGGACCCGACTGGAAGTGCTGTTATGGCTGGTGAGAGAACTTGAGTTGCTGCTACGACTGCTGGCTGAACTATCTACCCTGAGTTAGAGGCTGCTGTTGGGATGAGGCACCTCCCGTCGACCACCTGAATCTGGGGTGATCTCGACGGATCCCGGGCTACTGTCGATCGTACCATATCCTATTGACTTCCATCAACGGCTCCTGCCCGTAGGGGGATGGAGAAAGAACTGCCAGTGGGTAATCCTGCTGATACACCACCATCTGAGTGTCATGAGATGGTGGTGGCTGAGGGTACTTGTGATGCAGCTGTTGGTATGGCTCAGCCTATATGTGGTGAACCTAATGAAGCGGGGCGGAGTGCTGGGCCAAGCTGCTGCTAGGATCAACGCATGACCTGAGACGGGGTTGAGAAGCCGTCTGTGCCTCCTGGAGACACATGATATGGGTCTTCAGGTCACTCAAAGTCTGTGCCAACTGATCGATCTGAGTCATACCCTAGCACTACTTCTTCTTGATGATTTCGATGCGGTCCAACTTCTCACAGATGATGCCCATATCAGCAGCCAACGACTCTGCCTTTACTGCGGCTGCTGAAGAAGAGGTAGATGGACCCGCATCAACCCGTGATATTCTGTGATAGGTTACGACTTGGGGTGGAGGCTTCCCCTGAGTGTAGAGCCTGGTTTTGAGACATCATTGTATAGTTCTTGGCCATCTCCTCATAGATGATCTAGACCTGGTCTTCGTCTTTGGCAAAATAGGAGCCCCCACAAGAAGCATTCACTAGACCCTGCAGCTCCAGTGTCATCCCACAAAAGAAATTCTATACTAAGTTGGGCTTGGAGATGTCATGGTGTGGACACCGGTCAATGAGCTCACGGAAACGATCCCACACCTCATGGAATTGCTCGTTGGGGATCATGGAGAAATTGTTGATCAGATCCCGTGCTGTGTTCGTCCGGCTGAGTGGATAGTACTTGTTCAAGTACTCGGTCCAGAGTTTCTCCCAGGAAGTGACATATCTCCCTAAATGCTTCAGCCAGTAGGATGCTTTGTCTACCAGAGAGAAAGGGAATGCCATCATCTTGATGGTGTCCTCGTCCACGAATCTGTCGTGGACAGTGCTGCAGATCATCTCGAATTCTTATAAGTAGAGATGCGTCTCCTCAGTGGCAAGCCCATGGAATTTGGGCAATAGCTGAATAGTCTGAGGAGGGAGCTTGAAATCTCTCAGAATCGTCGGAAGCTGAATCCAACGGTGTGTAAGAGTTGCACCAGGGTTTTGCAACTCCCTCATCGGTCTAGCTGGTCGGATAGGCTCCTGTGGCTCCTCTGGTTGTGCTCTGTCTCCCTCTCCAAACTCTGGTATCTCTCCACCACCTGCTCGATTGGGCTCTACTCTGTCCTCTCGCATCTGTGCCATTCCTCTGCGCACCTCTGCCATGAAGGCTCCTTGGCCTCTAATTTGTCTCTGCATCATCTCCAGGGAGGCTAACAGTGTGTTATTGATGGTGCCCTGATCTGGAACATATGTGGTACTCTGGGGCTACCCATCAGTGCACTCCTCGCTGCTGGCCATCTCTTGGGTTTCTACAAAGGCAAAAGACCCCATCTCAGGTGCCGTCAAATGAACAAATATCTGCGCTGGTCTTTGCTTAGGCACCTCAGGACTGGAATAAGAGTGATCAAGGGGGAAAAGGGTGGAATCAAACTCGAGTTCAGAGAATGGGTCTAGGCTCTCACGGACCTGCCTAGACGAATGAGGCGGAGTGCTCGAAAGCGATGCGTCCAAGGGCTGCCTAAGGGACCTCCGGCCCATCATCATGATGTAGATAAAAGGCGGAGGGAACTGGAAACAAACAAGATCAGCAATCAAACCCCAATTTCACCTACGCAATGTGGAGCTGATGACTGTGAAGGTTCGGTCATTTATATTTTTGATTTTATTTAGGTGATAATTCAGTCTAGCAGGGCGATTAAGCGAGCTGGTAGGAACCCGATGCCCTCAAAAGACTGGCCCGACCCTAAAACTAGATCTTTCCAAGCCAGTACGAGTTGCGAACGTCATGGTCCTCTTTACTAATTAGCAGAAAAATCCTAACTGGAGAACGACTAGCCCTGAAGCCAGTAGTCTGACAAAGGTTCAGATGTGGCTCTAGCCTAGTGTGCGGGTCACTCTCTCGCGCAAGCAAACCAAACGATGAGGGGATTACTCTCCCAAGACATATTTTTAAATGAACTGTCTTTTAGGATCAATGTTTAGCAGTTCCAATTTTATGGTTATCTTTTTTTTTGGTGTTTTTCAATAAGCAAACAAACGCCTAATGATTTTTTCAATCTCCTGATTATATAGAGTCCAAAAACAGGAGGGAGAAGTTGAAAAAGCCGATGCGCGATCAAACACTATGATGCATGCAAAGTAAGAGATGCGTACATGTCGCCAGAACTCTACATGCAGGGTGATCTAAGCATAATTTAAAGACTAAATTTAAACTAATCTAAATGATGCAAGAAGAAAACTGCCTTAGATGAGCAATTTCTAATCACGAAGAACTGTAGCTAGCTGGTCAGAGAGAGAGGTCTAAGTTCGGTCTCTGTGTCTATCGGTGTCCACCACAACGGATCCTACATGCGCTGTATACGACCTCTAGCGGCATGTGACCTCTTAAGCAACTAAGTTAACTTTTAATTAATGATTTATTAAGTAGGTCCAATTACGAACTATAGGTGTAGGCAAATAGTTAGGGATTGGGCCTTAATCAATTACATCACAATCAGAGAAAATCCTAGATCTAGGGGCCAAATTCTTCGAGAATCAAAGAAAATAAAAGGTGAAGAAAATCAAAGCCGACGAAAAACCATGGTGAGGTCCCCCGAGCACACCGGTGCTCGGCGAAATAGACCCCGATATAAGCCAAGTGTCCAAGCAAGTGTTTGAGTGTCTCTGTATTATTACAATAATAGTAAGCTGAAAAGATAACTATGCTACTCTATTCTCTAAAAGCTATAACTATTCCCTGTTCCTACTTCTCCTCGCGTACGGGTCTCCTACAAAGCATCCTCGGGCAGTTCCCTCGCACAAAAAGTGAAACAAAAACGGGTCAGAAAGTAGTTATAACAGATAGAGGTGAAAATAATAAAATAAAATAAAAAGAAAACTGAAAAGCAACTACTAAGCCGTGCTCCTCGGCAACGACGCCATTTTGGTGAGCTCTCAAACGATCAAGGATTAGTGATATCAAAGGTCATTGCGACCTCAATCACCTTATCAGACTCAACAAGTAAATCAAGACCACATAAACCAAACAATCAAGCATGAAAATCAATGTAGCGATCTTCGCTATTTATTTAACCCGGTATAACGACCAGGGTCGAACACAAGGAGCACGAGTAAAACCTACGAAGTAGTCCTAGTCAGAAAATAAAGGCACAGTTTTGGTGATTTTTAATTTGCAAAATTTTTTATATTTTCTAATGGGAAAACAAGGCAATTAAATAAAGAGAAGCAAGCTAAAGAAATTTTTTTAAGATTAAAAATGCTCAAAAATAGGAAATAAAATTATTTTGTGTTTTTCAAGTATACATATGTTTTTGGTAATTTTGTGATATTTTTCTGATTTTTATATGATTTTATAAAAATGAAACAAACACAAAATAGGAAGACATTATACAGCCTGGACTATAAGGCAAATTTAAAATATCAAAAGTGCCCAAATGTCATGGTTGTGATTTTTATGATAAATAAATAAAAAGGTCCAATTACAGAAACTGAAATCCCATTTTTATATTTTTGTAGATTTTTTAATGATTTTTATAAGATTTTTAGAGTTTTTAGCTTTTTTAAGGTTTTCATAAAGAATTTGAAATAAAATTGTTCCTGGAATGAAAACGCAATAAGACAAGACAACCCTATTTTTTTATAATTTTTGGAACTATTTTTATATTCTTTATATTATATAAAATAGACATGCACATTTTTAAGGGTTTTTATTTTTAGAAAATAAAATACTAAACAAAATTAATTCCAAAAATCACAATAATTACTATGAGCTAGCAGGAACTCATAGGATTTTTTGATGAATTTTTGTATTATTTCATGCAAAACCAAGCACATAGGTTGTAGGGACCTATCTGTAGTTATCCCAAAGTTTCCAGGGCAAGCAATAATGCATGCAAAATGTCCAGGGGTACTAGTGCAATAAGTCCAAGAGATAAGCACACATGCTCATTAAATCATGCACATGGGTATTTTTGCAATTATCATAAACATTCCATTCAAGATGTAACAATCAGAAAATGCAGGACATAGTGTGCAAATAACCCTCAAAAGCAAAACCCCTCTAATGGTCTGGTGATAGAAGCAGTGGCTCCCACTTTAAAGGACTAGGGTTCGAATCCTACTACTAGTAAAAAAAATAACCTACAAAAGCATGTGAGTATGCATGTGTGTTTAGACTCGGAGGACTAAAGTGCAAATACAATAGCCATGGTATAGAAGAGGTGGTAAGTGAGATTGGCCACGGGCTTGTTGGTAATGGAGTGATCGTGCAATTCATCTATTTCCCTAGCGTGATGGAGGGTGGTGAGGGTCGCGAGATTGTGCAGAGAGCAGAACTCTTGAGCAACGGATCAAAGCCACAAAAACAGAGAAGAGAGCGGGCACAGTTCTGGCAGAAGTCAGAAGGGAGGATGTACAGTTGACCATAGGTCAATGAACGAAAGGCCCTATTCGTCCACGTGGACCAATCAGGAAAAAGACAGTCAAAATTCATTTGTAAATTCGATATAAAATATTAAATGAATTAATTAATTTTTGGTTACAAAATAAAAAAGTTCGTAATTTTATGTTGTATTTTACACATATTTTTATTTATTTTTATGAGTTTATTTATTATAAGTTACTTTTTACAAGTATAAATATAAGCATATTTACCTATATATTGTATATTTTATTTTTATTTGCATTTCTAATTTTATTATTTTATACACATAATATATATAATTTATTTAAATATACAGAAATAATTTTTTCTTGTATTTTTCTGAACTGTTATGTACACTTAAATAAATATATGTATTTATTATATTGGTATATGTATAGGTAATTCATCTAAGTATTTATGTACATTTATTTATTTTAGCATATTTTTAATGCCTTATTTTATTCTAATTATGTTCACATGTTATTAATAATATTTACAAACTTATAAAAACATAAATTTATGAAAAATATAAAGAATAAATAAAATGAATATTTTATTCAGGTAAAATGTACAATAGGGGTCCAAAACCTGACTTTTGCATCTTAATTCCAAATTAAGTGAAACCACCTTCATTAAATAGCTAATAAAAATTATATACAATTAAAGGTGATTTTGATGAATTTTGAGTTCATATGGAGGAGATACAGATCTGGGAGATTTGGGTTCTGGATTTTTATTCAGAGGGTAGAAAGCAATATATGCATTATATTTGTGTGAATAAATTTTGTATTTTTCTATATATTTTTATGTACAACTTCCATGTTGAGGGTTTTTATTATTTAAAGTGTAAAAATGATAAAATAAAATATGTCCCAAAAAGTAATAGTTGAGAAATAAAATTAGGACTTTGTACACTGTTTTCAGTGTATTTTCTGTACAATTTCTCTGCCCTATTTCCCCCTACTTTATTCCTTGTCGACCAAGTCATCATGATGACTGGATATCGGGCTTTAGGGTCACTCAACACCTACGATGTTTCATTTCTTTTCTTACTTTTTTTCTTTAATTTTGGAATAAATTTATAGCATTTTGTACAGTGTTTTGTGCAAATTATAGTGTTTATTTGGGCAAATTAATGATATACACATGCATTAGCTAGTGATTTAAGGCCAAAATGAAAGAAGAAAGGTGATGAAATGCACATTCATCAGGTCCACTACCCTTCACTAATCTGAGTTAGTATCATATCTCTGATCTTGACCTTCAACACAGGTAGTGCGGTATCAATAAAGTCTAGAAAGGGTTCTTTTCTCCACTTTGAGTCTTTACGACCTTCGTCAGGTCAAGGTAGAGCCAACCGAATCTTCAGACAGCTCAGAATTGCCCAAAGGAGGAAGAAGGCATTCATCGGAGCTCCGCTCTTCTTCCATCTGTGGAGGAAAGGGAAGAACAAGACTTCCAGATACTGTTCGATATGATCATCCCGATCAAATCCAATGGCACATATTCCCTCCGAGCCAACATCTGAGGCAACGCTTCACACCTACAAATCAGGTACCCCCAAACCAACTGCCGAAGCACTAATGGGTGACACGTGGTCCAAGCCACTGCCACTAGAACCTATCCCAGTCATGTGCCGCGTACACATAATTGTGGGTTAATTGCAGTCTTGCCCCCCTAAAGTTCATAATTATATATAAGTCATGTTGCTAGAAAATTTTCATTTAGACCCAAGCATCTTATTGTTTTTGCATTTTAGTCCAATTTGGACTTATTTCTAATAAATTAATTTAGTTTTTTGCATGTATGCCTTTGCTTTGTTCCTTCAATAACTTGAGAACCACATCTCCAAACTTAATGAAACTGGTGTCGTTTGAAAGCTAATTTCGTTCTCTTTAAGTGTTATTTTATTACTGATTTGACCTATAATTCACACATAAAATTTTAGAGTGGTTATTTTGTTTATTCAGCCTTATTATTAATTCAAAACTCATTTGTATTTAGGTTGAATACTTTCTTTATTATATTGAATGCTCATTAATTTATTAATTGTTTTCCTAAGTTATTAATTCATTTAATCATGAGTATGTTTTTGAAGTGTGCATCCACTCGTGATTGCATTGCATCATTTTTATCATATAAATTAAATGCATAAAAATGTTTTAAAAATTACATGCATTATGATTGTTGCATTTGACTTAACTTAGATAGACTATAAATCACCAAAGTAGATAGTTGACTCCTTTGTTAAATTAAATGATTATTCATGTCCCTAATTTCAACCCTGGACTTGCCCAGGTATAAATTTAAGTTGAGAACTCTTCACAGAGATATTCTCTCGATTCTGTTGATTGTTGATTGGCACGTGCTACAACGAGTGCATGTTATTCCTATCCAATTGATGATCCATCAGTGCCTCGATAAGGTGGAGGTGCGAAGATCAAGAATGAAGGAGAGGAGCAGAGCAGGGACAAGGAGAGGGTTATTAGTAGAGTGTTGATAGAAAGAAAAAGAAGAGGGGGAGGAGGGAGAAGATACATGGGGCATAGTCGGAGGTGACTATCTTGGCCGCTAAGTGAAGCAGATGCAACAAGGTCGAAGGTCCGACCTTAGATCACGTCGAGAAGCTTAGTGGTGGCGCGGAGGAGCTGTTGTCACCAGGATCGTTATGGAGCTCCCGATTTTTCTGTCAATGATGGCAGATGTAGAGGATGATGTCAACGAGGGGTATAAGAGGAAGCAGGGAGGAATAACGGTCGGGGGGGGGGGGGTAACGATCGATGGGCGGAGGCGAACACCGGTAATGGTTGAGAGAAGAAGGGGAAGGGTGCCACATGGCATGCTGGGAAGTTGATGAATCCTGTATTCATCATGCTAAAATTGGTCATTTAGGCTATGTTCCCCATCATTCACCTGTAATTAATCATTTATAGAGCATTATTAGCCATCATGCATGTGTGAATAATATTTGCATGTCATCATGCATAAATTGCATTAAAAATCCCTAGTATAAATTAGCCCAAAAGCCGCTAACTTCTCTTATTTTTAGTTAATTCATCCTAACTCCGATTAACCCAAAACCACCTCCATTGTGTAGATATTACTAACCTTATTAAATAAAAAATACAAAAAAATATAACCCAAATAAGTGTCAAATAATCCCAAAGTCTAATTTCACATTTGACGGACTAAAACGAGCATATCTCCCTCATACAGTGCCCGATTTTGGTCTACTCACTTTTAAAGTACTCCATTTTCAAATACCTTCAAAACAAGACCAATTTTATAAAATTCGGAGCTCATATGTGAAAGTTGGGTTTTGGGCCTCTTTTGCGCAGTTTGACTTTTTGCTCTTTTGACCTGAGTTTTTATGTATTTAATTAAATCTTCTAATTTTATTTCTTCTTCATTTGTGCTCTTTGATGAAAGTTTTATTAAGCGACGCAAAAATCCAAATTCAGATCAAAACTGAGATCAAAGAAACTAACCAAGTTCAAGTGTCCGTTGTCGGTCTGTACAAAAGTTGTGTTTTCTTACTTTTATTTTATTTTCCTAATTTTTATCCATTAAAAATCCAAAAAAATTAGATTAATAGGTAATTAATTTTCTTGTATTTTATCGTATTTTTTCTATAATTTTTATTCCCTTTTAAAACCACCAAAAAAAATACAAAATCCCAAAACCCGGTTTTCTATACACACAGAGAACCACCAAAAATACCACTTCTCACAGATGACCTTGTTTTCTCCTGGGCCCTTCATGAAAGTTGTAGATCTCGACGAGACAAACAACGTTTGTGAAGAATTTTTTGATCCGAGGTCTCCTTCTATTTCTTTTCTATTTTTCTTAAACTTTAAATTTTGAAATTTTTTGGGGTGCCTCGTGGCAGCCCCTGGGCGTGCCATGTGGCACCCCTCACCTCTCTCTCTCTCCAGCCGCCTGGGTCACATGCCCAATACGTGACCCCCACCTTCTTCCACCTTCGACCGTTCCACCCCCCCTCTCCCGTTGTTTCCCTTCCTCCCCCTTCTATAACGGCCGGCCCACTTCCTCCTCCTGTAACGCCACCATCGCCGGCCGTTACTCCGCCCCCTCTCGTAACGTCCTCGACCAGCCCCCTATAAAGATACCACCTCCGGCACCCTTCGAATTATCCGCCATTTTTTGGGAGAAAGGTCCTCGACAACCTTGGTGACAGCAAGGTGCCTGCCGATCTCGGGCGAGATCCAGCCGCCTCCCTCACGTGCTGCCTTGAGATTCAAGGCTCTTCCCAGGTGATCGCTCGCCTCCTCTCGATCCCTACCCTCTTCGACCTTGCAAAGGTCGGAACCCATCTCCAATCCCAACAGGCGTAGAACCCTGTACCTCCTTCCTTCGAGTTTTCTTCTGCTAACCTTGCAGGTCCGTACACCCGTGCGTCACCTCTGACTCGACTCCTCTGCACCAGCTCCGCCTGAGCTCCACCTCCGCTCCGCCGCGGAGATCAGCTCTGCCTCCTCGCGGAGGCGCCGTCATCGCGTCAGCCCCGCCTCGCCGCTCTGCCCCGTGCCTCGGCGTTCCTTCGCCCCTGACCACCGCCTCACAGCCTCACCTCCTCCGCTGCAAGGCTCCGCTCGCCGCCTTCACCTTCCCGCGCCGCCCCTCGCGCCGTGTGTCGGCCAAGGAGCAGCGCCGTCGCCTCCTCCGCCTGCGCCCACCAGCGAGCGGCGCCTCCGCCTCGATCCCCTCCACGCGAGGGCTCGCTCGCACCAGCTGCTCGGCCGTGTGTCGGCCGAGCCTCCGCCACGCCCAACGCCCCTCCGCCTTCCGCGCTTCGTCTCCTCCGACCGCCGCACCGCTTCCGCCCTACACCGCCGCCGTTGGATCAGGCAGGAGGCCTTGATCCAACGGTCCACAGACCACCACGTGGAGGGCTCCCAAGCCGCCCCTCCACACCTCAGGCTCGGGATCTCCGAGACTCTCCGAGCCTCCATCCATCTCCGAGCATCAGGTCTGGCCCGAATCACGGGCTCGGGACCTCCGAGCCTCCCTCGAGCCTTAGCCCCCCTCCGAGCCTCCTGGGCGCACGTGCAAGGCACGTGCGCGGTGGAAAAATTGCACTGACACCCCTGGCAATTTATGAAATTGCAAAAATACCCCCGCTAGGGGTAAATTTCAGAAAGGCCCCTCAAGTTTTTTATTAATTATAGAAAAGTCTTTCCAAGGACCTCTTTGCAAAGAAAACTTTATTTTATTTACATTTTAGTCCCTGAAACTTCATTTTATCATATCTTTGTCATATGGACTCCAATTTTAGCATATAATATGTCGTTTCGAAGCTAATTCCGTGCTCTACCATTTAGCATAGCTTATGAATAGATCTGAGGTAATTATTGAGAATTATTATTGAGGATATCTGTTAGATTTTGGAGGCTTATTTTGACATATTTGTGCCACATTTCCCTTGAGAGAATTGACGATTTATTTTGCAGGGATTTGTTGGAGTTGAGATATTATTCGAGAACTTATTTTATGCAGGGGTTAAATGAAGGAGATTGAGTAGATATATTAACTTGTGGACTGCAACTTTTTGAGATTAAAATTAGAAATATTTAAAGATAAATTCATTGCAGGATTAATTTGAGATCTATTCACTCTTATTTGCATTAGGAATTAATTTGATACATCTTGTTGAATTCGATATTATTTGATCTGTGATTTCATTTCGAGGATATTGATTATTTTTATTTGGATTAAACATTGCTAAAAATCACAGATCCTGGGCATAATTCTCTCTGTTTAATTTCTTTGCATCACATTCGCATCATTGCATTGTACATTTTCTCAACATAGAAATTAACCCAACATTAATTAATTATTTAATTTGATTTAAGATCAAGCAACTTAGAATCACCGTTCTCTGAGTTCGACCTTGGTACACTTGCCAAGTAAAAAATACTCCACAACATTCAAAGTTTGTGTTTTTTGATCGACCGAAATTCACCTCCTATACTACAATTACCGATTATTAAAGAGGTGAATTTCGCGTTCAACAAATGGCGCCATTGCTAGGGAACGACGAATTTTTAGAGTTTTAAATCATTTTTGTAATTAATTTTTGTGAAATTAATTTTCGTGACAATTTTTTTCTTCTTTCTTTTGCATTTTTTTCTTCTGATAATAACCGCACTCTCTTTCTTCGCAGATTACTCGGAGATAATTTTGGATATAAATCAAGGACCTGCGAAGAAGACTAATTTTTATTTTAATTTTTGTGGAGAGAGAGTTAGTATAGATTTTATTTTCTGCAATATTCTCAGGGTCCCTCTCTTTGAACCCCTTGTAATAATTCAGACTGAACAATTTCTGTGTGTGTCAGGTCTGTTTCAACCCCTTCTGTGTGGTTGGGACCTGATTTGAGCGGCGTAGGACTTAGGCACATATACGCTTATTTTTCTATCATTGATTGTGCTCGTAATTCTTAGGCCACACTCTCACTAATATACACACTATAGATCATTCAACATTAGCCAAATTCTGAAATCAACTCTTTCCGCTAATAGAACTATCTGTTTAGGGCGTTTTTCATCTGTGCATATCATTTAGTGTAAATTTTTAATTCCTTGTACTGCATCCCGCATGAAGAACGTGAGGATTCACTATAAGTCCTTCTCTTAAGCATGCATCATTGATTTATGTTTGCATTGGCTTTTCCGATCCTCTTTTTTTTCAAAGTTTTACAACTTAGGATTTAAAGGAATTGGGACTGTTCGTTGGGCGTGAATTTTTGTGCTCACATAACTACAGTGATAACCTTAACTTAAAACTGGGACTGCTAATCAAGGCGACTGTAAAAAAAATTGACCTAAAATTAACCAGGGTTTGGTGGAGAGAACCCACTCATTGTTTGTAAGGATCAGATCACACACCTTAGGAAAGAGCTCAAAACCGAAGTACTTCATTCAGACTACTGATTTTAAACAATTAGCTACTTTTCAGTGAGGGGTCTCGGGTAGCCGTTTCATGGTCCGACTTCCCTTAGCAGAGTAGGTTGGTTTAGAGGACACTGTGGAAGGCTTCGTCCTCAAGTAACACGGGTAGCCGTTTAAACGGTCCATACTTACACCTATACTGGCTGAGAGTAGGTGCAACTAGTTGTACGAACTCGGAACAATCTTTGTGAAATATGTCGGTACCTAACAGCTTCGCTAAATTGCAAGATTGTCTTGTCATTAAATTAAAATTGAAAGATAAGCGGCCGAACCCTGACGTACCTTCATCTGTGTTGAGTGGTGAACCTGAAAATTGGCTTGTGTTTGCTTTGCTTCCTTGTGAGGACTCTCTACAGCCTCCTTGTCTTGATCTTTTCACTCTTTTTCCAAGGAATCTCTTACTCTTAGCAAATCCTCTTTTAATCACAACACTTATCTCTAAACTCTTCCTTTCTGAAGGTGAATCATAATGCCTCCAAAGAAGAACTCTGGGGATGATGATAACGACAATGACCCTATCCATGCCCTCTTGGCTAGGATAACCGCTGCCGAACAAACCAATGAACTACTTAGGACGCAGTTGGCAATAATACAAACAAGGCGAGGCTTGCTATGGAAGACACGTATCTCCCAGAATTAGATGAAGATTATAATTGGTTGAGACCTGTCCCCCCTGAGGATGCGTTCGAACACAAACCCACATTTCCTTGCACTATTGCCAAAGTTCGGAGGAAATAATCACGAAGAACCATATATCTTCCTCCGCGACTTCGAGTTAGTCTGTGCTAACCTATGCCACCCTAAGGTTAGCCAGGACTACATAATGTTGAGAGCTGTCCCCTTCGCCTTGACTGATAAGGCGGCTTACTGGCTAAAAAATCTCGGGGAAATAGTTACGACATGAGCCACATTCAAGATTCTGTTCTTAAAGAAATTCTACTCAGTTAGTAGAAATTAATCAAATGAGGATCAAGCTCACGAGTTTTACCCAACACCCGAACGAACCATTTCATGAAACTTGGGAAAGATTCACAGACTTAGTACATAAATGCCCAGGACATGGGATAAGTAAAATGATGCCGGTACAAAGTCTTGTGAGCGGGCTGAACCCTGAGACTCAAGGGTTGGTTAGTGCATCTTGTGGAAGAAGTTACATGGGACGCCATGAGGACACCGTCTACAAGTTGTTTGAGAGACTTGCTGAATCCACTCGTCCACAAAACCACCAGCCGGGCTTACATAGCCGGCTCCCAAAAGATGGTGAATAATCTGACGACCGATCACAGTGCTGACATGGGAATAATAGCTGATAAGCTAACTATGGTTGAGCAGATTTATAAGAAGGTGGATGAGCTCCATAAATCTTCTGATAAGGAGAAATTGGCTAAATTGCCTAAATAAATGGAGGAATTGGCCGACAGGGTATCAAAGATACTAAGCCTTGACTGCACCCCCCGCACCCATACATCAAATTCACTACTTTCAAGATCATGGGGTAGGGCAACATAGCCATTGGGGTGGAGATCAAGTCTTGCCCCATCAAACTAAAGAAACCTCTGCTCAAACTGATTACGAGGAAACTCCACAAGTCATGGAGATAAACGGGGTCTGGTATAACCTAGAACCGGTCAACCACCTAGACCAAAACTCTACTCCGAACCCTCGTCCACCACAAGCCCGGCCCACCTACCAGCCTCAACCGCAGCAGAGGCAGCAATACCGCACGTGTTATCAGAACCCGCAACCTCAGCCACAGCAGAACCAACGCCAAAGCCAACAAGGGCAATATCAGCGACCTCAGGCCAGGCAGGGCCAAGGGTCCTCCTCTTCTGCTATCTCTCCAGAACTCCCGCGAGTGCTGGATGAGCTTCATGATATGAGAGTCGGCATAAATCGACTCTCTCGTTGGAGAGATGAGGTGACTGCACCCCAGACCGTGATTCCAGCTCAAGTCCAGGCTAACCCAAATAGCCTTGGACACAATCAGGTATTAATCTCTGACTATACCGTACCTGAGCTTAAGCCCTCCTCAAATAATATCTCTTATCATATCTCTCTTAGGAGCGGAAGGACCGTAACCATGCCTGATCGAGCGAAGGAACACGAAGACATAGCCCCAGTGTCCACCAATTCACACAACTCTGGGGGAATTGACAAAGGAAGACAGGAGGATAAAGAACAAGTCCCACCCACACCACCCGAATATAATGGAGAGTCTGAGTCTGAGTCAGACAGAGAAATGCCACCAAGATACCAGCCACATCTGACCACAAATTTCCCTGTTTTTAGTCCGAGTCCGAGTCCTGTAAGAAATTTTTCATTCAACAAAAGTGATGATGTTGATCACATAAATCCATTCCTTTCCCCCGTGCTCTTACGGCAGGAAAGAAGAAAAACATAAAAAACAAAAAATGATGAAGAGATGGCCCGCATCTGTAAGGAAAATATTTAAGGTCACTCTGTCCCTAGACGAGATGATAGAAAGAGACTCGGATTTTCGAAAATACCTGAAGGTGAGATGCACACCAACTAGGGCCAGCAAACAAACTCCTAGCCGAACAAAGAAACACATACTCTCAGTTGCCACATCTTGTCTTATAAAAAATGAGTGCCAAGGAAGAAAAGAGACATGGGGGCTCACTTTGTCACTAGTCACATCAAGGAAATCAAGTTTGCAAGAACATTATTAGACAAATGGATCATCCATCAATCTCATGCCCACAACCCTATATGAGCATCTAAATCTAGGTCCCCTTAAGCAATCTGCAGCCGTACTTCAATTCGCAGACACATCAACTAAGCGACCTAGGGGCGAGATTCGAAACGCCATCATCAACATAAAGGGACAAAACTACCCAGTGGATTTTACAATTCTTGACATGGATGTCCCTAGAAATTGGAAAGATTCTCAGATGATACTAGGGCGACCCATCCTTAGGACTGCAGGAGCTATATTTGATTACACATCCGGGAGAATCCAGTTTGGAAAGGTTGAACTTAAAATGCAGCAAACTAGGTTCCAAAGACCTGACACTGAGTCGAGCACCGAGTTTGAAAAATCAGAAACTGAGAATGAAATCACAGAAGCAACAGTTGGGCCCTAGAGACAAAACCCAACCGCTATGATAGAATCAACCTCATATGGAGAGGAAATTGTTGATGATTTAGTCTGCCAGCTCATTCATGCATCTACCTATACTATAGGAGACTCAAAAGGCCCCTCTGGACCTGTCAGTCCATTCCCCTTATGAACAATCCTTAAGTGAGGTACACAAATCGGATGCGGCGCTTGCCACACCACATTCCATCATTAGTGATCCGATTACAGAAATAACCACAGTGAAGGCCAATATGGATACACCACAAGCATCCACATCACAACAAGAAGCATCACTGAGGGGACCAGATTCGAGCAACATCATTGACCTTCCTGAACTCAAACCATTGCCCCCTACACTTAAGTATGCCTTCCTTGCAGGAGAAAAGGGATAGTTTCCGATCATTATCAGTTCACATCTGACCGAAGAGCAGGAAATCCGTCTGCTTAATGTTTTGGAGAAAAACCGCAAGGCTATAGGCTGGAGATTGTCTGATCTCCCTGGGATAAACCCAGCCCTGTGCTCACACCATATTTACTTGGAAGATAATGCTAAACCCTCTGTGAATGCCAACGTAGATTGAATCCAAACTTACGGGAAGTGGTTAAGACTGAGATCGAAAAATGGTGTAAAGCTGGGTTCATATATCTCATCTCCGAGTCCAAATGGGTGTCACCTTTGCATGTAGTCCCGAAAAAGTCGGGACTTCAGATTATCACCAATGAGGAGGGAGAGGAGATCATGACACGAGTACCTACGTTGTGGCGTGTCTGTGTGGATTACAGGCGCCTGAATGCCGCAACGAAGAAGGATCCACTTTCCACTGCCTTTTTATTGATCAAATCCTGGAGAGATTGGCAGGGAGAGAATACTTCTGTTTCTTAGACGGGTACTCGGGCTACAATCAGGTGGCCATCGCCCCCGAGGACCAGGAAAAGACTACTTTTACATATCCTTTCGGCACATACGCATTCAAGCGAATGGCTTTTAGGCTTTGCAATGCCCCCGTCACCTTTCAGCGATGCATGATTGTGATTTTTGCCGACATGGTTGGGGATTTCCTGGAGGTCTTCATGGATGACTTTTCGGTCCATGGTGATTCATTCGATGATTGTCTAGCGCACCTAGATCGAGTCCTCCAAAAGGGTAGGGAAGTGAATTTGGTACTCTCTTGGGAGAAAAGCCATTTCATGGTGAAAGAGGGCATTGTATTGGGGCATGTCATCTCCAAGAAGGGAATGGAGGTTGACCCTGCCAAAGTTGATGTGATCAAAAAGCTTGAGCCACCTACAAATGTGAAACAAGTACGGTCTTTCCCAGGGCATGTCAGATTTTACAGAAGATTTATCAAAGATTTTTCAAAAATTGCCCGACCGCTAACTGACCTTCTTGGGAAAGACACTGAATTCATGGTAGATCATAAGTGTCTAGAAGCCTTCGAATTACTCAAGAGAAGGATCATTGAGACTCCCGTCCTACAAGCCCCCGATTGGTCTCTTCCTTTGGAGATCATGACAGACGCATCCGATTTTGCTGTAGGGGCTGTATTAGGACAACGAAAAGATGGAATCCCGTATGCTATTCACTACGCAAGCAAAGTTTTAGACCCTGCTCAGAAAAATTACACTGTGACCGAAAAGGAAATGCTTGCTGTGGTTTTTGCCTTGGAAAAATTTCGATCTATACTGCTAGGATCTAAGGTGACAGTTTACATAGACCACTCTGCCATTCGATACTTAATGGCCAAAAAGGACGCAAAAGCACGACTTCCGAGATGGATTGTACTACTTCAAGAATTTGATTTGGAGATTAAAGACAAACCTGGCGTTAAGAATGTCGTGGCTGATCATTTATTACGGATTGAACATAACAAAATTCCGGAATCTGAATCCATCCGTGAAACCTTCCCAGATGAGTCAATTTCTGCTATTGACTCGCTCCCTTGGTATGCAGACATGGTGAATTATCTTGTCACCAATGAAGTTCCTCAAGGTTGGCCCAGAAACAAAATCGATCGACTCATATCTGAAGCGAGACACTATCATTGGGAAGATCCGTTCCTTTTCTTTGAAGGACCGGATTACATATGGAGAAGATGTATTCCTCAAGAGGAATACCAAAGTATCCTCAATCTTTGCCACAGCTTGGAGGCGGGAGGACATCACTCTGGGAAGAGAACCGCTGAGAAGATATTGTAATGTGGATTTTACTGGCCGACCTTGTTTAAAGATGCTTACAATTTTGTTAGGTCGTTCCCCGTCTGTCAGAGAATGGGAGGAACCATTGGTTCCAAAGATGCCATGCCTATGCAACCAGTGATCATATGTGACATATTCGATGAATGGGGCATTGACTTTATGGGCCCATTCCCTAATAGTCAAGGATTTGAATATATTCTTCTCGCGGTAGATTATTTATCTAGATGGGTGGAGGCTATCCCTACTCGAGCAGCATATAGCAAAACTATTTGCAAATTTTTGAAAGATCATATTATTTCGAGGTTTGGAATCCCAAAAGTTTTAATATCTGATGGGGGAAGCCAGTTTGTCAATCGAGAGGTGAGGATGTTGACTAAGGAATACAACATCGAGCACCGTGTCGCTACTCCTTACCATCCACAATCCAATGGCATGGTCGAGGTGTCAAACATGGAGGTTAAAGGAATTTTACAGAAGCTTGTCCGCCTTGACAGGAAGAACTGGTCCCAACTCCTGGACCAAGTTCTATGGGCTTACCGGACGGCTTATAAGACCCCATTGGGCACCTCCCCGTTTCGAATGGTATATGGAAAGCCATGCCATTTGCCCGCAGAACTTGTGCATAGATCAGAATGGGCAATCAAAAAGATTAATTGGAACTGTCACCAGGGAAAGAAGAACCGAGATATGGATTTGAATGAACTATCTGAAATCTGAAATCATGCTTATGAAAATAGCACCATTTACAAGGACAAGGTAAAGAGATGGCATGACAAGAACATTCGAACCAAGATCTTTGTCACAGGGTAGAAAGTTTGGCTATTTAATGCAAAATTGAAAATTTTCCAAGGGAAATTGAAATCAAAATGGACGGGACCCTTCATTATAAGAGAGGTACACAATAATGGGAGTGTTGAGATCTCAGAGACCGCAGATAGCACGCAAACATTTTTAGTCAATGGTCAGCTGCTTAAACATTTTGTCGAATCCAATGAGCAATTAGTACAAGTTGAACTAATCTCCTTCACTCAGGGCATAGATTTTGACGAAAAATTTGATCTTCCCAGATAACACCACTCTGGAACCTACACTCTTCTGTATATCCATCTACTCGCTCTCAATCCCCGATTATTAGGGACCGATTTCTTTGTTTATACAACCTTTCTCCTCTTTTTGTTTGTAGCCCATCTATACTTAGTACGAGCTATGTCAACATTTCACTTTGTGCCATGGGGATATAGCACAAGCTAAGTATAGGGGGGTGTGTTTGTATATACTTTATCCATAGCTCGTACTTTAATCGTTTTTATCTAACATTGGGGAGGGGTAGTGGGTATAATACCTGTTAAAAAAACAACACCCAAAAAGAAAAAAAATTGCATTAAAAAAAATTTCATCACTCATGGTCTTGCATTTCATCAAGCATTTTATGCATTCCTTGGTTGATATATTCCTGACACATTCGCCATCAATCAAGGCTTGAGGATTTTTGAGGACACTTGATTTCTGAGATCTTGAGATTCTGATTTAGCCTGCCTTAGTCATTAGGGTTTTGAACTTAATAATCCACACTTCCCTAGTTTGAAAGATTTGAGCGCTATATTGCACTCTTCATCTCTACCTTCAAAAAGAATATGATCAGCACAATCACTCCCACAACTGCATGATTGATGAGATGAGTTGAGACACCACTTGAGGAACTAGGACTAGAGATTTGAGTTTAGACCCGATCTGATGATATTTGAGGATGGGATAAAGTTAATGAAGGCTGCAGAAAACCTGAGTGTCAGCAAACCCTAGCCAGTATGTGAACAAGATTCATATGCTATCTCTTTGATAAATAACCTAAGCGCCAGGGTGTGATGAAACTTAATGAAAATTGTTGATCAGTGTGCGCCAACTTTTGGTAAAAGCAGTGGAGCTAGCCAAAGAAAAGAAAAAGAAATGTTAAAGAAAAGCTCTATCATCCAAAGTCAAATTCCAAATGAGCCTCCACCAATGGAGAGCGCTCCCAAACATTTTCAAAGTGTCCACTTGGACCAAGCGCTAATTAGGACCAAGGAGTCGGGCTAACACCACAAAAAGGGCTCTACATCGTAAGCGATACAAGTCTGGGTGTCGAAGGTATCTTAGATACTCAAAAGAGACACACCCCAGTGTACTCCCAGAAAAACAAGTGCAGACGACTCCAAATTTACTTGACGGACACATTGATCAATAAAATAAAATATACTTGTGGTGAGTAATAAGGCACTCGAGAGGCACCTGATGAATCCACATTTCATCATCTTTATTCTATCATTTTGGCCTAAAAAACCCTAGCAAATGCCTGAAAATAGCATTAAATAGAGCAATTTAGCATTCATGCATATGTGTGTAAAAAGTGTATAAAATACTGTTTTTAATGCCAAAATTATAGAATAAAGAAAAGAAAAGAAAAAGAATAAAATATTGTAAATATTTTATGACCCGAAACCCCGAGACCTAGGCATCTTGATGAATAGGTCGACAAGGAATAAAGTAGGGGGAGATAAGGGCCAAAATACAACAAAAATACCCTTGTATTTCATTCATTCTTTATTCATTTTGGGACCTATTTTTTTCCACTTCTTATACATCAAATAAAGAAACTTTGTTCATGAAAGTTGTAGATAATTAAATAAAGAAAAATACAAAATTGATTTCACTAAAAAATAATACACAGATAAAAAGTTATGGTCTGAATAAAAATCCAGAATCCCAGCTTCCCAGACATGTATCTCACAAATGAAATCTCCAAATGCATCAAACTCACCTTTAATTGTATATAGAATAAAATAATCTATTTAATGGCGGTGGTTTCGCATTTGGCGGAGCTACAGTTTGAAAGTTGAGTTTTGGACCCTCATTGTATAATTGTACAGAATAAAATATTCAATTTATTCTTTATTCATTATTTTTTTGTATTTTTATATTTTTATAATTTTGCAAATATTACTTATAATAATTATGTACATTAAAATCATAATAAAAATATAAATAGAATACAAAATAAAAATACCTATATAAAATACATAGGTATTATACCTATACTTATACCTATACAATACATACTTATATTTTATTTAATATACAAAACACTTCAGAAAATAAAATAAAAATATAATTATGTGTGTAAAAGTATTTTATAATTTTATAAAACACTAAATAAAAATAATAAAATTAAAATACACAAATTAAAAATTAAAGACTACCTATAAGGGGTATAAAAGTAAACTAGTAAAAATATATTCCATACAAATAACTAAAAATCAAAATAAAATACTACATAAAATAATAAATATTTTTTATTCAATAACCTAATTAAAATAATATCATTTATTATTTTTATTGATTTTACTAATCAATTTTTAGAGGTTTTTCCTGGTTGGTCCACGTGGACCAACCAGGAGGTCTGAACTGTTGACTAAGGTCAACAGTCTGACCTTCACCTCTGGCTGTGTCAGAAAGGGCTTTTTGACCCCGGTTTCATCCATTTTTTGAGGATGCCTCGATCACCCTTTGGTGATGGCATCTTCATGACATCTCTTCCTCGAACAGTGGTGAATCACGCCCAAGTGATTCCTTGGGCTGCGGAGCACTGCATCGAGCTGACACCCTCCTTGAACTTCACGCCCCGACCACAGTTCAAAACCAAACCCGTCGTCCCCCTTTGACCTTTGATCCTTCTTCCGCCAAATCCACCCGTAAATCCCTAGCCCATTGCGTTCCTGGTGACAGCGGGAGTCGATTCGAGCCTGGGTTCACGCTATTTGGTGTTGAATCGAAGAGATCCAGCCCCTCGCCGGAGCTCCGCCGCGAGCTCGTTCTGTCATCTCTGGTGAGCCTCATCCCTTTCTTTTTCCCTTTTCTTGTAGCCCTAGCTTAGCATAGCTTAGCATAGTAGCAGTTTAGATCTTCCTCGCGTTAATCGCTGTGAATCCTCGATCAAAGACCACGGCGGAGCTTAGCTCCGCCTCCACTTTCCGGCCACCTCCATCCTCGATAACCGCCAAGATCACCTCCATCTTCTTCCTCGTCACTCCGTCATCACGCACCACCCTTCCATCCACCTCGATCTCGCCCAGATCGAGCAATCAGAGCTCCCCTCTCCGCCGCTCGCCGGAGCTCCTCGTCCGAGCCACCTTTCGCCTCCATCGCACCATCAGAAGGCACCTGTAGCTTCCCCTGGATTTTGCACGACTAACTCTGCAGGTCAGAGCCAAGGAGAAGGCTCCATCGACCCTCGAAGACCCCAGGAGCAGCTGCCCAGGCCACCTCCGCCGTCCGACCGCTTCAAGCCGTCTCAGGCTCGTCGGAGACCACCTTCAGATGCGGAGAGGCCCCATGATCGTTTTGCCTTTGATCATAGGACCGGAGAGGCCGTGTGTCGGCCATATTCGCCCACCAAAGCTCGTCGGGGGGAGTGTTCTTCGTGAACCTCTTCCCACCGTCGGATCAGGAGCACCCCTCCAGGCGTACAGGAGCCGTCAGATCTTCCCCCGCCTTCCACCGTCGGATCTCACCTCGGGATCTGATCTGGGACGTCCGTGTGAAGCGCCATCAGACCACCAGCTCACGCCACGTGTCAAGTGAAGCTCCCTCGGCCGCACGATCAACATCTTGGGTATTTTGCACTTTAAACCCAAGAATTTCTGTATTTACGTTTTAGCCCTAAAACTTTCATCTGCAGTTTAAAAGTCTTTGTAATAATTGCACTTAGGTCCCCAAACTTATTTTATTTGCACTTTAGTCCTCGGCCACGTCACCCCACATGACTGGCTCACGTGATTTTGGACATTTTGCAGTTTTGAGCCTAAACTTTCATCTATTTGCAGTTATACCCCTGTGCGTAGTGATTTAAATATATTTCTGGGAAAATTGCATGTCTGCTCTGTCGGTTTTTAGTATTTGCAAGTATGCCCCTGTGAATGACAGATCACGTGCTTCGCGCGTGTATTTTGGTGAAATTTGCACTTAAGCCCCCGGATGTTTCTAGAATTGCATATATACCCCTACCAGGCTTAGGATTTTTGTGTGTTTGATCTATTTATTTTACGCATCATTAAAGTGCCAAAAATTCCATAAAAATTAACGTAAGCTCCTGTTAACTTGCACTTGCACGCTATAATTTTAGTTTTTATTTTTGATGCATTTTTATATTTATTAAAAATAAAAAAACATGCCATTTCAGCACTGTCTGACTTAGAAAATTCCAAAAAATATTAAAATACCTTAAAAAATTCCAAAAAAATTACCTACTGTCTATTTTATCATATTTTAGTGTCAATCAAAAAACCACTAAAAATCTCAAAAGAAAAACCTTAAAAATTCAAAAATACTTAAAAACTTCTAAAAAATCTAAAAAATTATAGAAAACTCTAAAAAATGCAAACTAAGTTCCTGTAGGTTCTACATTTTATTATCTTTATTCTAAAATTAGTTTGGAAAATTTTGGTGGCTGTTTGATATTTTTAATTCCCATTTTACCCCCAGCCAGTAGCTAATTCCCTATTTTCCTTTATTTGGCTATTTAAAATACCAAAAACACTCTGAAAAATACCCAAAAATTACAAAAATAGTAAAAATTATAAAAATACCAAAAAGATTTTATTTCTGAATTTTTGACTATTTTTGCACATTTTTATAAATATTTTGTCACCCTTTTTATTACATTGTTTTTATATTCCAATATTAAAAAAATATAAAATATAAAATATAAAAATCAGAAAATTAAAAACCAAAATACAAAATTAAAAATAAAAATAAAAAAATTTAATTAAAAACCCACATAAAATATTGAGATTGGCTAAGTAGTTTATTAGACATAGGGTTTGACTTTTGTCTATCCTCTGCACCTTTGTTTCATGTGTTCGACCCCTACTTGCTTACCATTGTACATTTTTAGTAGGGTATAATAAATTTTAATCCTTGCTATTGATTGCCTGATTGATTGTGTGGGTTAATTGTTGACGAACGGGAAGGTTTGAGCAGTCGCATCAGCGACAGCGAGTCTGATTTGTCAGACCACTATTTAGCGGCTCTCGCACTCTCGTTTTTCAAATGGCGCCGTTGCCGGGGAGCATCAGCTTGTAGAGTACTTTTGTGTCTTTTATCTGCTTAGCTATTTTCGATTCTTTGTTTTTCGTGCATAATTTGTTTTGAACTGTCTGACACCTCTCTTGTTTTCTTGCGAGGGACCGCTGACTGAGGAGGATTACCTAGGGGATCCTGTGCATCCGTGGGAGGAGGAGCCGTCTATTCTACCCTAGCCGGCAGGAGAGAGAAGGAGAGCTTGAGAGAGAGAGATAGTTAGATTTTTCATTTATTTTTGTGAGAGAGAGTAGTTTGATTAATTTGTAATAATACAGGACTTGGACTCTCAGACACTTCGGGCCTAATTTCCGGGTGTTTGTTCACCCGGGGGCTCACCGTGGTTTTCTTCGTGTTTTCAGATTGTCATTTTCCGATTTTGTTTTCATTTTCATTTCTTTTGTGGATTGAGCCCTTAGCTGTAGGCCTGCTTGTTCGATGAGATTAGGTCCAAACACACTAATAACCTTTGCATGCACCTATAGATCGTATTTGGACTTAGTTAATTAAACAATTAGCCATTAGTCTTCGATCCGCGCGCCGCGAGCTCATCTCGCCAAGCGTTTCTCGTAAACTCGATGTGTCGAGAGAAGGAGGGGTGAGCCTAGACCAGACCTTAGGATTGGAGGTTTGTGGTTAGCTTGTGGTTCTTCACGCTGGCAGTTGCCTATCTTAGGACGATTTCCGCATTGCATACCGGCATGTAGTTAGGAGGGGAGAGCTGGGATTCGCTGTAAGTCTTCTTACTTTGCATCCATCATTTAGGCACAAAGGTGAGATTTCCACCTTGGTGTCGGCTTGCATTGGCTTTTCCGACTCTATTCTCCCTCTATTTTTGGACAAAGTAGGATCAAAGAAAATACAAAAATCGTTAGGCGCTTGTTTGAATTAACTTAAAAGAAGCGATAACACCAAAAAAAATTAAAAAAAGGGACTGCTAAGAAAACCTTGACCAAAAATAAAATTGGTAATTGGATTCATTGATTGGGAAGAGCAACACCCTCACTTGTATTTAGGTTGCATGGGAAGGTCTCCTTCCAAGTGAGTTGAGTGCTTCGTAAGGATTAGAGCCCAAATCCCAGCTTGTGGCTGCCTTGTGTATCGCTTGGATTTTCGAAGTATTGGCGCTACTATCGTACGTAGGCGAGTAGGGCTTGGTCGCCATTGGTGACTCACTATTGTGTGAGCATCGACCTTGTCCGAAGTACCGAGCATAGGCCACGCCTTCACGGGTGTGTCTGTCTATCCATCTGCGTCCGAGTAGGATCTTGCACGCTCACGGGTGATTTCATTGCGAGCGAGATCCGAAGTATCGGTTTCGCCTATCGGCTTCCTCCCTCTTCTTCTTTGGCTGAGTAGGGATCCAGGAAGGGTTACAAGGACCTCAAAAAGCGCAAGCTACAGGTTACACAAGAGGAGGACAAGTACGGGAATACTTTTCCGACAGTACTCTCGCTCCTATAGGCGTAGTGCTCTAAGGACTCATTGAAAGATAACTTCCTGAATTCAAGATAAAAATTACAAAGATAAAAGCCGAACCTTCACGGCTTCACGCGTTGAGTTGGTGAATCCCCTTGTTTTGTGTTTGATTGCTAGTTGCATTTAGGTCAAGATCAAAAATATCGTGCCTTTGCGTAAATTTTGTTCTCCCTCCAGTTGACCCTTGCTCATTGAGAGCCTTCTACTATTTTACACTCCATTTGTTTCTTGTTGACCCCCGTATCTTTCATCCACATTGATCTTCCTCTTGATCTCCGAGATGGCGACGAATGGGCAGTTTAGTCGAGACTCCGTCGGCACCCACATCAGATCCATTCGCTCTCCCTCTCCAATAATTCAGGGCGATTCCCGAGAACCCGGTTCAGATCCCGTGAACCGATCTCTAGACTCCCTGTCTTCTTCAATAAACCGGGACCACTCTCGTCCCGAAGTCTGCCCGTTTTGGATGGCAATCGATTTCACTCCTTACACATCGCCGTCCTTAACAAAATTCTGTGTTGACCTTGACACAGACCACATCTCTCTATCTGGTGCTGTAATTCAGACTGATCGGGGTATTCTACCATGTGCAGACTTTGAGCCCGATCCCGAGCCATCAAACCAAGCAGAATCCGGGATGGCAGGAGGAAGAGGAAAAGGACCACAACTCCCACCTGAATCTGAAGTCAATCCGGGAGAAGGACAGTACACCACACAGAACGAGGTTAACAGTCAGCTGCTGGCTTCCATTCAAGCCATCCAGCAGTAGTTGACTAACCAAGCCCTGGCCCAGACCGCCTTCCAAGATATGCTGAACGATCCGAGGAGGAGGGTCGATGCAAGAGACGGCCAACAAGAGGATGATCCGAACTATGATCCTAATTTTCATGAAGTCAGAGATGAGTTCTCAGTGGGAGGACCCGAATTTGAAGCAGTAGAAGTAGATCCACCGCAGCCAAAGCCTACACTCAAGGAAACATACAACCCAGGAGCGGGACGCATCACTGAGTGGATTCAGGTTCCACGTATGCATGCCCACTTCGAGCTCAAGCCGCAATTTCTGTCTCTACTTCCCACATTCCACGGGAACACCACTGAGGAACCGTATATTTTTCTCAAGAGGTTTGGCCGCATCTGTGCCACTGCTTACTACCCTGGAATTCCTCTGGGGGTAGTCAAGATGATCGCGTTTCCCTTCTGCCTTCAAGACAAGGCCCTCTATTGGGTTGACCATCTTGGGAAGGTCGTCACGACCTAGGATGAGCTGAAGTCTGCATTTCTTCATAAATTCTACCCTCTCGGGCGATTGAATCAGATGCGTGCCCGGATCTCCAGTTTCTGCTAGCAACCCCACGAGACCATCCATGAAGCGTGGGAGAGATTCAAGGATCTCCAGGAAAAATGTCCCCACCATGACATTCCAAAGACTAGTCTCGTGCAGCACTTCTTTGGTGGGCTATCACTCGAGAGCCAAATGCTTGTAGATGCCGCTTGCGGCGGTTCGCATTTCAACAAGGACGAGGACGTGGTATGGAACGTCTTCGAAGAAATGGCTGAAGGAGAAGCCGCACAAACCTCGTCCAGAGCATACATGAAGCCACCAACCGCCATTAGCAAGCCAGTGAACATGGCTTCTCACACCGAGGATAAGGATGAGAGCTCCAACCTGAGCATCATTGGGAGCCACTTGTCCAAGGTGGATATCATTGAGAAGAGGCCGCAGGACCTCGAAAAATTGGTAGTCATTGAGAAGAGGACCCAGGGTCTGGAAAAGCTTGACCAGATCTACCAACAGCTGGAGAAGCTCGTTCGTGCATTGAATGCAAACATGTACAACGCTGTGTTTACTTCTGCCGAGCCAAATGCTGAGAAGAAGGAGCCTACAATGCAGCAAAACCCTCAGCCGACTCCCCCGCAACCCCAGCCTGTCCAGCACGTGTATTACGTGCAGGTTTCAGAGCAGCCCCTGCAGCACCAGACACAGATAGTTGTATACCAACCTGAGTCCCAGCCAGTCTACTCTGAGCAGTTCTCTCCACCCCAGCCACTGATTCAGGAGATCAATGGCGTATGGAACAATGAAGCGCAGCTGACCCGCCCTCAGGGACACTCTCAGGGTCAGAATATGGGCAACATGCCCTATCATCAGCAGCTGTAGGGTGGGAGACCCTTCCAGCCCTCCTACCAGTACTGACCTCCATCTCACGGAAACACCTGGAGGCAGAATTACCAGCACGGTCCTCAGCAGTCCGGATACCGCGGACAGGGATACCATCAGCAGCCGGCTGCTCAATACCATCAACAGAATGCACAATATTCCTCCAACCCTCCTCTTCACCAATTCTCTCAAGGTTATCAGTCGCAATCTCAACCGCCATATCAGCATTCTAGACCCCAACAGGGGGACTCCTCTGAGATTGTGCTGGTTAATCCGGCCCTGGCCTGTTTAGAGCAGTTAATGAAGAACATGGCTGAGATGACCCAGAAGATCGACGACCTGGCGACATCCAAGACCATCATACCAGCCTAGGTCAAAGCCAACCCGAACAACTTCCGACGCAAGGAGCAGGTAGCCGGCAGTGTCCAACCTGAATTAGGTGAATTAAATTGTTTTTTATCTAATGCTGTTACTCTCAGGAGCGGTAGGATACTCCAGCCATCGGCGACGGTGAAGGGAAAGCATCTTGCATCTGACGGGGAATTGTCAGTCCAGCCAACACCAGGGCCAAGCAGCATTCTGGGAGCAGCACCAGCATTCAGGAAATCACAAAAAAATGAAGAAAATGACAAAACACAAAAAGATAGCAACAACCTCGGTGGAGATCGGCCAACATTGGAGACGCCTGCACCTGCCTTACAGCCAGTTCCTGACAGGAGGAGCACTACACCTGCAGCGAGTCCAATGCCAACACCAGAAGCCGAGCCTGTCATTTTTGGTCCACAAATTGTAGATGAATCCATTCCTTTTTGCCATCTACCTGTACACAACAATATGGACACTCTGTTGAATGAAATTGGTGAAGATTTTGTAAATATTCCTTTTCCTGAAGCAATGAAAAAACACAAAAAAATAAAAAATTTGAAAAATGCTTTGTCTGATCCTGCCATTATAGAAATCATCCAGAATTTGGTGCTGAATATGCCATTAATGAAAGCTCTTTAGTACATGCCAGTCGTGAAGAAAGGATTAAAAGAGGCATGCACGACCAAGCGCAGGCCGCATCCCCACAACTCCAGAAGCAAGGGTGGCAAGTCCGAAAAGCATATCCTCACAATGGCCACCGTTAGCGCCATCAACAACCTCCCAGATAAAAAACCAGATATGGGAGCACCTCTTGTACGTTGTCAGATGTTCAATCAGGAGTTCGAACGAACACTTCTCGACAGCGGGTCTTCTGTCAACTTGATGCCAGCTTCGCTGCTTACAGAATTCAGGCTAGGATCGCTTAAGCCTACAAAAATGATTCTGCAGTTCGCAGACAAGTCAGTCAAGCGGCCTAGGGACCTGTTGGAGGACGTGATCGTCACGGTTCAGGGAAAGTCATTCCCGACTGATTTTGTGGTCTTAGGCATGGACGTCCCCTCTCCATTGCTCCTTACCCCAATCATACTTGGAAGACTATTTCTGTGGACATCAAACGCAGTAGTGAATTATGGGACGGGAGAAATCACTTTTGGAGCTGGCAACAAAACAATAAGAGTAGAGACCACGTCTGATGGATCACACGCCGAACAAACATCTACATCATGTGCAATGGTGATTGAGTATGCTGACGACTGCGACTTTCTAGCGGAAATTCAAGATACCAATTTATTTTTGGATGACAATGAGATCCATGAACTCCTCTGTCCCGAGGAGGAAGTGGAGTCCGCAGTCGAATTTCCCCTATCGATCAGGATGAGGAACTCGCTGATGTGCTGCAAGAGACTGCCGTGGGGGTGATGAGCCTTCAAAACCAAGAGCAGAAGCTTGAAGAATATTTTGACAAAGAAGACATCATTAAGGAATTCTGTCAGGATTTGAGAGAAGAAGCAGAACAGAGTATGGTGGACACCGAACAGTTAAATGAATCACCACCTCTACTAATAGCTGAGGTCACCACTGAAGCAGCTCATACCCCGCCAGAGCTAAAACCCTTGCCCTCCAACATGAAGTATGCCTTCCTTGCGGGAGAACCAAACATGTACCCAGTCATCATCAATGCCCATCTGACCGAAGGCCAAGAAACTCGTCTGATGGAGGTTCTTGAACGCAACCGCAACGCGATAGGCTGGCGAACATCCGACCTCCATGGGATCAATTCGTCATTATGCTCGCACCGCATCTTTCTGGAAGAAGATTGCAGGCCCTCTCGAGAACTTCAGAGGAGATTAAATCCTAATCTGCGGGAGGTCGTTATGAAAGAAATCCAGAAGTGGTGTGATGCGGGATTTATCTATCCCAACTCCGACAGCAAATGGGTGAGCCCTCTGCATGTGGTGCCTAAGAAATCAGGGATCACCATTGTGAAGAATGACAAAGGAGAGGAGATCGCAACCAGAGTTCCCACTTCTTGGCGAGTATGTGTGGACTACAGAAGACTTAATCTCGCTATCAAGAAGGACCACTTTCCTTTACCCTTCATCGACAAGATATTGGAGAGATTGGCCGCGAAGGAATATTTCTGCTTCTTGGATGGCTACTCTGGGTACAATCAAGTTGCTATTGCTCCTGAAGATCAAGATAAGACCACGTTCACCAGTCCTTTTGGTACATATGCCTTCAGACGGATGCCGTTCGGGCTTTGCAACGCCCCAGCCACATTTCAAAGGTGTATGCTTGCGGTTTTTACCGATATGGTGGGCAACTTTCTTGAGGTCTTCATGGATGATTTCTCGGTCTACGGGGACTCATTTGACCAATGTCTGGACTATTTAGACCGAGTCTTACGGAGGTGCTGTGAAGTCAATCTTGTGCTCTCATGGGAAAAGAGCAACTTCATGGTGACCGAAGGAATTGTGCTGGGTCACGTTGTTTCTAAACGTGGTATGGAGGTTTACCCAGCCAAGGTGGACGTGATTTCCAAACTTGAGCCACCTACAAACATCAAGCAAGTCCGGTCATTCTTGGGCCATGTCGATTTTTACCGATGATTCATCAAAGATTTCAGTAAACTGGCCAGACCGTTGACTGAGTTGCTCGGCAAGGACAATGAATTCATTGTAGATGACCATGTGCTCCTTCCCTTTAATCAGTTGAAAGAACTCATCACGCAGACCCCTGTCTTACAGCCACCGATTTGGACTTAGCCTTTCGAGATCATGACCGACGCGTCAGATTATGCCATCGGAGCTGTACTGGGACAGAGGAAAGATAATGTACCATTTGCGATTCACTACGCTAGCCGAATGCTCGATGAAGCCCAGAGAAACTACACTGTCACTGAAAAGGAGCTGCTAGCGGTAGTCTTTGCCTTGGAAAAGTTCAGATCCTACTCCTTGGGTCTAAAGTAGTCATTTACACTGATCATTCGGCCATTCAGCACTTACAGCAGAAGAAGGACGCCAAACCATGTCTCATTCGGTGGATCCTTCTCCTCTAGGAATTTGACTTGGAAATCAAAGATAAACCTGGGGTAAAGAATGTAGTGGCCGATCATCTGTCAAGGCTTCCTGAACCGGAATCTCCTGAGCTGAACCTGCAGCCGATCATAGAGACCTTTCTAGATGAGGAAATTCTGTCTGTCACCTCACTTCCTTGGTATGCGGACATCGTGAACTACCTGGTGGCCAAGAAAATACCACAGGACTGGCCTAAATTGAAAATAGACAGATTCTTGTCTAAAATCCATTTCTACCAGTGGGAAGACCTGTATTTGTTTCGTGAGGGAGCAGATTGTATCTGGAGAAGGTGCATTCCTCAGGAGTAAGTTCCAAGTGTCCTCGCTTTATGTCACGACCAAGATTCTGGAGGACATCATTCAGGCAAAACGGCAGCAAAAGTTCTTCAAAGCAGCCTATGGTGGCCTTCATTATTCAAAGATGCAGATGAGTATGTCAAATGCTGCACTGACTGACAGAAGATGGGTGGAACAATAGGAATGAGAGACACGATGCCTCTGAAATATATTTAGATCTCAGACATCTTTGACGCATGGGGCATCGACTTTATGGGTCTGTTTCCCAACAGCCAGGGTTATGAATACATTCTGCTTGCTGTCGATTATGTAAGTCGATGGGTGGAGGCTATTCCCGCCCAAACCGCCGACAGTAGGACTATTTGTCGATTCTTGAGAGATCACATCATAGCATGGTTCGGGATTCCCAAGATTCTCATATTTGACGGGGGTAGTCATTTCATAAACAGAGAGGTGAAGAAGCTGACCCAAGAATTCTGCATTGAGCATCGTGTTGCTTCACCCTACCACCCGCAGTCCAGTGGCTTAGCTGAATGTTCAAACAGGGAGATCAAGACAATCTTACAGAAGCTTGTGCGTCCGGATCGCAAGAACTGGTCTCAGCTGCTTGATTCTGTTCTTTGTGCTTATAGAACATCGTACAAGTCACCCTTGGGAATGTCTCCCTACCGTCTTGTATATGGCAAGCCATGCCATTTGCCCGTCGAACTAATTCACAAATCCTTATGGGCCATTAACATCTGTAATTTGGACTCCAAGCAAGCACGAAAGAACAGAAAACTTGATCTGAATAGATTACTGGAATTCAGAGATTATGCATATGACAACAACCTGATGTACAAGGAGAAAGTCAAAACATGGCATGACAAGCATATCCGTCGCAAGTCCTTTGATCCAGGTCAGAAGATGTGGTTGTTCGATGCGAAATTGAAGATCTTTCCAGGCAAATTGAAGAGTAAATGGACTGGGCCGTTTATGGTTAGGCAGGTGCGTGATAATGGAAGTGTATTGATATCCAATCTGTCAGCTGACGCACAGCCATTTGTAGTCAATGGACAGCTTCTGAAGCCATACCTTGAACATGATACATTCATAGTTGTCGTTGACTCGGTTCAAGTAATCTATGAGGATGAGCTGAATATCTCCAAAGAGGCAGAGGAAGGCGAAGCACAACAAAACATTTTTGAATGATTTCTCTTCTTTTCTTCTTTTCTTCTTTTCTTCTTTTCAATTTCTTTTATCCTCTTCTACCGACATGATGCCATCCCTTTCATCATTGCTACACTTAGGATGTACTTTATCCTAAGTATAGGGGGGATGCGCATTCCGAGTTGTTCATATCCGCTTTCATCTCTTTTCGTCTTTTCTTCTTTTCTTCTTTTCATTTCCTATCTTCTTTTTCTATCAAAAAGGTGTCGCCCTTGTAGACAGTTTTCCATACTTAGGACATACTTTGTCCTAAGTATAGGGGGTGCGCATCCCGAGTTCTGTCATTTTTTTCGATCCTCTCCATTGTCTCCTCTCTTATCTATACTTAGGGATATCTTACCCTAAGTATAGGGGGAGAAAATCTGAGTACGATCTGTTCATTCCCACCCTTGACCCTCCCTACGTTATGTACAGTCTGCTATACTTAGGATTATTTGATCCTAAGTATAGGGGGGACGGTCGACTTCTCATTCGTTCATTGGTTTATTTATTCTTTTGACTTGCCTATACTTAGTACGAGTTATGTCTTCTCTTTTCTCTCCGATCTATGAGGACATAGCTCAAGCTAAGTATAGGGGGGTCGTATATACTTTGTATATACTTTAGCCATAACTCATACTTGTATTTTCCTAATAATATGGCTAATCATTCATTAAAATTCATTAAAATCCCTAATAAAAAGGTGTTTTGTTCCTCAAATTCTTTTTGTATCTACTGATTAATAAGTCAGGTGAAAATGTTTTTTGCAAAATGTTTGAAAAATAGTTTAAAAATCTTTGTGAACATTTATTGAAAACTATTTTGAAAATATTTTGTTACATGTTTTCAACCTTTGTAAAAATGTGTGGTTTGTAAAATTTCTTTTCTTTGTGTGAAATAAAATGTTTGAAAAATGATTTGCAAATGGTTTGAAAAATGGTTGCAAAAATGTTTTGAAAAACCTATATATACTATTTTGAAAGCCTTTGCAAAATGATTTTCAAATGTGTGTACATGTTTGTAAAATGTTTGTAAAAACTATTTTGGACTATAGTTTTCAAAAATTGTGTGAAAAAGCTTGTGTCAAATAAGTTTGAAGAATACTTACATCTCACCAAAATCTACTATATATATCTATATGTATAAAAATTGATCACTTACCCTTGTAAATTCTTAAAATCCACCTCTTGTAAATATAAGAAGCACTCCCGTGTAAATATTTTAACCTAGATTTCAGCCAAAAACTTTTTGTTTTCAAAAATCTCAAAAACATTTGCAAAATTAAAATCCAAAAAACAATTGAAAAATATTTTTGAAAAATACAAAAAATTGCATATGCATCATCATCATCTTTCCAAAAATCCATAAAAAGTTCAAAATTTTGAAAAATTGCATCATAAAAATATTTTCTGCATGGCATTGCATAGCATTCGCATTTTTCGGATTGAGTTTGATAGTTGAACATGTCTAAGTAAAATCCGGAGATTGGAGCTTGATTGGACCTTAAAATCTACCTAATAACAGGAACCTTATAGGAACTGGGTTTGAGGTACTTCAGGTCTAGTTGACTTAATTCTTTGAGGATCACGGGACTTGGTTCAATGGATTCTTGACTGCCTAAGTAGAGTATTTTGGAGCACACGTATGACTCTTGTTGATAATGACCTAACTTGGACATCTGCACCTTTCACATGGCTCAACTCAGTTGGAGTGGTGAGGGGATTGGATTTGCCGGTATGAGACGCACACAAGTGGAAACATTTGTCCTCCTCTAGGGAGGGAAGTGCACCCCAACCCGTCCAGTGATGAGGAAGTCTAAAGACAGGAAACCGTGGGTTGCGATAAAGCTTCAAAAGAGGGATAGTCTACTGGCTCAACAGGAAAAACTCCGTATGTAAATGCTGCTGTGAATAGTATGTTGAAAAAAAATGTGTTCATGCATGTACAAAAATAAATAGCCTGCAAAGTATGTACAAATGTGTTAAGTCAATAAGAAAGCTTGAGTTCCAAAGTCAAATATGTGAGCCTGCAGCTGGATGACTTGACTACACTGGTCTTGCATCCCAGGATAGGTAGGTACACTGGCTACCGTCCATTCTTCTCTTCACCCCCTCCTCTTGAGCTGGTTGCCACTTGAACTTAGAAGGGAATACCCCGTAATGAAACTCAGTTTCATCATCTTAATGTTCCATTATTAACCCCCTTGCTTAAAGTTTTGTCAATAAAACCCAGTTAGTGTCCTGTAATTAACAGAGTCTTAAATAAATTAAAAATCACAAAAAATGACAAAACAAAAATCTGTGGTATTTTTAGCTTTAAAAATAACCTTAAAAATATTTCGAGGCTACAGATGGTCTCATCTCTAGTTGTGGTCAACATGAAACTTGTAGCTCTCATCGAGATCTACAACTTTCATGTTTTGAGTTTTCTCAAAATCGGTCATCTTGACCTTCATATCTCAATTGTTCTCTCCTAATAATCTGATTGGGCCACGTGGCTCATTCTGGGTGAGCCACGTGGCCCCTTCTCCCTTGTCTCATCCGCCGCCATCCTCAGCCGTTGGATCTCTCATTGGATCCAACGGCCCAGCTTTGTCCACATCCTCGTCTTCTTCTTAGCCATCGGATCTTCCCTGTCCCTGATCCTCACCGCTCGCCTTCTTCTGCTTGCGCCACGTGTCAACTTCCCTACCATCATATCACCATTTGAAGATGCGATCACTATCGTCTATTGCCGCCTAAGCCTCCAACCCTCCGATCAATCCTCTAGCCCGATCTCGATCGTTCTCTTCCGCTGACCCATGCGCTCAACACATGGCGCATTCATCGACCCTTCGATCACTACGCCCCCGATCTAATCTACGCCGTTCTTCCGCGTATAGCTCTCCACCGTTGGATCTCCAGATCCAACGACTGTGCATCGTCGTCTACCTCCGGTTACCCCTCTCTCACACGATCTCCAGCTCGCACACACCTCTCCCCCTTTCCATTTTCTCGCCCTCACCAGCCACCATCTCCCATCGCCAGTTGCCCCACGATGGTCCTCCATCTTCCCTCTTCATCGCGCATCACTCCACGACCCACGACTTCCGTTCAGTCGCCCCATCTTCTCCTCTAAACCCATGTAAACCACTGCCACAACCACCGACTCGCTCTTCAAATACTCCTCCCCTCCCACCGTTCGCCCTTGTCCACCTTTACATGGGGGTTCGCCCAGCCCTCCGCCACCTCCCAGTGACAGGGGGAGGTGGCCGGATTGAGCGAAGACGATGAGGCTCCCTGGTGAGACCCTCCGCCGAACAAGGTGGAGCTGCGGTGCCATCGCGAGCGCTTGAGCTGCCCTGAATAGCTGACAGGGTCCATCGAAGACCCGTGCGTCCACCGCGAGGCCCATCCCAAGCTCCCGCTCCACCAACCTCCGGTAAGTTTCCTCCGATCTCCCTTTGCATTTTTTTAATTTCATTAAATTTTTCCGCTACTTCTACGCATCCCCTTGCTCTAATGAACACCTCCCGAGCTTCGCAGTTCATCCCCCACTCACGCGAACCTTTCCAACCATTCTCTTCTTCCTCCAGACCTTGAAGCACCATCGACCCATCTCCTCCGCCATCCACGGCGGAGGAGCTTCGAGCTCCCACCTTCTACGCCCCACATGAGCTCCCATTCATTCCACCTCGCACGTACCACTTTTTGCTCGCTTCGGCTATGTTTCTACTATGCAGGACCTGGAAGCTCGCATTAGCCGGAGCTCCGTCGGAGCCCATTTCGTCACAGCCGCCCTCAGCTTCAGAGCTCCGATGACCGACGCCAAAACCTCCCGGGCCTTCCCCGAGTTCCCCGCTTCATCGACGACCATTCCTTGGGCTCGGGGGAGGTCCACCGTGGCCGAGAGCGAGCGGCAGAGTCGGGGCTCCCTCGCTGGAGCTCGATTCTCGCCGCCAGCTGACGATGAAGGAGGACCTACAGTAGCCGTTAGATGGTCCTTCCCCAGCGACCATCTGACGGCTTGGATACAACCACGTTGCCCAGATCATGACCTCCAGATACCGTTGGATCCTCATGATCCAATGGTGCCGAGTCAACCACGTGTCAGAACCCGGGCTTCATCCGAGCCTTAGCGTCTGAGCCAGCAGGTTCGGAGCTCCGAGCCTACACCGAATCTTCTGGAGCTTCGTCCACTTCCGAGCCAACCCGAAGCAGCTCTGAGCCTCTGCCGCAACCGAACCTACTTCCGAGCCTGGAGCAGCGCGTGCCTGGCACGTGCTTTCTGGGGTAAATTATGCAGAGGTCCACCAAGTTTCTTCAATTTACAGAAAGGCCCCTGCGTGTGTGGACCTTTTACAGGGAAGGCCTCAGAACTTATTTTATTTTCATTTTAGTCCTTCCCAGGGACCTTTTTGTAGTTATCATTTCATGTTTTCTTGCATTTATGCCCTTGTTTTCATTCTAGCATATCTTGAGCATAGTGTATCCGATTTGGTTGATTTCAGTTCCTTTTCGAAGCTTGTTTGACGCACTTTCTAATGGCATGTTTAATTCTCAAAACACATTAATTCTGATGTATTATTTTATTCACCATGTGTCTCTTAAAGCTTTAATTTGTGTCTAGTCTAATTTTGTTAATAAAGCGTGACTGATTAATGGAAGTTGAAATTGACTCTTGTTTAATTTTGCTCATCATTTTTACCTAGGGCATATTTCCATTGCATCACATGGCATTGATTTGCATGATAAAAATTGATAAAAAATACATGTTTGATTTTAATGCATTGTCGTTGCCTTGTGTACCTCTTTGCATGATTTGACCTATATGTCTGTAACTCAACACTTAGCTAAGTAGACTAAAATCCGACTAATACGAGAGAGGCTCGTGTCCCTGAGTTCGACCTTGGTATCTTACCAAGTAAAAAAAATCATAATCATCTCATTTTGATCTATCATATACATATTTAAATGAGATGATATTTTGATGATCCGCAAAATCGACCCTTTAAGAGAGTGCTTTTAGCACTTGGAATTGTCTATGAATTTTTTTACTTGGTAAGATACCAAGGTCGAACCCGGGGACACGACTCATTTCTCATATTATTTGGAATTTTGTTTATTTTATTAAGTGTTCATTTTATAGGTCAATGTGTTCATCTAATTTGCATTATAAAATCTTCTTTTCTTTTTTATTTGATCTCTAACCATTGTCTTTGTGGCAGGGCCCTTGATGGTTCAAGGAGGCGAGGAGCAAGACGCTTCCCGCTACGAGGATTCGCAAAACATACATGGAGCAAATAGGGAAGAAAGAAAAAAATATGTCTCACATTTTATTTTATTTTTGCATGTGATGTAATAATTCGTCTTTTACAGCGGTCTTCGATTGAAGACTCACGAGTATAATCGAACGAATGTGGTTGTGTGGGGATCGTCCCCACTTGAGTGTCAACCTAGGACTAGGCACGCGACTCTTTGAGCGGTTTATATTTTCCATATTTTTATGTGCTTGCTCGTAGGTAGGACACACACCTTAATTCAAGATGCACGTAGCATCGCTTCACTTAGTCAAATTAAAAGAAAATTTTCCCCGCTAATAGAAGCATGTTAGTTGCGGCTTTCTGATGACTTGCATACATGAGTTTTGTTTTAAAAGACAGTCCAAGTTTTCACGTATTTCTCATCAAATCACTACATGTTTTCTCGCTTAGCCTAGATTGCGGTTTTCATCGAATATGTGGCTTTTTCTTGATTTCTTTTTCCTAGCTTGATCACCTAGGATTAATGGAAAATGGAATGAACGGTAGACGATGATTGCTTGATTTTATGCTAACCATAATTCAGTGATAACCTAAAATAAAATTGGGACTGTTAATTGCAAGTCAACCTAAAATGGAGTAAAACTTTGGTTTTGGGAGAGCAATACCCTCGCTTACGCAATGATTTTCACTTCACATCTTTTCTTTGCTTAAAAATCTAATGTTTTATCACCAATAAAACTGACAAGATAATAAACCAACCTCGGTTGGTTTCATGTGTGAGTTGGTGAAACTAAGGGTTTTGCTTGATTGATTGAGCCATGTTTGCTTCGATACCCACCCTAAAACCTTAGTCACTCCATTCATCTCCGCAGATTCAAACCGCTCACTTGTAAATCCATTCTTCTTCTTCATTCACCTTGGGTCCCTCCCAACATCAATTCCTATCTTTATACTTAGGCTAATCTCAGCCTAAGTATAGGGGGGACCCGAGTCCCTGTGATTTCTCTACTCATCTCTCTTTGCCTTTATTCTTAGGTTATTTCTAACCTAAGTATAGGGGGAGACCCTCTTAGCTCCCGTATATTTCTCTATATTTAAATGGACCTATGTACTTGTAACATCTAGTGCTATGAGGACATAGCAAAGTTTAAGTATAGGGGGGTATACCCTATATACCATATACTTACTTTAGCTATAATCTGAAAGATTTGAAAAATTAAAAACTTTTTGGGTAAAGTAATTCCTTTGGACTAAGAGAACTCAAATGATTTCGCGGCTTTTCGATATTATGTTACGCTATTTTTATAAAAATATTTTTGAAAATGATTTTTTTCTTGTTTTGAAAAATTCTTTTGAAAATGTTTTGAAAAACTTTTTATTTGTGTGACATGGTTTTGAAGAAAATCGCCATCTCTTTTCAAGGAAAGTTGAGTTTAACTTGTGTTTTAACCTTTTTTTAAAATCCATAAAAATGATAAAAACGCAAAAACCCTTTAGGAGCCGTTAGTGACTACTAAGCCCAATTAAGTAAGCCGCATTCAGTGAGGGTTCGCCCTTAGCAGATTGGATGGTTTAGAGGACATCGCGCAAGGCCCCGTCCTCAAGCAATGGGCTTCGGCCTGTACTTACATTCATACTGGCTGAATTGCAGATGCTCAATTGAGTTTAGGAAGTTCTAATATCTCTTGAAGTTTAAAAAAATTACTTGTTTTTGAATGAAGAAGTTGGATTAATCCTCTACACTTACACTTCCACTCATGATCTGAAATGATCAAGGAGACTTAGCTTTTTGAGGTCTTTGAGATTTTTAGGTTAACCAGGCTTAGCCATCAGGGTCATAGACTTAATCGTCCACATTTCCCTAAGTTTCTAGATTTGCATGCTATATTCCATGCTTAGTCTCAGACAGAAAGAATATGATCATCACATCACATGCACGACTGCGGTTTTGATGAGATGAGTTGATTTTTCACTTGAGGAATTGAGATGAGGAAATCAAGTTTGGATTTGATTTAATGATGCTCGAGGATGGGATAAAATCATTGGAGGCTTCATAAAACCTGAGTGTCAGCAATATTAGCCAATATGAGAACTTGGTTCTTATATTAATCTCTTGATATTAACCTAAGTGCCAGGGTGTGAATAAAATAAAAAAATGTTGATCAGTGTGCGCCAACTCTTGGTAAAAGCAGTGGAGCTAGCCACAAATTATACAAGTCAATGAAATTCCAAAGAAAAGCTCATTCCACAAAGTCAAATATCAAAGAGCTTCCACCAAAGGCGAGCGCTCCCAAACTTTTCAAAGTGTCCACTTGGACCACCGCTATTAGGACCAGGAGTCGGGCTTGCACCAAAAAAGGGCTCTGCATCGTAAATGCTACAAGTCTGGGTGTCGAAGGTACGATAGGTACTCAACAGTGACACTCCCCGGTGTACTCCCAGGAAAACAAGTGCAGACGACTCCAACTTCTCTTGACGGACGCACTGATCAACACCAAAAAAATGTGTTGCGTAAAAGGCACTAGAGAGAATCCTTGTTCCAATGAGAGGGAGAGAAGAAATGACACAAACCCATACCCTCAATTACTGGTCTGCCATCTACATTTTCTAAGACTGACAACTAAAGAGACGGTGGAATGGATGCAAGCTTTGATTTATTCCCTAGTGTTGAGGATTGGGTCCTTAGGAGATTTTCTCGGACCAAGACTTTGAGTGACGATTTGACTCTACTCTCAGAATTGCAGTCAACACTAAAATGTCATATCCTTTAGATTATATGTACATCAGAGAGAGTCTAGAGAATTAGAGGAATTGGATATCTCTTGATTAAGGCTGGGTTGAACTCTAGAATTTTGGACCTCTAAAGTCGAGTCGACTTGATCAGATTGGATCTTGTATTCACATGCACAAGGGGGTTAATCCAACTTAGTCATTCTTTTTGATGCTCGGGGACGAGCATAATTTAAGTATAGGGGTGTGATGAAACTCAGTTTCATCATCTTAATGTTCCATTATTAACCCCCTTGCTTAAAGTTTTGTCAATAAAACCCAGTTAGTGTCCTGTAATTAACAGAGTCTTAAATAAATTAAAAATCACAAAAAAATGATAAAACAAAAATCTGTGGTATTTTAGCTTTAAAAATACCCTTAAAAATATTTCGAGGCTACAGATGGTCTCATCTCTAGTTGTGGTCAACATGAAACTTGTAGATCTCATCGAGATCTACAACTTTTATGTTTGAGTTTTCTCAAAATCGGCCATCTTGACCTTCATATCTCAATTTTTCTCTCCTAATAATCTGATTGGGCCACGTGGCCCATTCTGGGTGAGCCACGTGGCCCCTTCTCCCTTGCCTCATCCGCCGCCATCCTCAGTCGTTGGATCTCTCATTGGATCCAACGGCTTAGCTTTGTCCACATCCTCGTCTTCTTCTTAGCCATCAGATCTTCCCTGTCCCTGATCCTCACCGCTCGCCTTCTTCTGCTTGCGCCACGTGTCAACTTCCCTACCATCAGATCACCGTTTGAAGATGCAATCACTATCGTCTATTGCCGCCTAAGCCTCCAACCCTCCGATCAATCCTCTAGCCCGATCTGGATTGTTCGCTTCCGCTGACCCATGCGCTCAACACGTGGCGCATTCATCGACCCTTCGATCACTACACCCCTGATCTAATCTACGCCGTTCTTCCGCGCATAGCTCTCCACCGTTGGATCTCCAGATCCAACAGATGTGCATCGTCGTCTACCTCCGGTTACCCCTCTCTCACACGATCTCCAGCTCGCGCACACCTCTCCCCCTTTCCGTTTTCTCGCCCTCACCAACCACCATCTCCCATCGCCAGTTGCCCCACGATGGTCCTCCATCTCCCCTCTTCATCGCGCATCACTCCACGACCCACGACTTCCGCTCAGTCGCCCCATCTTCTCCTCCAAACCCACATCAACCACTGCCACAAACACCGACTCGCTCTTCAAATACTCCACCCCTCCCACCGTTTGCCCTATCCACCTTTACATGGGGGTTTGCCCAGCCCTCCGCCACCTCCCAGTGACAGGGGGAGGTGGCCAGATTGAGCGAAGATGACGAGGCTCCCTGGTGAGACCCTCCACCGAACAAGGCGGAGCTGCGGCGCCATCGCGACCGCTTGAGCTGCCCTGATTAGCTGACAGGGTCCAGCGAAGACCCGGGCGTCCACCGTGAGGCCCAGCCCAAGCTCCCGCTCCACCAACCTCCGGTAAGTTTCCTCCGATCTCCCTTTGCATTTTTTTTAATTTCATTAAATTTTTCCGCTACTTCTATGCACCCCCTTGCTCTGATTAACACCTCCCGAGATTCGCAGTTCATCCCCCACTCACACGCACCTTTCCAACCATTCTCTTCTTCCTCCAGACCTTGAAGCACCATCGACCCATCTCCTCCGCCATCCACGGCGGAGGAGCTTCGAGATCCCGCCTTCTACGCCCCACATGAGCTCCCATTCATTCCACCTCGCACGTACCACTGTTTTCTCGCTTCGGCTATGTTGCTAACTATGCAGGACCTGGAAGCTCGCATTAGCCGGAGCTCCGTCGGAGCCTATTTCGTCACAGCCGCCCTCAGCTTCAGAGCTCCGATGACCGACGCCAGAACCTCCCGGGCCTTCCCCGAGTTCCCCGCTTCATCGACGACCATTCTTTGGGCTCAGGGGAGGTCCACCGTGGCCGAGAGCGAGCGGCGGAGTTGGGGCTCCCTCGCCGGAGCTCGATTCTCGCCGCCAGCTGACGATGAAGGAGGACCTACAGTAGCCGTTAGATGGTCCTTCCCCAGCAACCATCTGACGGCTTGGATACAGCCACGTTGCCCAGATCACGACCTCCAGATATCGTTGGATCCTCGTCATCCAATGGTGCCGAGTCAGCCACGTGTCAGAACCCGGGCTTCATCCGAGCCTTAGCGTCCGAGCCAGCAGGTTCGGAGCTCCGAGCCTACACCGAATCTTCTGGAGCTTCGTCCACTTCCGAGCCAACCCGAAGCAGCTCCGATCCTCTCTGCGACCGAACCTACTTCCGAGCCTGGAGCAGCGCGTGCCTGGCACGTGCTTTCTGGGGTAAATTATGTAGAGGTCCACCAAGTTTCTTCAATTTGCAGAAAGGCCCCTGCGTGTGTGGACCTTTTACAGGGAAGGCCTCAGAACTTATTTTATTTTCATTTTAGTCCTTCCCAGGGACCTTTTTGTAGTTATCATTTCATGTTTTCTTGCATTTATGCCCTTGTTTTCATTCTAGCATATCTTGAGCATAGTGTATCCGATTTGGTTGATTTCAGTTCCGTTTCGAAGCTTGTTTGACGCACTTTCTAATGGCATGTTTAATTCTCAATTTAGAACACATTAATTCTGATGTATTATTTTATTCACCATGTGTCTCTTAAAGCTTTAATTTGTGTCAAGTCTAATTTTGTTAATCAAGCTTGACTGATTAATGGAAGTTGAAATTGACTCTTGTTTAATTTTGCTCATCATTTTTACCTAGGGCATATTTCCATTGCATCACATGGCATTGATTTGCATGATAAAAATTGATAAAAAATGCATGTTTGATTTTAATGCATTGTCGTTGCCTTGTGTACCTCTTTGCATGATTTGACCTATATGTCTGTAACTCAACACTTAGCTAAATAGACTAAAATCCGACTAATACGAGAGAGGCTCGTGTCCCTGAGTTCGACCTTGGTATCTTACCAAGTAAAAAAATCATAATCATCTCATTTTGATCTATTATATACATATTTAAATGAGATGATCTTTTGATGATCCGCAAAATCGACCCTTTAAGAGAGTGCTTTTAGCACTTGGAATTGTCTATGAATTTTTTTTACTTGGTAAGATACCAAGGTCGAACCCGGGGACACGGCTCATTTCTCATATTATTTGGAATTTTGTTTATTTTATTAAGTGTTCATTTTATAGGTCAATGTGTTCATCTAATTTGCATTATAAAATCTTCTTTTCTTTTTTATTTGATCTCTAACCATTGTCTTTGTGGCAGGGCCCTTGATGGTTCAAGGAGGAGAGGAGCAGGACGCTTCCCGTTGCGAGGAGTCGCAAAACATACATGGAGCAAATAGGGAAGAAAGAAAAAAAATGTGTCTCGTATTTTATTTTATTTTATTTATTTTTAGAATGATTATGATTTTTTTTACTTGGTAAGATACCAAGGTCGAACCCAGGGACACGACTCATTTCTCATATTATTTGGAATTTTGTTTATTTTATTAAGTGTTCATTTTATAGGTCAATGTGTTCATCTAATTTGCATTATAAAATCTTCTTTTCTTTTTTATTTGATCTCTAACCATTGTCTTTGTGGCAGGGCCCTTGATGGTTTAAGGAGGCGAGGAGCAGGACGCTTCCCGCTGCGAGGAGTCGCAAAACATACATGGAGCAAATAGGGAAGAAAGAAAAAAATGTGTCTCGCATTTTTTTTGGATTGGGGAATCATTGGGTTGTCGTACTGGAGAAGTCAGTTTCTTTGCCATTTCAGTTGGGGAGAGCCACCATCACTTACACTGTACGAGTCAGACTCATAGTCGTAAGGGTTTGCGTATGAATTGAGATATCTCTGACCTGGCTATTGAGGAGACTTGAGCAGAGTTTTGGGATTCTCAGGGACTATTGGATTTCAAATTCGGTTCTCATTAAGGTTCCGCCCGCACTTGACCTGGCTATTGAGGAGACTTGAGCAGAATTTTTATGATTTTTAACTAAAGGATTTTAGCCATTTTATTTATTTAACATACTCACACAAAGTACGAGTTATGGTTAAAGTATATATACAATATATACAACACCCTCCCTCTTATACTTAGCTCGAACTATGTCCTCAAAGTGAACAAAGAGCGATGAAGAAGACATAACTCGTGCTTAGTATAAAGAAGTGAAAAGAAATGCTATACTACAATGACTAATCAAAGAATAACAAGAATGGAGTTCGGTGATTCCCCCTATACTTAGGATCAAGTAATCCTAAGTATAACATATTGTAGATAAAGGGAAAACCGAGTGAAAGGATGTATAGGGTCTTACTCCCCTATACTTAGAAAGTATCCCTAAGTATAGGCAGCAAAACAAAGGTAAAAAGAATCAACAGAATAATCAGAAATCTGATACCCCCTACACTTAGGGTAAAACACACCCTAAGTATAGCATAATCACAAGATGCAGATGGGGTGTTAGACTAAAGAATGAGATGATATGGACATCTGAATCTATACAAGGGGGGAAACAGTGATACCTAGGCACGAGATGCAAATGACGCGAGTCAAAGACCACATCTCATGCAAAATGAATCGGGGTAGCGTCAATGATTAGCGACTCATGATCTAGATATGGTTTGAGGCGCTGACCGTTAACACAAAAGGTGGACTCAGATGACATCTCAATATGTCGATACTACCATTGTCATGCACCTTTTGGACCAGGTATGGTCCTTTAATCTTACTCTGCAATTTCCCTGGAAATAGTCTAAGCCTAGCATCAAACAACCACGCTCTCTGATCTGGCTCAAACTGCTTATGGCTGATATGAGAATCATGCCATATTTTTACTCGCTCCTTATAATGTAGGTTGCTTGAAAAGGTTGTATCTCTAAGCTCCTCCAGGACTGCTACTCCAGGATTGCTAATTTTGCCTTCCTTTGATCTCCTATACTCTCTGGATCCAATAATATATCAGTAACAGCCCATAGTGTCTTGTGCTTAATCTCAACATATAAATGATAGGGCTTGCCATAAACGAGACGAAAGGGAGACGTACCCAAAGGACTCTTGAAGGAAGTCTGATATGCCCACAAGATCGAGTCCAAAAGTTGTGACCAATCCTTTTGGTCTGGGCGGACTACCTTCTATAATATCATCTTGATCTCCCTATTCGATACTTCAACAAGACCATTGGTCTAAGGATGATATGGAGTGGCAACTCGATGGTCTATACTGAACTCATCAGCAAGGGCCTTTACCTTGTCGTTGATAAAGTGAGACCCCCATCAGATATCAATACTCTAGCATCCCAAACCGTGAAATGATATTCTTCCTCAAAAATTTGCAAACAATCTTAGCATCTGCGGTTCGGGCAGGATTGACCTCAACCCAATGACTCACATAGTCAACAACCAACAGAATGTACTCAAATCCCTGACTCTTAGGGAATGGACCCATGAAATCGATGTCCCATGCATCAAAAACCTTACAGAAGTGAATGGGATGCACGACATCATATCACGCTGTCCACAAGTGCCCATCCTCTGATAGTCAGTACACCTCTTCATGAATTCATCAGAATCCTTGAAGAGGGTAGGCCACCATAGGCCATATTGGAGCACTTTCTATGATGTTCTTCTCCCATAATGATGTCATCCTGCCTCAAGTTTGTAGCAATATGTGAGGATGCTATGGTGCTCCTCCCGAGAAATGCACCGACGCCAGATTCTATCCCCTCTTTCATGATAAAGGATGAGATCCTCTCAATGGTAGGACTTGGTCTTCGCCAGGAAAGTCTCAAGTCGCTGCCTGGGCCAACCTTGTGGAACTTTCTTGGCAACAATATAGTTCACAATGTCGGATACCATGGGAGCGAGGCGATAGCAAGGATCGCCTCATCTGGGAAGGTCTCTATAATGGGATCAGTCTATCAGATTCCTCAAGATTTTTCTAATCGGGAGAGATGATCCGCCACAATTTTATTGACTCCAGGTTTATCCTTAATCTCATTATCAAACTTTTGGAGTAGAAGGATCCATCTAGTCAATCTCGCTTTAGCATCCTTCTTAGCCATAAGGTACCTGATGGCAGTATGATCGGTAAAGATAGTCATTTTGGATCTAAGAATATACGATCTAAATTTACCCAGGACAAAGACTAAAGATAACATCTCTTTCTCTATAACAGTATAATTCCGCTGCACAACATCCAATGTTCGGCTAGCGTAGTGAATGGCAAATGGCACTCCATCCCTCCTCTGTCCCAGCACTACCCCTACGGCAAAATCAGAGGCGTCCGTCATGATCTCGAATGGGAGAGACCAACCAGGCGGCTGGAGGACAGGATCCTCAACAACTAAGTGTCTTTCGTCAGCAAATCAGTCAACGGTCAGGCAATCCTGCTGAAGTCATGAATGAAACATCGGTAGAAACCGACATGCCCCAGAGACCTTAACTGTCGCAAGTTGGACGGTGGATTGATTTTCCTGATGATATCCACCTTGGCCGGATTAACCTCCATTCCCTGTTGGAGATGATATAACCAAGCACCATCCCCTGAGTCACCATGAAGTGACTCTTCTCCCAAGATAAGACAAGTTGAACCTCTACACAACGCTGAAGAACACGGTCTAGGCAGTCAAGACAAGCATCAAACCCATCACCGTAGATCGAGAAGTCATCCATGAAGACCTCTAAACAGTCACCCACCATGTCCGAAAAATAGACAACATGCACCTTTGGATTGTCGCCAGGGCGTTACATAGACCAAATGCCATCCGTCTGAAAGCATAAGTCCCAAACGGATAGGTGTACGTTGTTTTGTGCTGGTCTTCAGGCGTTATGGAAACCTGATTGTAGCCAAAGTACCTATCAAGAAAACAGTAATGACTCTTCTGAGCTAGCCTCTCTATAATCTGATCAATAAAAGGCAGCGGGAAATGATCCTTCTTGGTATCCCGATTCAATCATCTGTAGTCCACACAGACCCTCCAAGAAGTGGGTACCCAGGTAGTTATCTCCTCTCCAGACTCACTCACAACTGTAGTGATGCCCATATTCTTGGGCACCACATGTAATGGACTAACCCACTTGGAGTCAGAGATAGGGTAGATAAAATCGACGCTTCATCATTTCGATATTTCCTTCATGACTACGTCTCGAAGATTCGGGTTCAGCCGTCGATGGAAATCACGCGATGACTTCGCATCCTCTTCGAGACAGATATGGTGATTGCATAGGACCGGACTTATCCCCTGGAGATCAGCTACACTCCATCGTATTGCCTTGCGGTTCTTTTCAAGAACGTCCATCAATCTGTTGAGATAATGACTGGGTACATCTCATGCTCACCCGCAAGGAATCTATACTTCAGCGACTGTGGCAAAGGCTTCAGTTCCGGGCAACTGGGAGCTGGCAAATCTGGCTTCTGAAAGGTATGAGTGAATGCAACCAGATCTGAATGAGAGAACTCTCGTAGATCTACAAAACTGGTGAACGCTGCCCTGCTGGTATATATGTACTCGGTGCTGGCACGACCTCCACCCTAGATACTAGATCTGGAAAAATCAGACAAGGTAATAGACCGTCAAACTCTGCCCTGTCTGTGTCTGAATTTGAGGGATCTGAATCGAAATCACAAGATACAAAATCTGCTTCGTTGTCCTGAACTTGGTCGTTAGCCTCAATAGTGTCCTCGACCAAGAGTGTGCTATCTGAACTCTCCACTACTGAAAACTGGGGATCTGCAGCATCTAAATGTGAGAGAAGGGCTCGTAAAATAGGATCGGACCAAGTGACTTCATCATTAGTGATCACAAAGTCGTACTCCTGGTGGACGTCTCGTCTGCCTCTATCGTCTTCTCTGCATCACTAAACTTCTCTGAGAAAGCTGAGTCTCTCACTCTGGTCTCATCGATCATCTCTATTTGTATACTCTCGCCCTTGACGCGAAAGTACACCTTCCCGCTATCATGGTCGGACACTGCCTTGGCTGTGGCCAAGAATGGACGTCCTAGAATGATGGGGGTATAGATTCAGGGATCTCCAAGTCCAACACAATGAAGTCTATGGGGAATTTCAGACCTTGAATTGTGACGACCACATCCTTCAACAACCCCTTCGGCCTCTTGACAGATCTATCAGCAAACTGAAGGATTGTCCTGCTCTATCGAAGAGGGCCAAACTCGAATCAGTGGAGTAAGGCTGTCGGAAGGAGGTTAATAGAAGAGACGCTGTCTAATAGAGTACGATCGAATCTCTGCTCATAAATATGGCATCTGACATAGGAAGCTCTTGCATCTGGCCTCTTGGCTGGCAGATGGTTTTGGATAGGGAAGCAAGTGGCAAGGGTCAACACATGGATCTCTGCCTGATGGTTCCTCTTCTTCCTGCAGATAGTGGTCTTCTCTCTCAAGTTCTTCTTGAAGAGATGGATGTGCTCAAGTGCCTCCTGTAGAGTCAGCTGGATATGGAATCTATCAACCATTTGCTGGCTGAACTCTAATTGCTGATCTTTTTTTGGATTTGTTTTATTCCCCTTGGTCAAGCGGAGTGCTTGAGGGAAGGGGATGGCTGGGCCCTCCTCAGATAGGGGGCTAGGAACATGTTCCTACTGCTGAGAGGGAATGGAATCCATACAAGTGTCATCAATCATCACATATGGACTCGAGGATGAAGAAACCATTCCTTTATTAATTTTTTGGTATTTTTCATATAGTCCCGGGGTACAAAAACTTGAGAAAACACTACTGGAATGGAAGGGGTGGCCTCAGTACCACCTACAAAATCAAGTGTTGCGACATTAGCACCACACTCTGGCTCAACATCATGGAATCTGGTGGCATCAGTACCGCCCTCTGCATCTGGAGAAGCGACAGCCTTAGTACCGTCGAATGGATCATCGTCCTTGGTGGCGTCAACACCACCACCACCACCATCATCTATAGCGGCATCAACATCGCTATCCTCCTCGTCTGGTGCTCATGCATCCTCGTGGTGTCATTGCTCAGACGAGGCACCGTTGGCTGGCATCCTACCCCTCCTAATTGTAACAAAGTCAGCATCAAACGTATATAAAGCAATGTCACCCAATAAATCACTAGTAGTGGTAGTTTCTGTGAACTGTACCTGCCCAGAGTTTCTTTTTAAGTTATTCTAGTTGGGCTCGATCTAAGCAGGTATGGTGGCCTTTCCTTTGACGATCTCCCTCATCTCTTAGCGAAACTCATCCATCTCCCACATGAATGTGGCCTGCTGGTCTGAGAGTAGGCATGCTAAATCATCAAGAGCAAGGTTCTCATAGGCTGGCCCATGAGAACCATACGGGTTGCCTTGCTGAAAGGGAGGTTGCTGCTAGAACTGGTGAGGGGGAGGCTGCGAATACTGCTGAGGCTGCTGCTGGTTCTACCTCCACTGTTGTCCCTGATGGTAGGGACGAGGACCCGACTGGAAGTGCTGTTATGGCTGGTGAGAGAACTTGAGTTGCTGCTACGACTGCTGGCTGAACTGTCTACCCTGAGCTAGAGGCTGCTGCTGGGATGAGGTACCTCCCGTCGACCACCTGAATCCAGGGTGATCTCGACGGATCCCGGGATATTGTCGGTCGTACCATATCCTATTGACTTCCATCAACGGCTCCTGCCCGTAGGGGGATGGAGAAAGAACTGCCAGTGGGTAATCCTGCTGATACACCACCATCTGAGTGTCATGAGATGGCGGTGGCTGAGGGTACTGGTGATGCAGTTGTTGGTATGGCTCAGCCTATATGTGGTGAACCTAATGAAGCGGGGCGGAGTGCTGGGCCAAGCTGCTGTTAGGATCAACGCATGACCTGAGACGGGGTTGAGAAGCCGTCTGTGCCTCCTGGAGACACATGATATGGGTCTTCAGGTCACTCAAAGTCTGTGCCAACTGATCGATCTGAGTCATACCCTAGCACTACTTCTTCTTGATGATTTCGATGCGGTCCAGCTTCTCACTGATGATGCCCATATCAGCAGCCGACGACTCTACCTTTACTGCGGCTGCTGAAGAAGAGGTAGATGGGCACGCATCAACCCGTGATATTCTGTGATAGGTTACGACCTGGGGTGGAGGCTTCCCCTGAGTGTAGAGCCTGGTTTTGAGACATCATTGTATAGTTCTTGGCCATCTCCTCATAGATGATCTAGACCTGGTCTTCATCTTTGGCAAAATAGGAGCCCCCACAAGAAGCATTCACTAGACCCTGCAGCTCCAGTGTCATCCCACAAAAGAAACTCTAAACTAAGTTGGGCTTGGAGATGTCATGGTGTGGACACCGATCAATGAGCTCACGGAAACGATCCCACGCCTCATGGAATTGCTCATTGGGGATCATGGAGAAATTATTGATCAGATCCCGTGCTGTGTTCGTCCGGCCGAGTGGATAGTACTTGTTCAAGTACTTGGTCCAGAGTTGCTCCCAGGAAGTGACATATCTCCCTAAATGCTTCAGCCAGTAGGATGCTTTGTCTACCAGAGAGAAAGGGAATGCCATCATCTTGATGGTGTCCTCGTCCACGATCTGTCGTGGACAGTGCTGCAGATCATCTCGAATTCTTATAAGTGGAGATGCGTCTCCTCGGTGGCAAGCCCATGGAATTTGGGCAATAGCTGAATAGTCTGAGGAGGGAGCTTGAAATCTCTCAGAATTGTCAGAAGCTGAATCCAACAGTGTGTAAGAGTTGCACCAGGATTTTGCAACTCCCTCATCAGTCTAGCTGGTCGGATAGGATCCTGTGGCTCCTCTAGTTGTGCTCTGTCTCCCTCTCCAAACTCTGGTATCTCTCCACCGCCTGCTCGATTGGGCTCTACTCTGTCCTCTCGCATCTGTGCCATTCCTCTGCGCACCTCTGCCATGAAGGCTCCTTGGCCTCTAATTTGTCTCTGCATCATCTCCAGGGAGGCTAACAGTGCGTTATTGATGGTGCCCTGATCTGGAACATATGTGGTACTCTGGGGCTACCCATCAGTGCACTCCTCGCTGCTGGCCATCTCTTGGGTTTCTACAAAGGCAAAAGACCCCATCTCAGGTGCCGTCAAATGAACAAATATATGCGCTGGTCTTTGCTTAGGCACCTCAGGACTGGAATAAGAGTGATCAAGGGGGAAAAGGGTGGAATCGAACTCGAGTTCATAGAATGGGTCTAGGCTCTCACGGACCTGCCTAGACGAATGAGGCGGAGTGCTCGAAAGCGATGCATCCAAGGGCTGCCTAAGGGACCTCCGACCCATCATCATGATGTAGAGAAAAGGCGGATGGGATCTGGAAACAAACAAGATCAGCAATCAAACCCCAATTTCACCTACGTAATGTGGAGCTGATGATCGTGAAGGTTCGGTCATTTATATTTTCAATTTTATTTAGGTGATAATTCAGTCTAGCAAGGCGATTAAGCGAGCTGGTAGGAACCCGGTGCCCTCAAAAGACTGGCCCGACCCTAAAACTAGATCTTTCCAAGCCAGTACAAGTTGCGAACGTCATGGTCCTCTTTACTAATTACCAGAAAAATCCTAACTGGAGAATGACTAGCCCTGAAGCCAGTAGTCTGACGAAGGTTTAGGTTTGGCTCTAGCCTAGTGTGCGGGTCACTCTCTCGCGCAAGCAAACCAAACGATGAGGGGATTACTCTCCCAAGACATATTTTTAAATGAACTATCTTTTAGGATCAATGTTTAGCAGTTCCAATTTTCTGGTTATCTCTTTTTATGGTGTTTTTCAATAAGCAAACAAACGCCTAATGATTTTTTCATTCTCCTGATTATTTAGAGTCCAAAAACAGGAGGGAGAAGTCGAAAAAGCCGATGCACGATCAAACACTATGATGCATGCAAAGTAAGAGATGCGTACATGTCGCCATAACTCTACATGCAGGGTGATCTAAGCATAATTTAAAGACTAAATTTAAACTAATCTAAATGATGCAAGAAGAAAACCGCCTTAGATGAGCAATTTCTAATCACGAAGAACTGTAGCTAGCTGGTCAGAGAGAGAGGTCTAAGTTCGGTCTCTGTGTCTATCGGTGTCCACCACAACGGATCCTACATGCGCTGTATACGACCTCTAGCGGCATGTGACCTCTTAAGCAACTAAGTTAACTTTTAATTAATGATTTATTAAGTAGGTCCAATTACGAACTATAGGTGTAGGCAAATAGTTAGGGATTGGGCCTTAATCAATTACATCACAATCAGAGAAAATCCTAGATCTAGGGGCCAAATTCTTCGAGAATCAAAGAAAATAAAAGGTGAAGAAAATCAAAGCCGACGAAAAACCATGGTGAGGTCCCCCGAGCACACCGGTGCTCGGCGAAATAGACCCCGATATAAGCCAAGTGTCCAAGCAAGTGTTTGAGTGTCTCTGTATTATTACAATAATAGTAAGCTGAAAAGATAACTATGCTACTCTATTCTCTAAAAGCTATAACTATTCCCTGTTCCTACTTCTCCTCGCGTACGGGTCTCCTACAAAGCATCCTCGGGCAGTTCCCTCGCACAAAAAGTGAAACAAAAACGGGTCAGAAAGTAGTTATAACAGATAGAGGTGAAAATAATAAAATAAAATAAAAAGAAAACTGAAAAGCAACTACTAAGCCGTGCTCCTCGGCAACGACGCCATTTTGGTGAGCTCTCAAACGATCAAGGATTAGTGATATCAAAGGTCATTGCGACCTCAATCACCTTATCAGACTCAACAAGTAAATCAAGACCACATAAACCAAACAATCAAGCATGAAAATCAATGTAGCGATCTTCGCTATTTATTTAACCCGGTATAACGACCAGGGTCGAACACAAGGAGCACGAGTAAAACCTACGAAGTAGTCCTAGTCAGAAAATAAAGGCACAGTTTTGGTGATTTTTAATTTGCAAAATTTTTTATATTTTCTAATGGGAAAACAAGGCAATTAAATAAAGAGAAGCAAGCTAAAGAAATTTTTTTAAGATTAAAAATGCTCAAAAATAGGAAATAAAATTATTTTGTGTTTTTCAAGTATACATATGTTTTTGGTAATTTTGTGATATTTTTCTGATTTTTATATGATTTTATAAAAATGAAACAAACACAAAATAGGAAGACATTATACAGCCTGGACTATAAGGCAAATTTAAAATATCAAAAGTGCCCAAATGTCATGGTTGTGATTTTTATGATAAATAAATAAAAAGGTCCAATTACAGAAACTGAAATCCCATTTTTATATTTTTGTAGATTTTTTAATGATTTTTATAAGATTTTTAGAGTTTTTAGCTTTTTTAAGGTTTTCATAAAGAATTTGAAATAAAATTGTTCCTGGAATGAAAACGCAATAAGACAAGACAACCCTATTTTTTTATAATTTTTGGAACTATTTTTATATTCTTTATATTATATAAAATAGACATGCACATTTTTAAGGGTTTTTATTTTTAGAAAATAAAATACTAAACAAAATTAATTCCAAAAATCACAATAATTACTATGAGCTAGCAGGAACTCATAGGATTTTTTGATGAATTTTTGTATTATTTCATGCAAAACCAAGCACATAGGTTGTAGGGACCTATCTGTAGTTATCCCAAAGTTTCCAGGGCAAGCAATAATGCATGCAAAATGTCCAGGGGTACTAGTGCAATAAGTCCAAGAGATAAGCACACATGCTCATTAAATCATGCACATGGGTATTTTTGCAATTATCATAAACATTCCATTCAAGATGTAACAATCAGAAAATGCAGGACATAGTGTGCAAATAACCCTCAAAAGCAAAACCCCTCTAATGGTCTGGTGATAGAAGCAGTGGCTCCCACTTTAAAGGACTAGGGTTCGAATCCTACTACTAGTAAAAAAAATAACCTACAAAAGCATGTGAGTATGCATGTGTGTTTAGACTCGGAGGACTAAAGTGCAAATACAATAGCCATGGTATAGAAGAGGTGGTAAGTGAGATTGGCCACGGGCTTGTTGGTAATGGAGTGATCGTGCAATTCATCTATTTCCCTAGCGTGATGGAGGGTGGTGAGGGTCGCGAGATTGTGCAGAGAGCAGAACTCTTGAGCAACGGATCAAAGCCACAAAAACAGAGAAGAGAGCGGGCACAGTTCTGGCAGAAGTCAGAAGGGAGGATGTACAGTTGACCATAGGTCAATGAACGAAAGGCCCTATTCGTCCACGTGGACCAATCAGGAAAAAGACAGTCAAAATTCATTTGTAAATTCGATATAAAATATTAAATGAATTAATTAATTTTTGGTTACAAAATAAAAAAGTTCGTAATTTTATGTTGTATTTTACACATATTTTTATTTATTTTTATGAGTTTATTTATTATAAGTTACTTTTTACAAGTATAAATATAAGCATATTTACCTATATATTGTATATTTTATTTTTATTTGCATTTCTAATTTTATTATTTTATACACATAATATATATAATTTATTTAAATATACAGAAATAATTTTTTCTTGTATTTTTCTGAACTGTTATGTACACTTAAATAAATATATGTATTTATTATATTGGTATATGTATAGGTAATTCATCTAAGTATTTATGTACATTTATTTATTTTAGCATATTTTTAATGCCTTATTTTATTCTAATTATGTTCACATGTTATTAATAATATTTACAAACTTATAAAAACATAAATTTATGAAAAATATAAAGAATAAATAAAATGAATATTTTATTCAGGTAAAATGTACAATAGGGGTCCAAAACCTGACTTTTGCATCTTAATTCCAAATTAAGTGAAACCACCTTCATTAAATAGCTAATAAAAATTATATACAATTAAAGGTGATTTTGATGAATTTTGAGTTCATATGGAGGAGATACAGATCTGGGAGATTTGGGTTCTGGATTTTTATTCAGAGGGTAGAAAGCAATATATGCATTATATTTGTGTGAATAAATTTTGTATTTTTCTATATATTTTTATGTACAACTTCCATGTTGAGGGTTTTTATTATTTAAAGTGTAAAAATGATAAAATAAAATATGTCCCAAAAAGTAATAGTTGAGAAATAAAATTAGGACTTTGTACACTGTTTTCAGTGTATTTTCTGTACAATTTCTCTGCCCTATTTCCCCCTACTTTATTCCTTGTCGACCAAGTCATCATGATGACTGGATATCGGGCTTTAGGGTCACTCAACACCTACGATGTTTCATTTCTTTTCTTACTTTTTTTCTTTAATTTTGGAATAAATTTATAGCATTTTGTACAGTGTTTTGTGCAAATTATAGTGTTTATTTGGGCAAATTAATGATATACACATGCATTAGCTAGTGATTTAAGGCCAAAATGAAAGAAGAAAGGTGATGAAATGCACATTCATCAGGTCCACTACCCTTCACTAATCTGAGTTAGTATCATATCTCTGATCTTGACCTTCAACACAGGTAGTGCGGTATCAATAAAGTCTAGAAAGGGTTCTTTTCTCCACTTTGAGTCTTTACGACCTTCGTCAGGTCAAGGTAGAGCCAACCGAATCTTCAGACAGCTCAGAATTGCCCAAAGGAGGAAGAAGGCATTCATCGGAGCTCCGCTCTTCTTCCATCTGTGGAGGAAAGGGAAGAACAAGACTTCCAGATACTGTTCGATATGATCATCCCGATCAAATCCAATGGCACATATTCCCTCCGAGCCAACATCTGAGGCAACGCTTCACACCTACAAATCAGGTACCCAAACCAACTGCCGAAGCACTAATGGGTGACACGTGGTCCAAGCCACTGCCACTAGAACCTATCCCAGTCATGTGCCGCGTACACATAACTGTGGGTTAATTGCAGTCTTGCCCCCCTAAAGTTCATAATTATATATAAGTCATGTTGCTAGAAAATTTTCATTTAGACCCAAGCATCTTATTGTATTTGCATTTTAGTCTAATTTGGACTTATTTCTAATAAATTAATTTAGTTTTTTGCTTGTATGCCTTTGCTTTGTTCCTTCAATAACTTGAGAACCACATCTCCAAACTTAATGAAACTGGTGTCGTTTGAAAGCGAATTTCGTTCTCTTTAAGTGTTATTTTATTACTGATTTGACCTTTAATTCACACATAAAATTTTAGAGTGGTTATTTTGTTTATTCAGCCTTATTATCAATTCAAAACTCATTTGTATTTAGGTTGAATACTTTCTTTATTATATTGAATGCTCATTAATTTATTAATTGTTTTCCTAAGTTATTAATTCATTTAATCATGAGTATGTTTTTGAAGTGTGCATCCACTCTGTGATTGCATTGCATCATTTTTATCATATAAATTAAATGCATAAAAATGTTTTAAAAATTACATGCATTATGATTGTTGCATTTGACTTAACTTAGATAGACTATAAATCACCAAAGTAGATAGTTGACTCCTTTGTTAAATTAAATGATTATTCATGTCCCTATTTTCAACCCTGGACTTGCCCAGGTATAAATTTAAGTTGAGAACTCTTCACAGAGATATTCTCTCGATTCTGTTGATTGTTGATTGGCACGTGGTACAACGAGTGCATGCTATTCTATCCAATTAATGATCCATCAGTGCCTCGATAAGGTGGAGGTGCGAAGATCGAGAATGGAGGAGAGGAGCAGAGCGGGGACAAGGAGAGGGTTATTAGTAGAGTGTTGATAGAAAGAAAAAGAAGAGGGGGAGGAGGGAGAAGATACATGGGGCATAGTCGGAGGTGGCTATCTTGGCCGCTAAGTGAAGCAGATGCAACAAGGTCGGATGTCCGGCCTTAGATCACGTCGAGAAGCTCAGTGGTGGCGCGGAGGAGCTGTTGTCACCAGGACCGTTATGGAGCTCCCGATTTTTCTGTCAATGATGGCGGATGTAGAGGATGATGTCAACGAGGGGTATAAGAGGAAGCAGAGGAGCGTAACGGTCAGGGGGGGATAACGATCAACGGGCGGAGGCGAACAACGGTAATGGTTGAGAGAAGAAGGGGAAAGGGTGCCACATGGCATGCTGGGAAGCTGATGAATCATGTATTCATCATGCTAAAATTGGTCATTTAGGCTATGTTCCCCATCATTCACCTATAATTAATCATTAATAGAGCATTATTAGCCATCATGCATGTGTGAATAATATTTGCATTTCATCATGCATAAATTGCATTAAAAATCCCTAGTGTAAGTTAGCCCAAAAAGCTGCTAACTTCTCTTATTTTTAGTTAATTCATCCTTACTCTGATTAACCCAAAACCACCTCCATTGTGTAGATATTACTAACCTTATTAAATAAAAAATACAAAAAAATACTAACCCAAATAAGTGTCAAATAATCCCAAAGTCTAATTTCACATTTGACGGACTAAAACGAGCATATCTCCCTCATACAATGCCCGATTTTGGTCTACTCACTTTAAAGTACTCCATTTTCAAATACCTTCAAAACAAGACCAATTTTATAAAATTCGGAGCTCATATGTGAAAGTTGGGTTTTGGGCCTCTTTTGCGCAGTTTGACTTTTTGCTATTTTGACCTGAGTTTTTATGTACTTAATTAACTCTTCTAATTTTATTTCTTCTTCATTTGTTCTCTTTGATGAAAGTTTTATTAAGCGACGTAAAAATCCAATTTCAGATCAAAACTGAGATCAAAGAAACTAACCAAGTTCAAGTGTCCGTTGTCGGTCTGTACAAAAGTTGTGTGTTTCTTACTTTTATTTTATTTTCCTAATTTTTTATCCAGTAAAAATCCAAAAAATTAGATTAATGGGTAATTAATTTTCTTGTATTTTATCATATTTTTTCTATAATTTTTATTCCCTTTTAAAACCACCAAAAAAATAGAAAATCCCAAAAACCCGGTTTTCTATACACTTGGAGAACCACCAAAAATACCACTTCTCACAGATGACCTTGTTTGCTCCTGGGCCCTTCATGAAAGTTGTAGATCTCGACGAGACAAACAACTTTTGTGAAGAATTTTTTTGATCCGAGGTCTCCTTCTATTTCTTTTCTATTTTTCTTTAACTTTAAATTTTGAAATTTTTTGCGGTGCCACGTGGCAGCCCCTGGGCTTGCCACGTGGCACCCCTCACCTCTCTCTCTCCAGCCGCCTGGGTCACGTGCCCAACACGTGACCCCCACCTTCTTCCACCTTCGACCGTTCCACCCCCCTCTCCCGCTGTTTCCCTTCCTCCCCCTTCTATAACGGCCGGCCACTTCCTCCTCCTGTAACGCCACCATCGCCAGCCGTTACTCCGCCCCCTCTCGTAACGTCCTCGACCAACCCCCTATAAAGATACCACCTCCGGCACCCTTCGAATTATCCGCCATTTTTGGAGAAAGTTCCTCGACAACCTTGGTGACAGCAAGGTGCCTGCCGATCTCGGGCGAGATCCAACCGCCTCCCACGCGTGCTGCCTTGAGCTTCTAGGCTCTTCCCAAGTCATCGCTCGCCTGCTCCCGATCCCTACCCTCTTCGACCTTGCAAAGGTCGGAACCCATCTCCAATCCCAACAGGCGTAGAACCCTGTACCTCCTTCCTTCGAGTTTTCTTCTGCTAACCTTGCAGGTCCGTACACCCGTGCATTACCTCCGACTCGACTCCTCTGCACCAGCTCTGCCTGAGCTCCACCTCCGCTCCGTCGCGGAGATCAGCTCTGCCTCCTCGCGGAGGTGCCGTCATCGCGTCAGCCCCGCCTCGCCACTGTGCCCTACGCCTCGGCGTTCCTTCACCCCCGACCATTGCCTCGCAGCCTCACCTCCTCCGCCGCAAGGCTCCGCTCGCCGCCTTCACCTTCCCGCGCCGCCCCTCACGCCGTGTGTCGGCCGAGGAGCAGCGCTGTCGCCTCCTCCGCCTACGCCCACCACCGAGCGGCGCCTCCGCCTCGATCCCCTCCGCGCGAGGGCTCGCTCGCACCAGCTGCTCGGCCATGTGTCGGCCGAGCCTCCGCCGCGCCCAACGCCCCTCCGCCTTCCGCGCTTCGTCTCCTCCGGCCGCCGCACCGCTTCCGCCCTACACCGCCGTCGTTGGATCAGGCAGGAGGCCTTGATCCAACGGTCCACAGACCACCACGTGGAGGGCTCCCAAGCCGCCCCTCCACACCTCGGGCTCGGGATCTCCGAGACTCTCCCGAGCCTCCATCCATCTCCGAGCATCAGGTCGGGCCCGAATCACGGGCTCGGGACCTCCGAGCCTTCCCTGAGCCTTAGCCCCCCTCCGAGCCTCCTGGGCGTGCATGGCACGTGCGCGGTGGAAAAATTGCACTGACACCCCCGACAATTTATGAAATTGCGAAAATACCCCCGCTAGTAAATTTCAGAAAGGCCCCTCAAGTTTTTATTAATTACAGATAAAACTTTCCAAGGACCTCTTTGCAAAGAAAACTTTATTTTATTTACATTTTAGTCCCTGAAACTTCATTTTATCATATCTTTGTCATATGGACTCCGATTTTAGCATATAATATGTTGTTTCGAAGCTAATTCCGTGCTCTACCATTTAGCATAGCTTATGAACAAATCTGAGGTCATTTATTGAGAATTATTATTGAGGATATCTGTTGGCTTTTGGAGGCTTATTTTGATATATTTGTGCCACATTTCCCTTGAGAGAATTGACGATTTATTTTTGCAGGGATTTGTTGGAGTTGAGATATTATTCGAGAACTTATTTTATGCAGGGGTTAAATGATGGAGATTGAGTAGATATATTAACTTGTGGACTGCAACTTTTTGAGATTAAAATTAGAAATATTTAAAGATAAATTCATTGCAGGATTAATCTGAGATCTATTCACTCTTATTTGCATTAGGAATTAATTTGATACATCTTGCTGAATTCGATATTATTTGATCTGTGATTTCATTTCGAGGATGTTGATTATTTTTATTTGGATTAAACACTGCTAAAAATCACAGATCCTGGGCATAATTCTCTCTGTTTAATTTCTTTGCATCATATTCACATCATTGCATTGGACATTTTCTCAACATAGAAATTAACCCAACATTAATTAATTATTTAATTTGATTTAAGACCAAGCAACTAAGAATCACCGTTCCCTGAGTTCGACCTTGGTACACTTGCCAAGTAAAAATACTCCACAACATTCAAAGTTTATGGTTTTTGATCGACCGAAATTCACCTCCTATACTACAATTACCGATTATTAAAGAGGTGAATTTCACGTTCAACAAATGGCGCCGTTGCTGGGGAACGGCGAATTTTTAGGATTTTAAATCATTTTTGTAATTAATTTTTGTGAAATTAACTTTCGTGACAATTTTTTCTTCTTCCTTTTGCATTTTTTTTCTTCTGATACTACCGCACTCTCTTTCTTCGCAGATTACTCGGAGATAATTTTGGATATAAATCAAGGACCTGCGAAGAAGACTAATTTTTATTTTAATTTTGTGAGAGAGAGTTAGTATAGATTTTATTTTCTGCAATATTCTCAGGGTCCCTCTCTTTGAACCCTTGTAATAATTCAGACTGAACAATTTCTGTGGTGTGTCAGGTTTGTTTCAACCCCTTCTGTGTGGTTGGGACCCGACTTGAGCGGCGTAGGACTTAGGCACATATACGCTTATTTTTCTATCATTGATTGTGCTCGTAATTCTTAGGCCACACTCTCACTAATATACACACTATAGATCATTCAACATTAGCCAAATTCTGAAATCAACTCTTCCTGCTAATAGAACTATTTGTTTAGGGTGTTTTTCATCTGTGCATATCATTTAGTGTAAATTTTAATTCCTTGTACTGCATCCCGCATGAAGAACACGAGGATTCACTATAAGTCCCTCTCTTAAGCATGCATCATTGATTTATGTTTGCATCGGCTTTTCCGATCCTCTTTTTTTTCAAAGTTTTACAACTTAGGATTTAAAGGAATTGGGACTATTCGTTAGGCGTGAATTTTTGTGCCCACATAAACTACAGTGATAACCTTAACTTAAAACCGGGACTGCTAATCAAGGCGACTGTAAATAAAATTGACATAAAATTAACCTGGGTTTGGTGGAGAGAAACCCACTCATTGTTTCTAAGGATCAGATCGCACACCTTAGGAAAGAGCCCAAAACCGAAGTACTTCATTCAGACTACTGATTATAAACAATTAGCTACTTTTCAGTGAGGGTCTCGGGTAGCCTTAGCAGAGTAGGTGGTTTAGAGGAAACTGCGGAAGGCTTCGTCCTCAAGTAACACGGGTAGCCGTTTAAACGGTCCGTACTTACACCTATACTGGCAGAGAGTAGGTGCAACTAGTTGTACGAACTCGGAACAGTCTTTTTGAAATATGTCGGTACCTAACAACTCCGCTTAAATTGCAAGATTATCTTGTCATTAAATTAAAATTGAAAAGATAAGCGGCCGAACCCTGACGTGCCTTCATCTGTGTTGAGTGGTGAACCTGAAAATTGGCTTGTGTTTGCTTTGCTTCCTTGTGAGGACTCTCTCCAACCTCCTTGTCTTGATCTTTTCACTCTTTTTCTAAGGAATCTCTTACTCTTAGCAAAATCCTCTTTTAATCACAACACTTATCTCTAAACTCTTCCTTTCTGAAGGTGAATCATAATGCCTCCAAAGAAGAACTCTGGGGACGATAAGAATGACAATGACCCTATCCATGCCCTCTTGGCTAGGATAACTGTTGCCGAACAAATCAATGAACTACTTAGGACGCAGTTGGTAATAATACAACAAGGCGAGGCTGCTATGGAAGACACGTATCTCCCAGAATTAGATGAAGATTATAATTGGTTGAGACCTGTCCCCCCTGAGGATGCGTTCGAACACAAACCACATTTCCTTGCACTATTGCCAAAGTTCGGAGGAAATAATCACGAAGAACCATATATCTTCCTCCGCAACTTCGAGTTAGTCTGTGCTAACCTATGCCACCCTAAGGTTAGCCAGGACTACATAAGGTTGAGAGCTGTCCCCTTCGCCTTGACAAATAAGGCGGCTTACTGGCTAAAAAATCTAGGGGAAATAGTCACGACATGAGCCACATTCAAGATTCTGTTCTTAAAGAAATTCTACCCAATTAGTAGAATTTATCAAATGAGGATCAAGCTCACGAGTTTTACCCAACACCCGAATGAACCATTTCATGAAACTTGGGAAAGATTCACAGACTTAGTACAGAAATGCCCAGGACACAGGATAAGTAAAATGATGCTGGTACAAAGTCTTGTGAGCGGGCTGAACCCTGATACTCAAGGGTTGGTTAGTGCATCTTGTGGAGGAAGTTACATGGGACGCCACGAGGACACCGTCTACAAGGTGTTTGAGAGACTTGCTGAATCCAGTCGTACACAAACCACCAGCCGGGCTTACATAGCCGGCTCCAAAAAGATGGTGAATAATATGACGACCGATCACAGTGCTGACATGGGAATAATAGCTGATAACCTAACTATGGTTGAGCAGATTTATAAGAAGGTGTATGAGCTCCATAAATCTTATGATATGGAGAAATTGGCTAAATTGCCTAAACAAATGGAGGAATTGGCCGGCAGGGTATTAAAGATACTAGCCTTGACTGCACCCCCCGCACCCATACATCAAATTCACTACTTTCAAGATCAAGGGGTAGGGCAACATAGCCATTGGGGTGGAGATCAAGTCTTGCCCCATCAAACTAAAGAAACCTCTGCTCAAACTGATTACGAGGAAACTCCACAAGTCATGGAGATAAACGGGGTCTGGTATAACCTGGAACCGATCAACCACCTAGACCAAAACTCTACTCCGAACCCTCGTCCACCACAAGCTCGGCCCACCTACCAGCCTCAACCGCAGCAGAGGCAGCAATACCGCACGGGTTATCAGAACCCGCAACCTCAGCCACAGCAGAACCAACGCCAAAGCCAACAAGGGCAATATCAGCGACCTCAGGCCAGGCAGGGCCAAGGGTCCTCCTCTTCTTCTATCTCTCCAGAACTCCAGCGAGTGCTGGATGAGCTTCATGATATGAGAGTCGACATAAATCGACTCTCTCGTTGGAGAGATGAGGTGACTGCACCCCAGATCGTGATTCCATCTCAAGTCCAGGCTAACCCAAATAGCCTTGGACACAATCAGGTATTAATCTGTGACTATACCGTACCTGAGCTTAATCCCTCCTCAAATAATATCTCTTATCATATCTCTCTTAGGAGCGGAAGGACCGTAACCATGCCTGATCGAGCGAAGGAACACGAAGACATAGCCCTAGTGTCCACCAATTCACACAACCCTGGGGGAATTGACAAAGGAAGACAGGAGGAGAAAGAACAAGTCCCACCCACACCACCCGGATATAATGGAGCGTCTGAGTCTGAGTCAAACAGAGAAATGCCACCAAGACACCAGCCACATCTGACCACAAATTTCCCTGTTTTTAGTCCGAGTCTGAGTCCTGTAAGAAATTTTTCATTCAATAAAAGTGATGATGTTGATCACAACAAATCCATTCCTTTCCCCCGTGCTCTTACGGCAGGAAAGAAGAAAAACATAAAAAACCAAAAAAAATGATGAAGAGATGGCTCGCATCTGTAAGGAAAATATTAAGGTCACTCTGTCCCTAGACTAGATGATAGAAAGAGACTCGGCTTTTCGAAAATACCTGAAGGTGAGATGCACACCAACTAGGGCCAACAAACAAACTCCTAGCCGAACAAAGAAACACATACTCTCAGTTGCCACATCTCGTCTTATAAAAAATGAGTTGCCAAGGAAGAAAAGAGACGTGGGGGCTCACTTTGTCACTAGTCACATCAAGGAAATCAAGTTTGCAGGAACATTATTAGACAATGGATCATCCATCAATCTCATGCCCACAACCCTATATGAGAATCTAAATCTAGGTCCTCTTAAGCAATCTGAAGCCGTACTTTAATTCGCAGACACATCAACTAAGCGACCTAGGGGCGAGATTCGAAACGTCATCATCAACATAGAGGGACAAAACTACCCAGTGGATTTTACAATTCTTGACATGGATGTCCCTAGAAATTAGAAAGATTCCAGATGATACTAGGGCGACCCTTCCTTAGGACCGCAGGAGCTATATTTGATTACACATCCGGAAGAATCCAGTTTGGAAAAGTTGAACTTAAAATGCAGCAAACTAGGTTCCAAAGACCTGACACTGAGTCAAGCACCGAGTCTGAAAAATCAGAAACTGAGACTGAAATCACAGAAGCAACAGTTGGGCCCTGGAGACAAAACCCAACCGCTATGATAGAATCAACCTCATCTGGAGAGGAAATTGTTGATGATTTAGTCTGCCAGCTCATTCATGCATCTACCTATACTATAGGAGACTCAAAGGACCCTCTGGACCTGTCAGTCCATTCCCCTTATGAACAATCCTTGAGTGAGGTACACAAATCGGACGCGGCGCTTGCCACACCACATTCCATCATTAGCGATCCGATCCCAGAAATAACCACAGTGAAGGCCAATATAGACACACCACAAGCATCCACATCACAACAAGAAGCATCACTGAGGGGACCAGATTCGAGCAACATCATTGACCTTCCTGAACTCAAACCATTGCCCCCTACACTTAAGTATGCCTTCCTTGCAGGAGAAAAGGGATAGTTTCTGGTCATTATCAGTTCACATCTGACCGAAGAGCAGGAAATCCGTCTGCTTAATGTTTTGGAGAAAAACTGCAAGGCTATAGGCTGGAGATTGTCTGATCTCCCATGGATAAACCCAGCCCTGTGCTCACACCATATTTACTTGGAAGATAATGCTAAACCCTCCCGTGAATGCCAACGTAGATTGAATCCAAACTTACGGGAAGTGGTTAAGACAGAGATCAAAAAATGGTGTAAAGCTGGGTTCATATATCCCATCTCCGACTCCAAATGGGTGTCACCTTTGCATGTAGTCCCGAAAAAGTCAGGACTTCATATTATCACCAATGAGGAGGGAGAGGAGATCACGACACGAGTACCTACGTCGTAGCGTGTCTATGTGGATTACAGGCGCCTGAATGCCGCAACGAAGAAGGATCACTTTCCACTGCCTTTTTATTGATCAAATCCTGGAGAGATTGGCAGGGAGAGAATACTTCTGTTTCTTAGACGGGTACTCGGGCTACAATCAGGTGGCCATCGCCCCCGAGGACCAGGAAAAGACTACTTCTGTATGCTATTCACTACACAAGCAAAGTTTTAGACCCTGCTCAGAAAAATTACACTGTGATCGAAAAGGAAATGCTTGTTGTGGTTTTTGCCTTGGAAAAATTTCGATCTATACTGCTAGGATCTAAGGTGACAGTTTACATAGACCACACTGCCATTCGATACTTAATGGCCAAAAAGGATGCAAAAGCGCGACTTCTGAGATGGATTCTACTACTTCAAGAATTTGATTTGGAGATTAAAGACAAACCTGGCGTAAGAATGTCGTGGCTGATCATTTATCACGGATTGAACATAACAAAATTCCGGAATCTGAATCCATCCGTGAAACCTTCCCAGATGAGTCAATTTCTGCTATTGACTCGCTCCCTTGGTATGCAGACACGGTGAATTATCTTGTCACCAATGAAGTTCCTCAAGGTTGGCCCAGAAACAAAATCGATCGACTCATATCTGAAGCGAGACACTATCATTGGGAAGATCCGTTCCTTTTCTTTGAAGGACCGGATTACATATGGAGAAGATGTATTCCTCAAGAGGAATACCAAAGTATCCTCAATCTTTTCCACAGCTTGGAGGCGGAAGGACATCACTCTGGGAAGAGAACCGCTGAGAAGATATTGTAATGTGGATTTTACTGGCCGACCTTATTTAAAGATGCTTACAATTTTGTTAGGTCGTGCCCCATCTGTCAGAGAATGGGAGGAACCACTGGTTCCAAAGATGCCATGCCTATGCAACCAGTGATCATATGTGACGTATTCGATGCATGGGGCATTGACTTTATGGGCCCATTCCCTAATAGTCAAGGATTTGAATATATTCTTCTCGCGGTAGATTATTTATCTAGATGGGTGGAGGCTATCCCTACTCGAGCAACAGATAGCAAAACTGTTTGCAAATTTTTGAAAGATCATATTATTTTGAGGTTTGGAATCCCAAAAGTTTTAATATCTGATGGGGGAAGCCACTTTGTCAATCGAGAGGTGAGGAAGTTGACTAAGGAATACATTATCGAGCACCGTGTCGCTACTCCTTACCATCCACAATCCAATGGCATAGTCGAGGTGTCAAACAGGGAGGTTAAAGGAATTTTACAGAAGCTTGTCCGCCCTGACAGGAAGAACTGGTCCCAACTCCTGGATCAAGTTCTATGGGCTTACCGGACGGCTTATAAGACCCCATTGGGCACCTCCCCGTTTCGAATGGTATATGGAAAGCCATGCCATTTGCCCGCAAAACTTGTGCATAAATCAGAATGGGCAATCAAAAAGATTAATTGGAACTATCACCAGGGAAAGAAGAACCGAGATATGAATTTGAATGAACTATCTGAAATCCGAAATCATGCTTATGAAAATAGCACCATTTACAAGGACAAGGTAAAGAGATGGCATGACAAGAACATTCGAACCAAAATCTTTGTCCCAGGGTAGAAAGTTTGGCTATTTAATGCAAAATTGAAAATTTTCCAAGGGAAATTGAAATCAAAATGGACGGGACCCTTCATTGTAAGAGAGGTACACAATAATGGGAGTGTTGAGATCTCAGAGACCGCAGATATCACACAAACATTTTTAGTCAATGGTCAGCTGCTTAAACATTTTGTCGAATCCAATGAGCAACTAGTACAAGTTGAACAAATCTCCTTCACTCAGGGCATAGATTTTGACGAAAAATTTGATCTGCCCAGATAGCACCCCTCTGGAACCTACACTCTTCTGTATATCCATCTACCCGCTCTTGATCCCCGATTATTAGGGACCGATTTCTTTGTTTATACAACCTTTCTCCTCTTTTTGTTTGTAGCCCATCTATACTTAGTACGAGCTATGTCAACATTTCACTTTGTGCCATGGGGACATAACACAAGCTAAGTATAGGGGGGTGTGTTTGTATATACTTTATCCATAGCCCGTACTTTAATCGTTTTTATCTAACATCGGGGAGGGGTAGTGGGTATAATACCTGTTAAAAAAAACAACACCCAAAAAGAAAAAAAATTGCATTAAAAAAAATTTCATCACTCATGGTCTTGCATTTCATCAAGCATTTCATGCATTCCTTGGTTGATATATTCCTGACACATTCACCATCAATCAAGGCTTGAGGATTTTTTAGGACACTTGATTTCTGAGATCTTGAGATTCTGATTTAGCCTGACTTAGTCATTAGGGTTTTGAACTTAATAATCCACACTTCCCTAGTTTGAAAGATTTGAGCGCTATATTGCACTCTTCATCTCTACCTTCAAAAAGAATATGATAACCACAATCACTCCCACAACTACATGATTGATGAGATGAGTTGAGACATCACTTGAGGAACTAGGACTAGAGATTTGAGTTTAGACCCGATCTGATGATATTCAAGGATGGGATAAAGTTAATGAAGGCTGTAGAAAACCTGAGTGTCAGCAAACCCTAGCCAGTATGTATGCTATCTCTTTGATAAATGACCTAAGTGTCGGGGTGTGATGAAACTTAATGAAAATTTTTGATCAGTGTGCGCCAACTTTTGGTAAAAGCAGCGGAGCTAGCCAAAGAAAAGAAAAAGAAATGTTAAAGAAAAACTCTATCATCCAAAGTCAAATTCCAAATGAGCTTCCACCAATGGAGAGCGCTCCCAAACATTTTCAAAGTGTCCACTTAGACCAAGCGCTAATTAGGACCAAGGAGTCGGGCTGACACCACAAAAAGGGTTCTGCATCGTAAGCGATACAAGTCTGGGTGTCGAAGGTATCTTAGATACTCAAAAGAGACACACCCCGGTGTACTCCTAGAAAAACAAGTGCAGACGACTCCAAATTCTCTTGACGGGCACATTGATCAACAAAATAAAATATACTTATGGTGAGTAATAAGGCACTCGAGAGGCACCTGATGAATCCACATTTCATCATCTTTATTCTATCATTTTGGCCTCAAAAACCCTAGCAAATGCCTGAAAATAGCATTAAATAGAGCAATTTAGCATTCATGCATATGCGTGTAAAAAGTGTATAAAATACCATTTTTAATGCCAAAATTATAGAATAAAGAAAAGAAAAGAAAAAGAATAAAATATTGTAAATATTTTATGACCTGAAACCCCGAGACCTAGGCATCTTGATGAATAGGTCGACAAGGAATAAAGTAGGGGGAGATAAGGGCCAAAATACAGCAAAAATACCCTTGTATTTCATTCATTCTTTATTCATTTTGGGACCTATTTTTGGTTCCACTTCTTACATCAAATAAAGAAACTTTGTTCATGAAAGTTGTAGATAATTAAATAAAGAAAAATACAAAATTGATTTCACCCAAAAATAATACACAGATAAAAAGTTATGGTCTGAATAAAAATCCAGAATCCCAACTTCCCAGACATGTATCTCACAAATGAAAGCTCCAAATGCATAAAACTCACCTTTAATTGTATATAGAATAAAATAAGCTATTTAATGACGGTGGTTTCGCATTTGGCGGAGCTACGGTTTGAAAGTTGAGTTTTGGACCCTCATTGTATAATTGTACTATATAAAATATTCAATTTATTCTTTATTCATTATTTTATGTATTTTTATATTTTTATAATTTTGTAAATATTACTTATAATAATTATGCATATTAAAATCAGAATAAAAATATAAATAGAATACAAAATAAAAATACCTATATAAAATACATAGGTATTATACCTATACTTATACCTATACAATACATACTTATATTTTATTTAATATACAAAACACTTCAGAAAATAAAATAAAAATATAATTATGTGTGTAAAAGTATTTTATAATTTTATAAAACACTGAATAAAAATAATAAAATTAAAATACACAAATTAAAAATTAAAGACTACCTATAAGGGGTTTAAAAGTAAACTAGTAAAAATATATTCCATAAAAATAATTAAAAATAAAAATAAAATACTTCATAAAATAATAAATATTTTTTATTCAATAACCTAATTAAAATAATATCATTTATTATTTTTTATTGATTTTACTAATCAATTTTTAGAGGTTTTTCCTGGTTGGTCCACGTGGACCAACCACGAGGTCTGAACTGTTGACCAAGGTCAACAGTCTGACCTTCACCTCTGGCTGTGACAGAAAGAGCTTTTTGACCCCGGTTTCATCCATTTTTCGAGGATGCCTCGATCACCCTTTGGTGATGGCATCTTCATGACATCTCTTCCTCGAACAGTGGTGAATCACGCTCAAGTGATTCCTTGGGCTGTGGAGCACCGCATCGAGCTGACACCCTCCTTGAACTTCACGCCCCAACCACAGTTCAAAACCAAACCCGTCGTCCCCTTTGACCTTTGATCCTTCTTCCTCCAAATCCACCTGTAAACCCCTAGCCCATCGCGTTCCTGGTGACAGCGGGAGTCGATTCGAGCCTGGGTTCATGCTATTTGGTGTTGAATCGAAGAGATCCAGCCCCTCGCCTGAGCTCCGCCGCGAGCTCGTTCCGTCATCTCTGGTGAGCCTCATCCCCTTCTTTTTCCCTTTTCTTGTAGCCCTAGCTTAGCATAGCTTAGCATAGTAGCAGTTTAGATCTTCCTCACTTTAATCGCCGTGAATCCTCGATCAAAGACCATGGCGGAGCTTAGCTCCGCCTCCACTTTCCGGCCACCTCCATCCTCGATAACCGCCAAGATCACTTCCATCTTCTTCCTTGTCGCTCCATCATCACGCACCACCCTTCCATCCACCTCGATCTCACCCAGATCGAGCAATCAGAGCTCCCCTCTCCGCCGCTCGCCGGAGCTCCTCGTCCGAGCCACCTTTCGCCTCCATCGCACCATTAGAAGGCACCTGTAGCTTCCCCTGGATTTTGCGCGACTAACTCTGCAGGTCAGAGCCAAAGAGAAGGCTCCATCGACCCTCGAAGACCCCAGGAGCAGCTGCCCAGGCCACCTCCGCCGTCCGACCGCTTCAAGCCATCTCAGGCTCGCCGGAGACCACCTTCAGACGCGGAGAGGCCCCATGATCGTTTTTCCCTTGATCCTAGGACCGGAGAGGCCGTGTGTCGGCCGTATTCGCCCGCCAAAGCTCGCTAGGGGGAGTGTTCTTCGTGAACCTCTTCCCACCGTTGGATCAGGAGCACCCCTTCAGGCGTACAGGAGCCATCAGATCTTCCCCCGCCTTCCCCCGTCGGATCTCACCGCGGGATCTGATCTGGGACGTCCGTGCGAAGCGCCATCAGACCACCAGCTCACGCCAGGTGTCAAGTGAAGCTCCCTCGGCCGTACGATCAACATCTTGGGTATTTTGCAATTTAAACCTAAGAATTTCTGTATTTACGTTTTAGCCCTAAAACATTCATCTGCAGTTTAAAAGTCTTTGTAATAATTGCACTTAGGTCCCTGAACTTATTTTATTTGCACTTTAGTCCTCGGCCACGTCACCCCACGTGACTGGCCCATGTGATTTTGTACATTTTGCAGTTTTGAGCTCAAACTTTCATCTATTTGCAGTTATACCCTTGTGCGTAGTGATTTAAATATATTTCTGGGAAAATTGCATGTTTGCCCTGTCGGTTTTTAGTATTTGCAAGTATGCCCCTGTGAATGACAGATCACGTGCTTCGCGCGTGTATTTTGGTGAAATTTGCACTTAAGCCCCCGGATGTTTCTAGAATTGCATATATACCCCTACCATGCTTAGGATTTTTGTGTGTTTGATCTATTTATTTCACGCATCATTAAAGTGCCAAAAATTCCATAAAAATTAACTTAAGCTCATGTTAACTTGCACTTGCATGTTATAATTTTAGTTTTTATTTTTGATGCATTTTTATATTTATTAAAAATAAAAAACATGCCATTTCAGTACTGTCTAACTTAGAAAATACCAAAAAAATATTAAAATACCTTAAAAAATTCCAAAAACATTACCTACTATCTATTTTATCATATTTTAGTGTCAGTCCAAAAACCACTAAAAATCTCAAAAGAAAAACCTTAAAAATTCAAAAATACTTAAAAATTCTAAAAAATATAAAAAATTATAGAAAACTTTAAAAAATGCAAACTAAGTTCCTGTAGGTTCTACATTTTATTATCTTTATTTTAAAATTAGTTTGGAAAATTTTGGTCGCTGTTTGATATTTTTAATTCCCATTTTACCCCCAGCTAGTAGCTAATTCCCTGTTTTCCTTTATTTGGCTATTTAAAAATACCAAAAACACTCTGAAAAATACCCAAAAATCACAAAAACAGTAAAAAATTATAAAAATACCAAAAAGATTTTATTTCTGAATTTTTGACTATTTTGGCACATTTTTATAAATATTTTGTTACCCTTTTATTACATTGTTTTTATATTCCAATATTAAAAAAATATATAAAAAAATATAAAATATAAAAATCAGAAAATTTAAAAACCAAAATACAAAATTAAAAATAAAAATAAAAAAAATTAAATTAAAAACCCACAAAAAATATTCAGATTGGCTATGTAGTTTATTAGACCTAGGGTTTGACTTTTGTCTATCCTCTGCACCTTTGTTTCCTGTGTTCGACCCCTACTTGCTTGCTATTGTACATTTTTAGTAGGGTATAATAAATTTTAATCCTTTCTATTGATTGCCTGATTGATTGTGTGGGTTAATTGTTGACGAACGAGAAGGTTTGAGCAGTCGCATCAGCGACAGTGAGTCTGATTTGTCAGACCACTACTTAGCGGCTCTCGCACTCTCGTTTTTTAAATGGCGCCGTTGCCGGGGAGCATCGGCTTGTAGAGTACATTTGTGTCTTTTATCTACTTAGCTATTTTTGATTATTTGTTTTTCGTGCATAATTTGTTTTGAACTGTCTGACACCTCTCTTATTTTCTTGCGAGGGACCGCTGACTGAGGAGGATCACCTAGAGGATCCTGTGCATCCTTGGGAGGAGGAGCCGGCTATTCTACCCTAGCCGGCAGGAGAGAGCAGGAGAGCTTGAGAGAGAGAGAGAGAGATAGTTAGATTTTTCATTTATTTTTGTGAGAGAGAGTAGTTTGATTAATTTGTAATAATACAGGACTTGGACTCTCAGACACTTCGGGCCTAAATTCCGGGTGTTTGTTCACCCGGGGGCTCACCGTGGTTTTCTTCGTGTTTTTCGATTGTCATTTTTCGGTTTTGTTTTCATTTTCATTTCTTTTGTGGATTGAGCCCTTAGCTGTAGGCCTGCTTGTTTGATTAGATTAGGTCCAAACACACTAATAACCTTTGCATGCACCTATAGATCGTATTTGGACTTAGTTAATTAAACAGTTAGCCATTAGTCTTCGATCCGCGCGCCGCGAGCTCATCCCGCCAAGCGTTTCTCCTAAACTCGATGTGCCGAGAGAAGGAGGGGTGAGCCTAGACCGGACCTTAGGATTGGAGGTTAGTGGTTAGCTTGTGGTTCTTCACGCTAGCAGTTGCCTATCTTAGGACGATTTCCGCATTGCATACCGGCATGTAGTTAGGTTTATAAATTCTACTTTGCATCCTTCATAAAGAGAGCTGGGATTCGCTGTAAGTCTTCTTACTTTGCATCCATCATTTAGGCACAAAGGTGAGATTTCCACCTTGGTGTCGGCTTGCATTGGCTTTTCCGACTCTATTCTCCCTCTGTTTTTGGACAAAGTAGGATCAAAGAAAATACAAAAATCGTTAGGCGCTTGTTTGAATCAACTCAAAAGAAGCGATAACACCAAAAAAATTAAAAAAAGGGACTGCTAAGAAAACCTTGACCAAAAATAAAATTGGTAATTGGATTCATTGATTGGGGAGAGCAACACCCTCACTTGTATTTAGGTTGCATGGGAAGGTCTCCTTCCAAGTGAGTTGAGTGCTTCGTAAGGATTAGAGCCCAAATCCCAGCTTGTGGCTGCCTTGTGTATCGCCTGAATTTCCGAAGTATTGGCGCTACTATCGTACGTAGGCGAGTAGGGCTTGGTCGCCATTGGCAACTCACTATTGTGTGAGCATCGACCTTGTCCGAAGTACCGAGCATAGGCCACGCCTTCACGTGCGTGTCTATCTCACCGTCTGCGTCCGAGTAGGATCTTGCACGCTCACGGGTGATTCCATTGAGAGCGAGATCCGAAGTGTCGATTTCTCCTATCGGCTTCCTCCCTCTTCTTCTTTGGCTGAGTAGGGATCCAGGAAGGGTTACAAGGACCTCAAAAATCGCAAGCTACAGGTTATACAGGAGGAGGACAAGTACGGGAATACTTTTCTGACAGTACTCTCGCTCCTATAGGCGTAGCGCTCTAAGGACTCGTTGAAAGATAACTTCCTGAATTCAAGATAAAAATTACAAAGATAAAAGCCGAACCTTCACGGCTTCACGCGTTGAGTTGGTGAATCCCCTTGTTTTGTGTTTGATTGCTAGTTGCATTTAGGTCAAGATCAAAAATATTGCGCCTTTGCGCAAATTTTGTTCTCCCGCCAGTTGACCCTTGCACATTGAGAGCCTTCTACTATTTTACACTCCATTTGTTTCTTGTTGACCCTCGTATCTTTTATCCACATCGATCTTCCTCTTGATCTCCGAGATGGCGACGAATGGGCAGTTTAGTCGAGACTCCGTTGGTACCCACATCAGATCCATTCGCTCTCCCTCTCCAATAATTCAGGGCGATTCCCGAGAACCCGGTTCAGATCCCGTGAACCGATCTCTAGACTCCCTGTCTTCTTCAATAAACCGGGACCACTCTTGTCCCGAAGTCTGCCCGTTTTGGATGGCAATCGATTTCACTCCTTACACATCACCGTCCTTAACAAAATTTTGTGTTGACCTTGACACAGACCACATCTCTCTATCTGGTGCTGCAATTCAGACTGATAGGGGCATTCTACCATGTGCAGACTTTGAGCCCGATCCCAAGCAATCAAACCAAGCAGAAACCGGGATGGCAGGAGGAAGAGGAAAAGGACCACAGCCCCCACCTGAACCTGAATTCAATCCGGGGGAAGGGCAGTACACCACACAAAACGAGGTTAACAGTCAGCTGCTGGCTTCCATTCAAGCCATCCAGCGGTAGTTGACTAACCAAGCCCTGGCCCAGACCGCCTTCCAAGATATGCTGAACGATATGAGGAGGAGGGTCGACGTAAGAGACGGCTGACAAGAGGATGATCCGAACTATGATCCTAATTTTCATGAAGTCAGAGATGAGTTCTCAGTAGGAGGACCCGAATTTGAAGCAGTAGAAGTAGATCCACCGCAGCCAAAGCCTACACTCAAGGAAACATACAACCCAGGAGCGGGACGCATCACTGAGTGGATTCAGGTTCCACGTATGCATGCCCACTTCGAGCTGAAGCCGCAATTTCTGTCGCTACTTCCCACATTCCACGGGAACACCACTGAGGAACCGTATATTTTTCTCAAGAAGTTTGGCCGCATCTGTGCCACTGCTCACTACCCTGGAATTCCTCTGGGGGTAGTCAAGATGACCGCGTTTCCCTTTAGCCTTCAAGACAAGGCCATCTATTGGGTTGACCATCTTGGGAAGGTCGTCACGACTTGGGAGGAGCTGAAGTCTGCATTTCTCCATAAATTCTACCCTCTCAAGCGATTGAATCAGATGTGTGCCCGGATCTCCAGTTTCTGCCAGCAATCCCACGAGACCATCCATGAAACTTGGGAGAGATTCAAGGAATTCCAGGAAAAATGTCCCCACCATGACATTCCAAAGACTAGTCTCGTGCAACACTTCTTTGGTGGACTATCACTCAAGAGACAAAAGCTTGTAGATGTCGCTTGCGGCGGTTCGCATTTCAACAAGGACGAGGACGTGGTATGGAACGTCTTCGAAGAAATGGCTGAAGGAGAAGCCGCGCAAACCTCGTCCAGAGCATACATGAAGCCACCAACCGCCATTAGCAAGCCAGTGAACATGGCTTCTTACACCGAGGATAAGGATGAGAGCTCCAACCTGAGCATCATTGGGAGCCACTTGTCCAAGGTGGATATCATTGAGAAGAGGTCACAGGACCTCGAAAAATTGGCAGTCATTGAGAAGAGGACCCAGGGTCTGGAAAAGCTTGACCAGATCTACCAACAGCTGGAGCAGCTTGTTCGTGCATTGAATGCAAACATGTGCAATGATGTGTCTACTTCTGCCGAGCCGAATGCTGAGAAGAAGGAGCCTACAATGCAGCAAAACCCTCAGCCGACTCCCCCGCAGCCCCAGCCTGTCCAGCACGTGTATTACGTGCAGGTTTCGGAGCAGCCCCCGCATCACCAGACACAGATGGTTGTATACCAACCTGAGTCCCATCCAGTCTACTCTGAGCAGTTCTCTCCACCCCCGCCACTGATTTAGGAGATCAATGGCGTATGGAACAATGAAGCGCAACTGACCCATCCTCAGGGACACTCTCAGGGTCAGAACATGGGCAACATGCCCTATCATCAGCAGCTGCAGGGTGGGAGACCCTTCCAGCCCTCCTACCAGTACTGGCCTCCATCTCACGGAAACACTTGGAGGCAGAATTACCAGCACGGTCCTCAGCAGTCCGGATACCGCGGATAGGGATACCATCAGCAGCCGGCTGCTCAATACCATCAACAGAATGCACAATATTCCTCCAACCCTCCTCCTCACAAATTCTCTCAAGGTTATCAGTCGCAATCTCAGCCGCCATATCAGCATTCTAGACCCCAGCAGGGGGACTCCTCTGAGATTGTGCTGGTTAATCCAGCCCTGGCCTGTTTAGAGCAGTTAATGAAGAACATGGCTGAGATGACCCAGAAGATCGACGACCTGGCGGCAGCCAAGACCGTCATACCAGCCTAGGTCGAAGCCAACCCGAACAACTTCTGACGCAAGGAGCAGGTAGCCGGCAGTATCCAACCCGAATCAGGTGAATTAAATTGTTTTTTATCTAATGCTGTTACTCTCAGGAGCGGTAGGACACTCCAGCCATCGGCGACGGCGAAGGGAAAGCATCTTGCATCTGACGAGGAATCGTCAGTCCAGCCAACACCAGGGCCAAGCAACATTTTGGGAGCAGCACCAGCATTCAGAAAATCACAAAAAAATGAAGAAAATGACAAAACACAAAAGATAGCAGCAACCTCGGTGGAGATCAGCCAGCATTAGAGACGCCTGCACCTGCCTTACAGCCAGTTCCTGACAGGAGGAGCACTGCACCTGCAACGAGTCCAACGCCAGCACCAGAAGTTGAACCTGTCATTTTTGGTCCACAAATTGTAGATGAATCCATTCCTTTTTGCCATCTACCTGTACACAACAATATGGACACTCTGTTGAATGAAATTGGTGAAGATTTTGTAAATATTCCTTTTCCTGAAGCAATGAAAAAACACAAAATAATGAAAATTTGAAAAATGCTTTGTCTAATCCTACCATTATAGAAATCATCCAGAATTTGGTGTTGAATATGCCATTAATGAAAGCTCTTGAGTACATGCCAGCCGTGAAGAAAGGATTAAAAGAGGCATGCACGACCAAGCGCAGGCCGCATCCCCACAACTCCAGAAGCTAGGGTGGCAAGTCCGAAAAGCATATCCTCACAATGGCCACCGTTAACGCCATCAGCAACCTCCCAGATAAAAAACCAGATATGGGAGCACCTCTTGTACGGTGTCAGATGTTCAATCAGGAGTTCGAACGAACACTTCTCGACAGCGGGTCTTCTGTCAACTTGATGCCAGCTTCGCTGCTTACAGAATTCATGCTAGGATCGCTTAAGCCTACAAAAATGATTCTGCAGTTCGCAGACAAGTCAGTCGAGCAGCCTAGGGGCCTGTTGGAGGACGTGATCATCACGGTTCAGGGAAAGTCATTCCCGACCGATTTTGTGGTCTTAGACATGGACGTCCCCTCTCCATTGCTCGTTACCCCAATCATACTTGGAAGACCATTTCTGCGGACATCCAATGTAGTAGTGAATTATGGGACGGGAGAAATCACTTTTGGAGCTGGCAACGAAACAATCAGAGTAGAGACCTTGTCTGAGGGAACACACGCCGAACAAACATCTACATCATGTGCAAGGGTGATTGAGTATGCTGACAACTGCGACTTTCTAGCAGAAATTCAAGATACCAATTTATTTTTGGATGACAATGAGATCCATGAACTCCTCTGTCCCGAGGAGGAAGTGGAGTCCGCAGTCGAATTTCCCCTTATCGATCAGGATGAGGAACTCGCTGATGTGCTGCAAGAGACTGCCGTGGGGGTGATGAGCCTTCAAAACCAAGAGCAGAAGCTTGAAGAATATTTTGACGAAGAAGACATCATTAAGGAATTCTGTCAGGATTTGAGAGAAGAAGCAGAACAGAGTATGGTGGACACCGAACAGTTGAATGAATCACCACCTCTACTAATAGTTGAGGTCACCGCTGAAGCAGCTCAGACCCCGCCAGAGCTAAAACCCTTGCCCTCCAACATGAAGTATGCCTTCCTTGCGGGAGAACCAAACATGTACCCGGTCATCATCAATGCTCATCTGACCGAAGACCAAGAAACTCGTCTGATGGAGGTTCTTGAACGCAACCGCAAGGCGATAGGCTGGCGAGCATACGACCTCCATGGGATCAATCCATCATTATGCTCGCACCGCATCTTTCTGGAAGAAGATTACAGACCCTCTCGAGAACTTCAGAGGAGATTAAATCCTAATCTGCGGGAGGTCGTTATGAAAGAAATCCAGAAGTGGTGTGATGCGGGATTTATCTATACATCTCCGACAGCAAATGGGTGAGCCCTCTGCATGTGGTGCCTAAGAAATCATGGATCACCATTGTGAAGAATGACAAAGGAGAGGAGATCGCAACCAGAGTTCCCACTTCTTGGCGAGTATGTGTGTACTACAGAAGACTTAATCTCGCTATCAAGAAGGACCACTTTCCTTTACCCTTCATCGACCAGATCTTGGAGAGATTGGCCGCGAAGGAATATTTCTACTTCTTGGATGGCTACTCTGGGTACAATCAAGTTGCTATTGCTCCTGAAGATCAAGAGAATACCACGTTCACCTGTCCTTTTGGTACATATGCCTTCAGACGGATGCCGTTCAGGCTTTGCAACGCCTCAGCCACATTTCAAAGGTGTATGCTTGCGGTTTTTGCCGATATGGTGGGCAACTTTCTTGAGGTCTTCACGGACGATTTCTCGGTCTACGGGGACTCATTTGACCAATGTCTGGACTATTTAGACCGAGTCTTACGGAGGTGCTGCGAAGTCAATCTTGTGCTCTCATGGGAAAAGAGCAACTTCATGGTGACCGAAGGAATTGTGCTGGGTCACGTTGTTTCTAAACGTGGTATGGAGGTTGACCCAGCCAAAGTGGACGTGATTTCCAAAATTGAGCCACCTACAAACATAAAGCAAGTCCGGTCATTCTTGGGCCATGTCGGTTTTTACCAACGATTCATCAAAGATTTCAGTAAACTGGCTAGACCGTTGACTGAGTTGCTCGGCAAGGACAATGAATTCATTGTAGATGACCGTGTGCTCCTTCCCTTTAATCAGTTGAAAGAACTCATCACGCAGGCCCCTGTCTTACAACCACCGATTTGGACTTAGCCTTTTGAGATCATGACCGACGCATCAGATTATGCCATCGGAGCTGTACTAGAACAGAGGAAAGATAATGTACCATTTGCGATTCACTACGCTAGCCGAATGCTCGATGAAGCCCAGAGAAACTACAGTGTCACTGAAAAGGAGCTGCTAGCGGTAGTCTTTGCCTTGGAAAAGTTCAGATCCTACCTCCTTGGGTCTAAAGTAGTCATTTACACTGATCATTCGGCCATTCGGTACTTACAGCAGAAGAAGGACGCCAAACCACGTCTCATTCGGTGGATCCTTCTCCTCCTGGAATCTGACTTGGAAATCAAAGATAAACCTGGGGTAAAGAATGTAGTGGCCAATCATCTGTCAAGGCTTCCTGAACCGGAATATCCTGAGCTGAACCTGCAGCCGATCACAGAGACCTTTCCAGATGAGGCAATTCTGCCTGTCACCTCACTTCCTTGGTATGCGGACATCGTGAACTACCTGGTGGCCAAGAAAATCCCACGGGACTGGCCTAAATTGAAAATAGACAGATTCTTGTCTAAAATCCATTTCTACCAGTGGGAAGACCCGTATTTGTTTCGTGAGGGAACAGATTGTATCTGGAGAAGGTGCATTCCTCAGGAGGAAGTTCCAAGTGTCCTCGCTTTATGTCACGACCAAGATTCTGGAGGACATCATTCAGGAAAACGTACGGCAGCAAAAGTTCTTCAAAGCGGCCTATGGTGGCCTTCATTATTCAAAGATGCAGATGAGTATGTCAAATGCTGCACTGACTGCCAGAAGTTGGGTGGAACAATAGGAATGAGAGACACGATGCCTCTGAAATATATTAAGATCTCAGACGTCTTTGACGCATGGGGCATCGACTTTATGGGCCCGTTTCCCAAAAGCCAGGGTTATGAATACATTCTGCTTGCTGTCGATTATGTAAGTCGATGGGTGGAGGCTATTCCCGCCCGAACCGCCGACAGTAGGATTGTCTGTCGATTCTTGAGAGATCACATCATAGCATGGTTCGTGATTCCCAAGATTCTCATATCTGACGGGGGTAGTCATTTCATAAACAGAGAGGTGAAGAAGCTGACCCAAGAATTCTGCATTGAGCATCGTGTTGCTTCACCCTACCACCCGCAGTCCAATGGCTTAGCTGAATGTTCAAACAGGGAGATCAAGACAATCTTACAGAAGCTTGTGCGTCCGGATCGCAAGAATTGGTCTCAGCTGCTTGATTCCGTTCTTTGGGCTTATAGAACAGCGTACAAGTCACCCTTGGGAATGTCTCCCTATCGCCTTGTATATGGCAAGCCATGCCATTTGCCCGTCGAACTAATTCACAAATCCTTATGGGCCATTAACATCTGTAATTTGGACTCCAAGCAAGCAGGAAAAAACAGAAAACTGGATCTGAACAGATTACTGGAATTCAGAGATTATGCATATGACAACAACCTGATGTATAAGGAGAAGGTCAAAACATGGCATGACAAGCATATCCGTCGCAAGTCCTTTGATCCAGGTCATAAGGTGTGGTTGTTTGATGTGAAATTGAAGATCTTTCCATGCAAATTGAAGAGTAAATGGACTGGGCCGTTTATGGTTAGGCAGGTGCGTGATAACGGAAGTGTATTGATATCCAATCTGTCAGCTGACGCACAACCATTTGTAGTCAATGGACAGCTTCTGAAGCCATACCTTGAACATGATACATTCATGGCTTTTGTTGACTCGGTTCAAGTAATCTATGAGGATGAGCTGAATATCTCCAAAGAGGCAGAGGAAGGCGAAGCACATCAAAACATTTTTGAATGATTTCTCTTCTTTTCTTCTTTTCAATTTCTTTTATCATCTTCTACCGACATGATGCCATCCCTTTCATCATTGCTACACTTAGGATGTACTTTATCCCAAGTATAGGGGGGATGCGCATTCCGAGTTGTTCATATCCGCTTTCATCTCTTTTCGTCTTTTCTTCTTTTCATTTCCTATCTTCTTTTTCTATCAAATAGGTGCCGCCCTTGTAGACAGTTTTCCATACTTAGGACGTACTTTGTCCTAAGTATAGTGGGGTGCGCACCCCAAGTTCTGTCATTTCTTTCGATCCTCTCCATTGTCTCCTCTCTTATCTATACTTAGGGATATCTTACCCTAAGTATAGGGGGAGACAATCTGAGTACGATCTGTTCATTCCCACCCTTGACCCTCCCTGCGTTATGTACAGTCTGCTATACTTAGGATTATTTGATCCTAAGTATAGGGGGGACAGTCGACTTCTCATTCGTTCATTGGTTTATTTATTCTTTTGACTTGCCTATACTTAGTACGAGTTATGTCTTCTCTTTTCTCTCTGATCTATGAGGACATAGCTCAAGCTAAGTATAGGGGGTCCTATATACTATGTATATACTTTAGCCATAACTCGTACTTTAGTATTTTCCTAATAATATGGCTAATCATTCATTAAAATTCATTAAAATCCCTAATAAAAAGGTGTTTTGTTCCTCAAATTCTTTTTGTATCTACTGATTAATAAATCAGGTGAAAATGTTTTTTGCAAAATGTTTGAAAAATAATTTGAAAATCTTTGTGAACATTTATTGAAAACTATTTTTAAAATATTTTGTTACATGTTTTCAACCTTTGTAAAAATGTGTGGTTTGTAAAATTTCTTTTCTTTGTGTGAAATAAAATGTTTGAAAAATGATTTGCAAATGGTTTGAAAAATGTTTGAAAAAATGTTTTGAAAAACCTATATATAATGTTTTGAAAGCCTTTGCAAAATGATTTTCAAATGCGTGTACATGTTTGTAAAATGTTTGTAAAAACTATTTTGGACTATAGTTTTCAAAAATTGTGTGAAAAAGCTTGTGTCAAATAAGTTTGAGGAATACTTACATCTCACCAAAATCCACTATATATATGTATAAAAATTGATCACTTACCCTTATAAATTCTTAAAATCCACCTCTTGTAAATATAAGAAGCAGTCCCGTGTAAATATTTTAACCTAGATTTCAGCCAAAAACTTTTTGTTTTCAAAAATCCCAAAAACATTTGCAAAATTAAAATCCAAAAAACAATTGAAAAATCTTTTTGAAAAATACAAAAAATTGCATATGCATCATCAACATCTTTCCAAAAATCCATAAAAAGTTCAAAATTTTGAAAAATTGCATCACAAAAATATTTTCTGCATTGCATTGCATAGCATTCGCATTTTTTGGATTGAGTTTGATAGTTGAACAAGTCTAAGTAAAATCCGGAGATTGGAGCTTGATTGGACCTTAAAATCTACCTAATAACAGGAACCTTATAGGAACTGGGTTTGAGGTACTTCAGGTCTAGTTGATTAATTCTTTGAGGATCACGGGACTTGGTTCAATGGATTCTTGACTGCCTAAGTAGAGTATTTCGGAGCACACGCACGACTCTTATTGATAATGACCTAACTTGGACATCTGCACCTTTCACGTGGCTCAACTCAGCTGGAGTGGTGAGGGGATTGGATTTGCCGGTATGAGACGCACACAAGTGGAAACATTTGTCCTCCTCTAGGGAGGGAAGTGCACCCCAACCCGTCCAATGATGAGGAAGTCTAAAGACAGGAGGTCGTGGGTTGCGATAATGCTTCAAAAGAGGGATAGTCTACTGGCTCAAGAGGAAAAACTCCGTATGTAAATGCTGCTGTGAATAGTATGTTGAAAAAAATGTGTTCAGGCATGTACAAAAATAAAAAGCCTGCAAAGTATGTACAAATGTGTTAAGTCAATAAGCAAGCTTGAGTTCCAAAGTCAAATATGTGAGCCTGCAGCTGGATGACTTGACTACATTGGTCTTGCATCCCAGGATAGGTAGGTACACTGGCTACCGTCCATTCTTCTCTTCACCCCCTCCTCTTGAGCTGGTTGCCACTTGAACTTAGAAGGGAATACCCCGTGATGAAACTCAGTTTCATCATCTTAATGTTCCATTATTAACCCCCTTGCTTAAAGTTTTGTCAATAAAACCCAGTTAGTGTCCTGTAATTAACAGAGTCTTAAATAAATTAAAAATCACAAAAAAAATGACAAAACAAAAATCTGTGGTATTTTTAGCTTTAAAAATAACCTTAAAAATAGTTCGAGGCTACAGGTGGTCTCATCTCCAGTTGTGGTCAACATGAAACTTGTAGATCTCATCGAGATCTACAACTTTCATGTTTTGAGTTTTCTCAAAATCGGCCATCTTGACCTTCATATTTCAATTTTTCTCTCCTAATAATCTGATTGGGCCACGTGGCCCATTCTGGGTGAGCCACGTGGCCCCTTCTCCCTTGTCTCATCCGCCGCCATCCTCAGCCGTTGGATCTCTCATTGGATCCAACGGCCCAGCTTTGTCCACATCCTCGTCTTCTTCATAGCCATCAGATCTTCCCTGTCCCTGATCCTCACCGCTCGCCTTCTTCTGCTTAAGCCACGTGTCAACTTCCCTACCATCAGATCACCGTTCGAAGATGCGATCACTATCGTCTATTGCCGCCTAAGCCTCCAACCCTCCGATCAATCCTCTAGCCTGATATGGATTGTTCGCTTCCGTTGACCCATGCGCTCAACACGTGGCGCATTCATCGACCCATCGATCACTATGCCCCCGATCTAATCTACGTCGTTCTTCCACGTATAGCTCTCCACCGTTGGATCTCCAGATCCAACGGCTGTGCATTGTCGTCTACCTCCGGTTACCCCTCTCTCACATGATCTCCAGCTCGCGCACACCTCTCCCCCTTTCCATTTTCTCGCCCTCACCAGCCACCATCTCCCATCGCCAGTTGCCCCACGATGGTCCTCCATCTCCCCTCTTCATCGCGCATCACTCCACGACCCACGACTTCCGCTCAGTCGCCCCATCTTCTCCTCCAAACCCACGTCAACCACTGCCACAACCACCGACTCGCTCTTTAAATACTCCGCCCCTCCCACCGTTCGCCCTTGTACACCTTTACATGGGGGTTCGCCCAGCCCTCCGCCACCTCCCAGTAACAGGGGGAGGTGGCCGGATTGAGCGAAGACGACGAGGCTCCCTGGTGAGACCCTCCGCCGAACAAGGCGGAGCTGCGGCGCCATCGCGACCGCTTAAGCTGCCCTGATTAGCTGACAGGGTCCAGCGAAGACCCGGGCATCCACCGCGAGGCCCAGCCCAAGCTCCCACTCCACCAACCTCCGGTAAGTTTCCTCCGATCTCCCTTTGCATTTTTTTAAATTTCATTAATTTTTTCCGCTACTTCTACGCACCCCCTTGCTCGGATGAAAACCTCCAGAGCTTCGCAGTTCATCCCCCACTCACGCGCACCTTTCCAACCATTTTCTTCTTCCTCCAGACCTTGAAGCACCATCGACCCATCTCCTTCACAATACACGGCGAAGGAGCTTCGAGTTCCCACCTTCTACGCCCCACATGAGCTCCCATTCATTCCACCTCGCACGTACCACTGTTTGCTCGCTTCGACTATGTTGCTAACTATGCAGGACCTGGAAGCTCGCATTAGTCGGAGCTCCATCGGAGCCCATTTCGTCATAGCCGCCCTCAGCTTCAGAGCTCCGATGACCGACGCCAGAACCTCCCGGGCCTTCCCCGAGTTCCCCGCTTCATCGACGACCATTCCTTGGGCTCGGGGGAGGTCCATCGTGGCCGAGAGCGAGCGACGGAGTCGGGGCTCCCTCGCTGGAGCTCGATTCTCGCCGCCAGCTGACGATGAAGGAGGACCTACAATAGCCGTTAGATGGTCCTTCCCCAGCGACCATCTGACGGCTTGGATACAGCCACGTTGCCCAGATCACGACCTCCAGATACCATTGGATCCTCGTGATCCAATGGTGCCGAGTCAGCCACGTGTCAGAACCCGGGCTTCATCCGAGCCTTAGCGTCCGAGCCAGCAGGTTCGGAGCTCCGAGCCTACACCGAATCTTCTGGAGCTTCGTCCACTTCCGAGCCAACCCGAAGCAGCTCCGAGCCTCTGCCGCGGCCGAACCTACTTCTGAGCCTGGAGCAGCGCGTGCCTGGCACGTGCTTTCTGGGGTAAATTATGCAGAGGTCCACCAAGTTTCTTCAATTTGCAGAAAGGCCCCTGCGTGTGTGGACCTTTTACAAGGAAGGCCTCAGAACTTATTTTATTTTCATTTAGTCCTTCCCAGGGACCTTTTTGTAGTTATCATTTCATGTTTTCTTGCATTTATGCCCTTGTTTTCATTCTAGCATATCTTGAGCATAGTGTATCCGATTTGGTTGATTTCAGTTCCGTTTCGAAGCTTGTTTGACGCACTTTCTAATGGCATGTTTAATTCTCAATTTAGAACACATTAATTCTGATGTATTATTTTATTCACCATGTGTCTCTTAAAGCTTTAATTTGTGTCTAGTCTAATTTTGTTAATCAAGCTTGACTGATTAATGGAAGTTGAAATTGACTCTTGTTTAATTTTGTTCATCATTTTTACCTAGGGCATATTTCCATTGCATCACATGGCATTGATTTGCATGATAAAAATTGATAAAAAATGCATGTTTGATTTTAATGCATTGTCATTGCCTTGTGTACCTCTTTGCATGATTTGACCTATATGTATGTAACTCAACATTTATCTAAATAGACTAAAATCCGACTAACACGAGAGAGGCTCGTGTCCCTGAGTTCGACCTTGGTATCTTACCAAGTAAAAAAAATCATAATCATCTCATTTTGATCTATCATATACATATTTAAATGAGATGATCTTTTGATGATCCGCAAAATCGACCCTTTAAGAGAGTGCTTTTAGCACTTGGAATTGTCTATGATTTTTTTTACTTGGTAAGATACCAAGGTCGAACCCGGGGACACGACTCATTTCTCATATTATTTGGAATTTTGTTTATTTTATTAAGTGTTCATTTTATAGGTCAATGTGTTCATCTAATTTGCATTATAAAATCTTCTTTTCTTTTTTATTTGATCTCTAACCATTGTCTTTGTGGCAGGGCCCTTGATGGTTCAAGGAGGCGAGGAGCAGGACGCTTCCCGCTGCGAGGAGTCGCAAAACATACATGGAGCAAATAGGGAAGAAAGAAAAAAAATGTGTCTCGCATTTTTTTTGCATGTCATGTAATAATTCGTCTTTTACAGCGGTCTTCGATTGAAGACTCGTGAGTGTAATCGAACGAATGTGGTTGTGTGGGGATCGTCCCCACTTGAGTGTCGACCTAGGACTAGGCACGCAACTCTTTGAGCGGTTTATATTTTCCATATTTTTATGTGCTTGCTCGTAGGTAGGACACACACCTTAATTCAAGACGCACGTAGCATCGCTTCACTTAGTCAAATTAAAAGAAAATTTTCCCCGCTAATAGAAGCATGTTAGGTGCAGGTTTCTGATGACTTGCATACATGAGTTTTGTTTTAAAAGACAGTCCAAGTTTTCACGTATTTCTCATCAAATCACTACATGTTTTCTCGCTTAGCCTAGATTGCGGTTTTCATCGAATATGCGGCTTTTTCTTGATTTCTTTTTCCTAGCTTGATCACCTAGGATTAATAGAAAATGGAATGAACGGTAGACGATGATTGCTTGATTTTGTGCTAACCATAATTCAGTGATAACCTAAAATAAAATTGGGACTGTTAATTGCAAGTCAACCTAAAATGGAGTAAAACTTTGGTTTTGGGAGAGCAATACCCTCGCTTACGCAATGATTTTCACTTCACATCTTTTCTTTACGTAAAAATCTAATGTTTTATCACCAATAAAACCGACAAGATAATAAACCAACCTCGGTTGGTTAAATGTGTGAGTTGGTGAAACTAAGGGTTTTGCTTGATTGATTGAGCCATGTTTGCTTCGATACACACCCTAAAACCTTAGTCACTCCATTCATCTCCGCAGATTCAAACCGCTCACTTGTAAATCCATTCTTCTTCTTCGTTCACCTTGGGTCCCTCCCAACATCAATTCCCATCTTTATACTTAGGCTAATCTCAGCCTAAGTATAGGGGGGACCCGAGTCCCTGTGATTTCTCTACTCATCTCTCTTTGCCTTTATACTTAGGTTATTTCTAAACTAAGTATAGGGGGAGCCCCTCTTAGCTCCCGTATATTTCTCTTTATTTAAATGGACCTATGTACTTGTAACATCTAGTGCTATGAGGACATAGCAAAGTTTAAGTATAGGGGGGTATATCGTATATACCGTATACTTACTTTAGCTATAATCTGAAAGATTTGAAAAATTAAAAACTTTTTGGCTAAAGTAATTGATGAATACCCATTCATCACTCTTTATTCTCATATTTTAGCTACAAAAACCTTTGCAAATGCATGTAGATATGTGTAAATAGGAATAATTACCAAAAGCATGCATTGTGTAAAAACCTATAATTAGCATGTTTTTGTGCAAAAATAAAAGAATAAAGATTAAAAAGAAAAGGAGGGAAATATTTAGAATAAATATTGAGCAACCTAACCTAAGGGAGGGCTCAGCATGGGCCTGACCGCATAAAAGCCAAGTAGAGGGAGATAGGGGCTCATTGGTAAATATCTATGTAAATAAATAAAATTATGTTTTCCTCACCCAAAAATATGCTTATAAATACTTGTATATATTTATAAGAGATAAAAACAAAATAAAAAGTAAAAAAATCAAAAAGATCAAAAATACCCTTTTCATCATGTACATAGACCATGCTTCTACATTTATTTAACCTTGTAAATAAATAAAGTTATTTCCCAAACTTTTTGTAAATATTCTATGTTATATACTGTAAATAAATAAAATAAAAAGAATCAAAAACAAAAATCAAATAAAAATAACAAAATTAAAATTACAAAAATACATTATACATATACCATGTATATAGTTGTACATAACTATTTATTTTACCTATGTATATAAATAATAAAAATAAAATAAAAACACCCTTTTATTCCTTATTTTATTCTATAAATAAATAAAATATAAAATAGGAATAAAATTGTACAAAAATAATAATTAAAAATAAAAAAAATCAAAAGCCTCCATATTGTATACATACCTATATATAGCTATATATTGTAAATACCTTATTTTTATTTCCAAAAAATTAATTAAAAATCACCAAAAAATAGAAAAAAATAAAATAAAAATATTTTATGTTTTAAGATTTTGTAAATTCGGTCATTTTCTAGCCTAAAATAAAGAAATAAAAAATCAATAGTTGGTGGCTCCTGATTGGTCCACGGAGGTTTGTTGACCCCGGTCAACTCCCTCCGCGGACCTTCTTCTCCAGCGGATCTCGCGCCCGACCCGACTTCTCCTCTTTTTCCGCGCTCGATCCGCTTGCCATCTCCGCGAACCCCGGGTCCTATCTCTTCTTCTTGCATCCGAGACCCTCGCCGGGGTATCCACATTGGGATCCGCGCTTCTCATAGCCCTACCTGACCTGCACGAGCCGGACCTGCACCCACTTAAATACCCAGCTCCGCCACCTAATTCTTCCATCTTTGGCCATTCACGTAGCTTTCCAGTGAGCTCCAGAGAGAGAGCGAGGTGACAGCTCGCCGCCCCACCCTGTTGCAGCGAGGAAGGCCGGCAAATCCACTGATCCGGCGATACCCCCGCCGTAGCTCCGCCACCTGAAGCGAGCTCGAGCCTCGGGCCGAGACGACCCTTGAGGCCACGACCGGGAGCTTCCCCAGCTCCAGCACAGTCTCCTCGACCACCCAGGTAGTCCCTTAGCTCCGCCTTTTCATTCGATTTTAGGTTATCCCCAAATCTCGCCGCCGCCGTGTTTCGCCGATTCCGACCACCTTACACCTCCATTCGATCATCGGAATCCATCGTCACCTCCGCCTTCCTCCCGCGCACCTTCTCCATATCCCCATCCAACCCAGCTCGCACAGGAGCTGGGGTTCGAGCTCCTCTGTCCATCCCCTCGCCGGAGCTCGCCCATATCGCCCCACCGGTCACCTCCACGACGCCTAACGGGGTCGAGGCACTTTGCCCTCGACCCGCGAGTCTCCTGGTTTACTTTGCAGGTCATTATGAGCCCATCTGAGGGCTTGAGTCATCCGGGCCAGGAGCTTCACCTCCGCCGACCTCGTCGGAGTCCTCCAGGGCTCGGCTGGGTCATCGGAACCCACCATCAGCTGCGGAGCGTCATCGCGGAGCTTCTCCGATATTCAGAGGCAGCAGGGGAGGATACCAGCGCACGCACGAGGCCGGCGAAACTCGCCGGCCAACTGTTCTTCCAGCATCTTCCCCGACCTTTCGATCGTCCTCGACCTCCAGTTCTTATCCTGACCGTCCACTTGAGGAGATCCAGCCGCCGTCAGATCTTGGAGAGGCGATCTGGACCGTCCGTTGCACGAGGTTTAGCCACCGAGAGCCGCACCCGTTCGATCCCCCACGTGGCATACCCTCGACCGTCCGATCGCTGCGAGGACCTCAGCGTTGGAGCGCCACCCATTTCCAGCCGTCCATCTACCCACGTGGCGCGCATCCATCGGGCGACTTAATAAAGGGTAATTTACCCTTAGGCCCTTCCTTATCTTTTATTTCGTTTTAGTCCTGTAAATATTTTAGTCAGTTGTTTAGTTTTAGGGTATTTTGCATGTTGGACCTCGTACTTTAGATATTTGCATTTATGCCCCTGCCTGTGTGAGCCACGTGCTTCGTCACGTGTTTTGTTGGTGTATTTGCATTGATGCCCCTGTAGTTCTGGATGTTTATGAATGAATGAAACTTTTTGAGTAATTGCATTTATGCCCCTGTGAATGGTTTTATTCCACATGTGCGTTTATTTTTGGGATATTTGCAGCTGAGGCCCTCGGACTTTTGGTACGTGTTACCAATTAGTCCCCGGACCTTATTTTTATTACATATAGGTCCCTGAGTGCCCCAGGCACGCGCCTCGCGCGTGTTTTGCTGGGTATTTTGCACCGGGACCCCCATAACTTAGGGTATTTGCATTTCAGTCCTTGTGCACAGTACCCTCTTGTGATTTTTGAATAAAATATCAAATCACCTCCAAATTCGACGAAAATTTGATACATGGTTCCTGCCATGGTGTAGGATTTTTGTGAATTTTTGAGGACATTTTTGATTTCGTTTGTTATTTTTAAAAATTCAAAAACTATCATTTTAGCTACTGTCTAGTTTTAAAAACCCCAAAAAAATATAAAAACTCCCCTAAAAATTCTATAAAAATTTGGTACTGTTTGTTTTGTGTTCCTTGATTTTCTAGCCAATTTTGGCTATTTTTCTCTGATAAAAAAACCTTAAAAACTTAAAACACCTAAAAACTCATAAAAATTCTATTAAATAATCTAAAAACCCAAAAACAACAATTTTGGTACTCAAATTTTCCTTGTTTTACCTAGTTTACAGGAAAAATACCTCCAGGCCCTTTTGAGGCCCTTAGATATTTTATCTAGGGCTTTTGGGCCTGGCTGGACAGTACTTTGCATTTTTGCTACTGTTTGATTTTTAGAAATTAAAATAAATATCAGAAAAATCCCAAAAATTCACCAAAAATATAAAAAAATATAAAACACATAAAAATATTTTTGTTTGAATTTTTGCTTGATTTTTGTTGCATTAAATAAATTGTTGAAGTGTGCTTATTTGTGTTTCTTTTATTTTCTTCACACATTAAAAATCCAAAAAAATATAAAAATAATTAAAAACCACTAAAAAATATTTTTTTTTTTTTATCTTATTCATTTTTACTACTTCGTAGGCCTTAGGCCAACCCGTGCTCCTTGAGTTCGACCCTGGGTGCTATACTAGGTTAAACATATAGCAGGACCGCTTTATTTGTGCTTGATTGATTTTTGATTTAGTTAGTGGTCTGATCTTTTTCTTGATATACACATCCGAGTGATTGAGGTCGCAACGACCGTCTCAGTTACCTGATTGCCTTAGTTGCTCGGGATTCTGTGTTATCAGAATGGCGCCGTTGCCGGGGAGCACGGCTTAGTAGTTTTCCTTTTCTTTTCATTTTGATTTTTCGCGGCTTTTCGCGGCTCTTTCAGAGCTCGCGGCTCTTCGCGGCTTTTGTTTATATTTTCTTTTTGTTTTATTTGGCCTTATTTTCTTTTTCTTTTATTTTTGTTTTTGTTTTATTTTGTTTGTTTATTTTATTTTATATTTTTGCATATATACCCTCACCTTTATTTTCATTTCTTTTTCCTTATTATTTGATTATTTTTGCTGGTCTGACCACTCATCTCTTTTCCTTGCGAGGGCCCGAGGACCGCGGAGGCGACTTTCGAGGAGCCGGTGCAACCGAGGAACTTGGAGGCGGCTTCCTTCTCTACGAAGCCGCAGGAGAGAGCGAGAGGGAGAGAGTTGAGTGGGTGAGGTTAGATTAGGTTTTTATTGTATTTTATTATTATTGTAATAATACAGGACTTGGACTTGGACACTTGTGACTTGCCGTAGCGAGTCTGTTTCGCCGAGCACCGATGTGCTCGGGGGACCCTTAGGACTTGCGCGGTTTTTGCGCGGCTTTTTCGCGGTTTTATTTTCTTTTCTTTCTGCCTTTTCCGGTGTTTACACGGTTTTTGCTCGAGCCCCTAGACTTAGGAATTTCTGGTGAAATGTGCCGTAATTAGTAGGATCCACACACCTAATTGCTTATCTGTTCCCATAGGTCGATAATTGGACCTACTTAAAAATCATTAATAAAAATAACTGATTCATTTGCCTTCGTAGCCTACATGCCGCAGCCCGTCCTGTAAAGCGCTTACTCCTACCCCCGATTTGTCGGACAGAGGAGGGACGGGCCAAGACCGGACTCTTTGGCTTGGAGGTCGGTGACCGGTTAGACGGTTCTTCGCTAGAAGTTGCTCGTTTAGGACTCGGCTTTCCTGCTGCACCATATAGGTAGTTTTATTTCTGTCTTTACTTTTATGCGCGGATCATTTTGCATGTAGAGTGCTGGAGGCAAGGTACGCATTTCTTACTCAGCATGCATCATTGATTTATCGTGCATCGGCTTTTTCGTCTTCTCCCCCCTGTTTTGGACTTAATAACCAGGAGAACCGAAAAATTCGTTAGGCCTTTTGTTTATTTTGAAAAAGATTAAAAAAGTGAAACCATAAAATTGGGACTGCTAAAATTATTGATCTTAAAATCTGCTCACCCTAAAAACTTTGTCTTGGGGAGAGCAACCCCCTCATTGGATGGTTTGGATGCGCGAGAGAGTGACCCGCACCCTAGGTAGAGCCCCCCGTTGCTAGTCCCGACTGATTACCGACTTTTCCGTGCGGGCCAGTCGGTTGGGTTAGCATCGGATATCCCAACAGGTCACGTAAGCGCTCTGATATTTTGTGTGTTCACCAAATAAAATTGACAAGATAATTTGATCGAACTTTCACGGTCTTCAGCTCGCGTTGCGTTGGTGAACCGGGGGTTTGTTTTCTAATCATAATTTCTCCAGATCTCATTCGCACTACTCGCCAGATCAAGATGATGGGTAGACGGTCTCTTAGGCAGCCTCTGGCTGCACCGCTTTCGGGCACGTCTACCTCCTCATCTAGGTTGGCTCGCGAGAGCTCAGACCCGCTCTCCGAGCCCGAGTACGATTCCACCCTGTTCCCCCTCGACCCCCTTTCTGATCTACCTGAGAGACAAGAGCCCGAGGAGAGACTGATTCATTTGACAGCACCTGAGTTGGGCTCGTTTGATTTTGCAGACGTCACTATGGCCGGAGCCGGCAGTTCAGAGGATCACTCCCGACAGCCCGAGCACTTTGTACTTGACCAGGGAGCGATCAACTCCACCTTGATCGCATCACTCGAGACAGTCCAGCAGCAGATCCGTGATCAGGGGGCATTTATGATAGAGATGAGGCGAGAGTTGGAGAGGCTCAGAGCAGAGAGAGACCAGCAGAGCGAGCCTGAGGAGATACCAGATGCAAAGGCACGAGTCGCAGCAGCAGCAGCCGCGGCCGCCGCCGCAGCGGCAGCAGCCGCGGGAGGAGGAGGACCACCTAGACCGATGCGGGAGTTGCACAACCCCGGATCTACACTGATGCACCATTGGGTGGTGGTACCTGCTATCGTGGGGGACTTCAAGTTCCCCCCGAACACCCTGCAGATGCTTCCTCGTTTCCACGGACTTGCCACTGAGGAGCCCCACCTCCACCTCCAGGAGTTTCTGATGATCTGTAGTACTGTCCACGACCAGCATGTGGACCAGGACACGATCCGGATGATAGCCTTCCCGTTTTCACTGGCAGATAGAGCAGCCACCTGGCTGAAGCATCTTGGGAGGTTTGTCTATACCTGGGAGCAGCTCCGCACCGAGTACTTGAACAAGTACTATCCACTCGGGCGGACGAATGCAGCGAGGGCCCTGATCAGCAACTTCTCCATGTTCCCCAACGAGCAGTTTCACGAGGCATGGGAGAGGTTCCGAGAGCTCCTGGATAGATGCCCGCACCACGACATCACGAAGCTGAACCTTGTGCAGAGCTTCTTCAGCGGGTTGACACCAGAGCTACAGGGCCTGGTGAATGCTTCTTGCGGCGGGTCCTACTTCGCCAAGGACCACGACCGGGTCTGGGCCATCTTCGAGGAGATGGCTGAGAACTATATGGTGATGTCTCAGACCAGCTTGTATACTCAGAAGACCCAGCCACATCAGCCAGGACCCGTGCAGTACCAGCGGATAGCACGGGTAGATGCAGGTCCATCCAGTTCGTCCGCAACCGCAGCAGCACAGGCAGAGTCGTCAGCTACGGACATGGGCATTATCAGCGAGAAGCTGGACCGCATGGAGCTGATCGAGAAGAAGCAGTGCCAGAGTATCACGCAGATGGAGCAGATGGCACAGGTTCTGAGCGACATGAAGACACAGCTCATGTGTCTCCAGGAGGCACAGACGGCTTCTCATCCCCGTCTTCAGTCGCGAGGTGACGCCGGCAGCAGCAGCAGCTCGTCCCAGCGCTCCAGCACCCACGTGCAGCCTAGACAGGTCCATCTTGTACAGGCGGAGCCGTACCAGCAGCCGCAGCCCACCTACCAGTCCCCACCATCTCCAGAGATGCAGATGGTGGTCTACCAGCCGGACCAGCCTCTGGCAGTACTCCCGCCAGCCCCCTACGATGCCGAGCCGTTGATGGATGTCAACGGGATTTGGTATGACCGCCCCCAGCCTGGGATCCGACGAGACCATCCCGGATTCAGGTGGGGGAGTGGTGGTACCCAGCCCCAGCAACAACCGTCAGGACAGGGAGGGCAGTACTCCCAGCAGAGAGATCACCACCAGCCGCAGCAGCAGCCCCCAGCATATCAGCAGCACCAGCCGTCATCCTTCGGTCCTCGTCCCTATCAGCAGCAGGGACAGTCGTGGAGACGTGAGCAGCAGGCTCACCCGGTTCAGCAGCAGCACCCGTCCTCATACCCCTCTTACCAGCACCACCAGCAGCAGTTCCAGCAGCCTCACCCCTAGAGAGGCTACCCGTCGGGCTCCCACGAGAGCCCCGCTTTGGATGACATCTCCCGCCTCCTCACGGACCAGCAGGCCACATTCCGACGGGAGATGGACGAGTTCCTCCAGGAGATGCGGGACTTGGTGAGAGGGAAGGCCGCCATTCCAGCCCAGATTGAGCCGAACCCGAACAACCTCAAGAGGAAATCTGAGCAGGTAGTACATACTGAGTTTGCCACTCCTAGTGACCCATTTGATGATACATCTTCGGATCTGTTTGATGCTGATTTTGTCACACTTAGGAGCGGTAGGACCCCAGCAGGCGGTGGCGCCTCATCTGAGCTACCTCACGAGGACACTTCAGAGGCGCCACATGAGGAGGAGGAGAGCGGTACTGAGGCCGCTCCAGATGATGACGGTGGCACTGAAGCCACCAAGGATGTTGATCCCACCGGCGGTACTGAGGCCGCCGCTTCACCAGATCTAGGAGGTGGTACTGACGCCACCAGTTCAGCCGAGCCAGCCCGCGGTACTGATGCCGCGAGACGTCTACCAGCAGCAGCAGTAGAGCCAGCCCACGGTGGTACTGAGGCCACCAGTGTTTGTCGTGATAAAGATGTTGTCTTTCCTCGCATTCCTGTATCTCAGAACTCTGTTGTGAATAAAGGAAAAGGTTTACTTTCGTCTGGTCCCACTGTGGTGCATGATGTATGTGTGGATCCGGTCCTTGAACCGTCTAGGCCTTTTCCTAGTCCTTCATCTGAGAAGGACCCTGTGATCCCCTTCCCTAGAGCCCTTCAGATGGGGAAGGGGGAGAAAAAAGAAAATCCAAAAAAAAGAGAGCTTGAGGAGTTCAGCCAGAGCATGATCGATCGATTCCACATCCAGATGACCCTCCAGGAGGCTTTGCAGCACATCCCCCTTCTCCAGCGATCTTTGAGAGAGAGGACTACAGTCAGGAGGAGGAGGAGGAACCACACTTCAGAGATCCATGTGCTGACCAAGGCCACATGTTTTGCGATCCAGAACCGTCTGCCAGCCAAGAGGCCAGATTAAGGGGCCCCGTATGTCAGATGCCAGATCAGTGAGCAGAGGTTCGACCGTACTCTTTTAGATAGCGGATCGTCGATCAACCTTCTTCCGGCAGCCCTTCTCGACCGCTTCGAGTTGGGCACTCTTCGACAGAGCAGGACAGTCCTTCAGTTCGCTGATCGATCTGTCAAGAGGCCGAAGGGGTTATTACGAGACGTTATCATCACGATTCAGGGCCTGAAATTCCTCGTGGACTTCGTAGTGTTGGACATGGAGATCCCTGAGTCAGTGGCTGATACCCCCATCATCCTCGGTCGCCCGTTCTTGGCCACATCCAAGGCAGTGACTGATCATGATAGCGGGAAGGTGTACTTTCGCATCGAGGGCGAGAGTATACAAATAGAGACGGTCGAGGACTACAGAGCTAGATTCAGAGCCCGCTCAGATGCGAGTACAGATTCAGAGCAGCTGATAGACGCAGAGCCAGACATCCACCAGGACTGTGATTTTGTGATCACAGATGATGAGGCAGCTTGGGCAGATCTTGAGACACAGACCATCCTCTCACTTTCAGATACAGCTGATGCCGAGATGATAGCAGAGGAGAGTCTGGAGAGCACAGCCTTGGTTCAGGATACCATAGAGGCAGCAGAGTCGGTCCTTGATCGCAGCACGATGTTTAGTGATGGTGGTGCTGAGGCCACCTTGTTTTCCGGTGGTACTGATGCCACCGCGGTTGATACAGATCCCTCGGATTCAGAGTCTGATTGGGCCGATTGTTATGATCAGATGCCAGACATGAGTTCACCTGAGCCTATAGATGAGGAGGAGGTAGATGCAGAGCTGAGCAGAGACAGTGCAGTTGAGCAGCCTTCTCCCGATCCAGTTTGCGAGAGTACGCTTTCACTTTCCCAGGCAGATTTGGCCGACTTAACAGCTTTCACTCAGTTCCTTCCGCAGCCAGATTTGCCAGCACCCAGCATTCCAGAGCTGAAGTCGCTCCCTACTTCGCTGAAGTATCGATTCCTTGCGAGCGAGCCAGAGATGTACCCAGTCATCATCTCCGCCGAGTTGACTGGAGATCAAGAATCCCGTTTGATGGGGGTTCTTGAAAAGAACCGCAAGGCGATCGGATGGAGCGTAGCAGATCTCCATGGGATTAGTCCATCAGTATGCTCCCACCATATCTATCTCGAGGAGGGGGCGAAGCCGTCGCGTGAGTTCCAGCGGCGACTGAACCCCAACCTGAGAGAGGTTGTGATGAAGGAAATATCAAAATGGTGGAGTGCAGATTTTATTTATCCCATTTCCGACTCCAAGTGGGTTAGCCCCTTGCATGTGGTGCCCAAGAAGACGGGCATCACGACTGTGATCAGTGAGTCGGGAGGGGAGATCGCTACACGAGTACCCACCTCTTGGAGGGTTTGTGTTGACTACAGGAGACTCAACCAAGCCACCAAGAAGGATCATTTCCCCCTGCCTTTTATTGACCAGATCATTGAGAGACTGGCAGGGAAGAGCCATTATTGCTTCCTGGATGGGTACTCGGGCTACAACCAAGTGGCCATCGCTCCTGAGGATCAGGAGAAGACCACCTTTACCTGTCCCTTCGGCACATATGCTTTTCGACGCATGCCATTTGGGCTATGCAATGCCCCTGCGACTTTTCAGAGGTGCATGCTGTCGATCTTCTCGGACATGGTAGGGGAGTGTTTGGAGGTCTTCATGGATGATTTCTCGATCTACGGCGACGGATTCGATTCTTGTCTTGACTGCCTAGATCGAGTACTCCAGCGATGTATTGAGTATCACTTGGTGCTATCTTGGGAGAAGAGCCACTTTATGGTGACTCAAGGGATGGTGCTTGGCCATGTCATCTCTAACAGGGGCATGGAGGTTGATCCGGCCAAGGTTGATGTCATTAGGAAACTCACACCGCCGTCCAATCTGAGGCAGCTACGGTCATTCCTGGGGCACGTTGGATTTTATAGGAGATTTATTCAGGATTTCAGCAGGATTGCCAGACCGTTGACTGACCTTTTGACGAAAGACACCGAGTTCCTTGTCGATGACAAGTGTCTTTCGTCGTTCGCGACTCTCCAGCAGTGCGTTATTGAGGCCCCTGTCCTCCAGCCGCCTGATTGGTCTCTCTCATTCGAGATCATGATGGATGCCTCCGACTTTGCCGTAGGGGCAGTGCTGGGATAGAGGAGGGATGGAGTTCCATTTGCCATACACTATGCTAGCCGCACATTGGATTCCGCCCAGCGGAATTACACGGTCACAGAGAAGGAGATGCTAGCTGTAGTGTTCGCCCTAGATAAGTTCAGATCGTATATCATCGGATCTAGAGTGACTTTGTTTACAGATCACACCGCCATCAGGTATCTCATGGCAAAGAAGGATGCCAAGGCCAGACTGACTAGATGGATCCTTCTACTCCAGGAGTTCGACATTGAGATCAAGGATAAGCCCGGAGTCAAGAATGTGGTGGCGGATCATCTCTCCTGACTAGAGCAGCCTGAGGATTCTGAGCAGATTGACCCCATTAGAGATACCTTCCCAGATGAGGCGATCCTTGCTATCGCCTCACTTCCATGGTACACCGATATTGTGAACTTTCTCGTTGTTGGGAAAGTCCCACAAGATTGGCCCAGACAGAGACTTGAGACCTTCCTTGCGAAGGCCAAGTCCTACCATTGGGAGGATCTCATCCTTTACCACGAAGGAGGGGATAGCGTCTGGCGTCGGTGTATTCCTCAGGAGGAACACCATAGCGTCCTCACTTACTGCCACAAGCTTGAGGCAGGAGGACATCATTCTGGGAGGAGAACGGCACAGAAGGTGCTCCAATCCGGCTTGTGGTGGCCTACACTCTTCAAGGACTCAGATGAGTTCGTGAAGAGGTGTACTGACTGTCAGAGGATGGGCACTTGTGGACAGCGTGATATGATGCCGATGCAGCCCATTCACTTCTGTGAGGTTTTTGACGCATGGGGCATCGATTTCATGGGTCCATTCCCTAAGAGTCAGGGATTTGAGTACATTCTGTTGGCCGTTGATTATGTGAGTCGTTGGGTGGAGGCTATCCCTGCCCGAGCCGCTGATGCGAGGACCGTTTGCAGATTTTTGAGGAAGCACATCATCACGCGGTTCGGGGTTCCACGAGTTCTGATTTCTGATGGGGGATCTCACTTCATCAATGACCAGGTGAAGGCACTTGCTAGCGAGTTCGGCATAGACCATCGTGTTGCTACACCTTACCATCCACAGACGAATGGTCTAGCCGAAGTGTCGAACAGGGAGATCAAGACTATTCTGCAGAAAGTCGTCCGCCCTGACCGAAAGGATTGGTCACAGCTCTTGGACTCGGTCTTGTGGGCATATAGGACGTCTTTCAAGACACCTTTGGGCACATCTCCCTTTCGCCTCGTATACGGCAAGCCATGCCATTTACCTGTTGAGCTGAGGCACAAGTCACTTTGGGCAGTTACAGATATTTTGATGGATCCAGATGGTATGGGAGACCAGAGGAGGGCAGAGCTAGCTGCCCTGGAGGAGCTTAGAGATGCAGCTTTCTCAAGCAGCCTACATTATAAGGAGAAAGTCAAGGAGTGGCATGATTCTCATATCAGCCACAAGCATTTTGAGATTGGACAGAGAGTATGGCTGTTTGATGCGAGGCTTAGATTATTTCCAGGGAAGCTACAAAGCAAATGGAAGGGACCTTATCTGGTTCGAAAGGTACACGACAACGGTAGCATCGACATTTCTGAGTTGTCTTCTGAGAGTACCTTTCGAGTGAACGGCCAGCGGCTCAAGCCATTTCTAGATCATGAGCCGCGGGTCGTTGATCTTGCCCCTATTCATTTTGCGTGAGATGTGGTCTTTGACTCACATCTAATGCATCTCACGCCCGAGTTTCACTGATTTTCCGCTGTATATAGATCCAGATGTCCATATCACCACATTCTTTAGTCCCACATCCCTTTCTCCATCTTGTGATTATGCTATACTTAGGGTGCACTTTACCCTAAGTATAGGGGGGATGTGAGGCCTTTCGGGTATTTCTTTTGTTTCTGTTTACCCCTGTTTTGCTGCCTACACTTAGGGATATTTTACCCTAAGTATAGGGGGGTAGACCCTGTACATTCTCCACTCGGTTTTTCCCTTCGTGTACAGCCTACTATACTTAGGATTACTTGATCCTAAGTATAGGGGGGAGACCCGAGTCCCTCTTGACTTTTCACTCTTCTTTTTGTGTAGCTTTCCTTTTCACTTCCCTATACCTAGCACGAGTTATGTCTTCTTCATCGCTTTTGACTCTGAGGACATCGTTCGAGCTAAGTATAGGGGGGGTGTATATATTTCATATATACTTTAGCCATAACTCGTACCTTGTGTGAGTGTGTTAATAAATAATATGGCTAAGAACCACACAAAAATTAAAAAATTTTCATGTACATAATCTTCTTTTATTTGCACATGCATAGCTAGTGTACAAATTATTTTTGTAAAAATGATTTCAAAAATCTTTTGTGTAAAGCTTGTGTAAATATTTTCGTATCAAAATTATGTATATAGTACAAAATTTTTCCAAAATGTTTTGAAAATCAAAAGTTTGCAAAAATCTTGTCTAAATGTGTGTAAATATCTTTTTGCAAAACTTGCACTTCATGCATCATCCATTCATGATTTCAAAACATTTTTCAAAAATTTTGCATGATTGTAAACTTTGTGTAAATAAGCATCTTTTCTGTACATATGTATATAGTTTTTCTGGATGATAGTTGACATTTAAACTAGCCTAGAATCAAATTGAGAAATGGAGCTTGATTAAGATCTTAATCCACCTAATTTCTAAGAGGAACCTTATAGGGCTTAGGTTTAAGGCTTTTCAGGTCCATGGTGACTTAATTCTTTGAGTTCACTAGGCTATGATCACATGTCATCTCAATGAGCCTAAGTAGAGCACTTAACAACAATACATGACTCATATAGATTATGGCTTTACTTGGACAACCGCACTATGCACCGAGCTCTCTACGGATGAGGTGGTGAGGAGGCAGTCTTCTTTGGCTTGGGGTAGCATATGAGGGTAGTACTTCTAGGCGGAACCTCTCTTCTTCTTATAGTGAAGGAAGTGCGTCTCAACTTGGTCTGGTTGCCATGAGGTCTAACAACGGGAGTTGTGGGTTGCAATAAAGCTTCAAAAGAGGGACAGTCTACTGGCTCAAGAGGAAAAACTCCTTGTATATATGCTGCACATGTATATGTTGTATAGATGCACTCGAAAAAAAATGTGCAAAAAGAAAAGAACTCCAAAAAAGTGGTGGGTCTGAGAGAAAATGATAATCCCACCGGAGTATGTATATAAAGTGCAATAAGCAAAGCTTGGTTTCATGATCCACCTGTTGTAGCTTGCAGCAGGGAGACTTGGCTACACTGGTCAAGCTCCCAAGGGTACTTGGCTACACTGGCCTTGACCCATTCTCTTCTTCCCCCTCTTCTTGAGCCGGTTGTACTTGAACTTAGAAGGGAATACCCTGCTCCTCGAGGAAAGAGTGGCCAGATTGAGGTCATAGAGTTACCTTGTTGGGGAGGGTTGTCAAGTTGCCATTTCTGAGGTGGAGAGCTTAGACTTCACATTCACAGGACAAGAAAAGATTCATGGTCTTCAGGGTTTGTGATTGATGACTTGTTCTGATCTGGAGCATTGAGAGGAGTCTTGGTTATAGATTAGTGGAACTTAGAGGCTGTTTAGTTTTAAGCTTAAGTCTAATAAGGTTCCAACACATTAATAATCCAAAGATCTGATCGAGCTCCATACCCCAATTTAATGAAGGCAAGTTTAATAATCAACCTTGATCCATGTACATCCTCTTTTTCTTTTTCTTTCTTTCTTTTTCACTTCTTTTTCAAATAAGTGTTTGCTAAGGGACTAGCAAAGTTAAGTATAGGGGGGTGATGAATACCCATTCATCACTCTTTATTCTCATATTTTAGCTACAAAAACCTTTGCAAATGCATGTAGATATGTGTAAATAGGAATAATTACCAAAAGCATGCATTGTGTAAAAACTATAATTAGCATGTTTTTGTGCAAAAATAAAAGAATAAAGATTAAAAAGAAAAAGAGGAAATATTTAGAATAAATATTGAGCAACCTAACCTAAGGGAGGGCTCAGCATGGGCCTGACCGCATAAAAGCCAAGTAGAGGGAGATAGGGGCTCATTGGTAAATATCTATGTAAATAATAAAATTATGTTTTCCTCACCCAAAAATATGCTTATAAATACTTGTATATATTTATAAGAGATAAAAACAAAATAAAAAGTAAAAAAATCAAAAAGATAAAAAAATACCCTTTTCATCATGTACATAGACCATGCTTCTACATTTATTTAACCTTGTAAATAAATAAAGTTATTTCCCAAACTTTTTGTAAATTTTCTATGTTATATACTGTAAATAAATAAAAATAAAAAGAATCAAAACAAAAATCAAATAAAAATAACAAAATTAAAATTACAAAAATACATTATACATATACCATGTATATAGTTGTACATAACTATTTATTTTACCTATGTATATAAATAATAAAAATAAAATAAAAACACCCTTTTATTCCTTATTTTATTCTATAAATAAATAAAATATAAAATAGGAATAAAATTGGACAAAAATAATAATTAAAAATCAAAAAAAAATCAAAAGCCTCCATATTGTATACATACCTATATATAGCTATATATTGTAAATACCTTATTTTTATTTCCAAAAAAATTAATTAAAAATCACCAAAAAAATAGAAAAAAATAAAATAAAAATATTTTATGTTTTAAGATTTTGTAAATTCGGTCATTTTCTAGCCTAAAATAAAGAAATAAAAAATCAATAGTTGGTGGCTCCTGATTGGTCCACGGAGGTTTGTTGACCCCGGTCAACTCCCTCCGCGGACCTTCTTCTCCAGCGGATCTCGCGCCCGACCCGACTTCTCCTCTTTTTCCGTGCTCGATCCGCTTGCCATCTCCGCGAACCCCGGGTCCTATCTCTTCTTCTTGCATCCGAGACCCTCGCCGGGGTATCCACATTGGGATCCGCGCTTCTCATAGCCCTACCCGACCTGCACGAGCCGGACCTGCACCCACTTAAATACCCAGCTCCGCCACCTAATCTTCCATCTTTGGCCATTCGCGTAGCTTTCCAGTGAGCTCCAGAGAGAGAGCGAGGTGACAGCTCGCCGCCCCACCCTGTTGCAGCGAGGAAGGCCGGCGAATCCACTGATCCGGCGATACCCCCGCCGTAGCTCCGCCACCTGAAGCGAGCTCGAGCCTCGGGCCGAGACGACCCTTGAGGCCACGACCGGGAGCTTCCCCAGCTCCAGCACAGTCTCCTCGACCACCCAGGTAGTCCCTTAGCTCCGCCTTTTCATTCGATTTTAGGTTATCCCCAAATCTCGCCGCCGCCGTGTTTCGCCGATTCCGACCACCTTACACCTCCATTCGATCATCGGAATCCATCATCACCTCCGCCTTCCTCCCGCGCACCTTCTCCATATCCCCATCCAACCCAGCTCGCACATGAGCTGGGGTTCGAGCTCCTCCGTCCATCCCCTCGCCGGAGCTCGCCCATATCGCCCCACCGGTCACCTCCACGACGCCTAACGGGGTCGAGGCACTTTGCCCTCGACCCGCGAGTCTCCTGGTTTACTTTGCAGGTCATTGCGAGCCCATCTGAGGGCTTGAGTCATCCGGGCCAGGAGCTTCACCTCCGCCGACCTCGCCGGAGTCCTCCAGGCTCGGTTGGGTCATCGGAACCCACCATCAGCTGCGGAGCGTCATCGCGGAGCTTCTCCGATCTTCAGAGGCAGCAGGGGAGGATACCAGCGCACGCACGAGGCCGGCGAAACTCGCCGGCCAACTGTTCTTCCAGCATCTTCCCCGACCGTTCGATCTTCCTCGACCTCCAGTTCTTATCCTGACCGTCCACTTGAGGAGATCCAGCCACCGTCAGATCTTGGAGAGGCGATCTGGACCGTCCGTTGCACGAGGTTTAGCCACCGAGAGCCGCACCCGTTCGATCCCCACGTGGCATACCCTCGACCGTCCGATCGCTGCGAGGACCTCAGCGTTGGAGCGCCACCCATTTCCAGCCATCCATCTACCCACGTGGCGCGCATCCATCGGGCGACTTAATAAAGGGTAATTTACCCTTAGGCCCTTCCTTATCTTTTATTTCGTTTTAGTCCTGTAAATATTTTAGTCAGTTGTTTAGTTTTAGGGTATTTTGCATGTTGGACCTCGTACTTTAGATATTTGCATTTATGCCCCTGCCTGTGTGAGCCACGTGCTTCGTCACGTGTTTTGTTGGTGTATTTGCATTGATGCCCTGTAGTTCTGGATGTTTATGAATGAATGAAACTTTTTGAGTAATTGCATTTATGCCCCTGTGAATGGTTTTATTCCACATGTGCGTTTATTTTTGGGATATTTGCAGCTGAGGCCCTCGGACTTTTGGTACGTGTTACCAATTAGTCCCCGGACCTTATTTTTATTACATATAGGTCCCTGAGTGCCCCAGGCACGCGCCTCGCGCGTGTTTTGCTGGTATTTTGCATCGGGACCCCAGAACTTAGGGTATTTGCATTTCAGTCCTTGTGCACAATACCCTCTTGTGCTTTTTGAATAAAATATCAAATCACCTCCAAATTCGACAAAAATTTGATACATGGTTCATGCCATGGTGTAGGATTTTTGTGAATTTTTGAGGACATTTTTGATTTCGTTTGTTATTTTAAAAATTCAAAAACTATCATTTTAGCTACTGTCTAGTTTTAAAAACCCCAAAAAATATAAAAACTCCCCTCAAAATTCTATAAAAATTTGGTACTGTTTGTTTTGTGTTCCTTGATTTTCTAGCCAATTTTGGCTATTTTTCTCTGATAAAAAACCTTAAAAACTTAAAAACACCTAAAAACTCATAAAAATTCTGTTAAATAATCTAAAAATCCAAAAACAATAATTTTGATACTCAAATTTTCCTTGTTTTACCTACTTTACAGGAAAAATACCTTCAGGCCCTTTTGAGGCCCTTAGATATTTTATCTAGGGCTTTTGGGCCTGGCTGGACAGTACTTTGCATTTTTGCTACTGTTTGATTATTAGAAATTAAAATAAATATCAGAAAAAATCCCAAAAATTCACCAAAAATATAAAAAAATATAAAACACATAAAAATATTTTTGTTTGAATTTTTGCTTGATTTTTGTTGCATTAAATAAATTGTTGAAGTGTGCTTATTTGTGTTTCTTTTATTTTCTTCACACATTAAAAATCCAAAAATAATATAAAAATAATTAAAAACCACTAAAAAATATTTTGTTTTTTTATCTTATTCATTTTTACTACTTCGTAGGCCTTAGGCCAACCCGTGCTCCTTGAGTTCGACCCTGGGTGCTATACCAGGTTAAACATATAGCAGGACCGCTTTATTTGTGCTTGATTGATTTTTGATTTAGTTAGTGGTCTGATCTTTTTCTTGATATACACATCCGAGTGATTGAGGTCGCAACGACCGTCTCAGTTACCTGATTGCCTTAGTTGCTCGGGATTCTGTGTTATCAGTAATTCCTTTGGACTAAGAGAACTCAAATGATTTTTGCGGCTTTTCGATATTATGTTACGCTATTTTTATAAAAATATTTTCGAAAATGATTTTTTTCTTATTTTGAAAATTCTTTTGAAAATGTTTTGAAAACTTTTTATTTGTGTGACATGGTTTTGAAGAAAATCGCCATCTCTTTTCAAGGAAAGTTGAGGTTTAACTTGTGTTTTAACCCTTTTTTAAAATACATAAAAATGAGAAAAATGCAAAAACCCTTTAGGAGCCGTTAGTGACTATTAAGCCCAATTAAGTAAGCCGCATTCAGTGAGGGTTCACCCTTAGCAGATTGGATGGTTTAGAGGACATCGCGCAAGGCCCCGTCCTCAAGCAACAGGCTTCGGCCTGTACTTACATTCATACTGGCTGAATTGCAGATGCTCAATTGAGTTTAGGAAGTTCTAATATCTCTTGAAGTTCAAAAAAAAATCTCTTGTTTTTGAATGAAGAAGTTGGATTAATCCTCTACACTTACACTTCCACCCAGGATCTGAAATGATCAAGGAGACTTAGCTTTTTGAGGTTTTTGAGATTTTTAGGTTAACTAGCCTTAGCCATCAGGGTCATAGACTTAATCGTCCACATTTCCCTAGGTTTCTAGATTTGCATGCTATAATTCCATGCTTAGTCTCAGACAGAAAGAATATGATCAGCACATCACATGCACGACTGTGGTTTTGATGAGATGAGTTGATTTTTCACTTGAGGAATTGAGATGAGGAAATCAAGTTTGGATTTGATCTAATGATGCTCGAGGATGGGATTAAATCATTGGAGGCTTCATGAAACCTGAGTGTCAGCAATATTAGCCAATATGAGAACTTGATTCTTATATTTATCTCTTGATATTAACCTAAGTGTCAGGGTGTGAATAAAATAAAAAAATGTTGATCAGTGTGCGTCAACTCTTGGTAAAAGCAGTGGAGCTAGCCACAAATTATACAAGTCAATGAAATTCCAAAGAAAAGCTCATTCCACAAAGTCAAATATCAAAGAGCTTCCACCAAAGGCGAGCGCTCCCAAACTTTTCAAAGTGTCCACTTGGACCACCGCTATTAGGACCAGGAGTCGGGCTTGCACCAAAAAAGGGCTCTGCATCGTAAATGCTACAAGTCTGGGTGTCGAAGGTACGATAGGTACTCAAAAGAGACACACCCCGGTGTACTCCCAGGAAAATAAGTGCAGATGGCTCCAACTTCTCTTGACGGACGCACTGATCAACACCAAAAAAATGTGTTGCGTAAAAGGCACTAGAGAGAATCCTTGTTCCAATGAGAGGGAGAGAAGAAATGACACAAACCCATACCCTCCATTACTGGCATGCCATCTACATTTTCTAAGACTGACAACTGAAGAGACAGTGGAATGGATGCAAGATTTGATTTATTCCCTAGTGTTGAGGATTGGGTCCTTAGGAGATTTTTTCGGATCAAGACTTTGAGTGACAATTTGACTCTACTCTCAGAATCGCAGTCAACACTAAAATGTCATATCCTTTAGATTATATGTTTATCAGAGAGAGTCTGGAGAATTAGAGGAATTGGATACCTCTTGATTAAGGCTGGGTTGAACTCTAGAATTTTGGACCTCTAAAGTCGAGTCGACTTGATCAGATTGGATCCTGTATTCACATGCACAAGGGGGTTAATCCAACTTAGTCATTCTTTTTGATGCTCGAGGACGAGCATAGTTTAAGTATAGGGGGTGATGAAACTCAGTTTCATCATCTTAATGTTCCATTATTAACCCCCTTGCTTAAGTTTTGTCAATAAAACCCAGTTAGTGTCCTGTAATTAACATAGTCTTAAAATAAATTAAAAATCACAAAAAATGACAAAACAAAAATCTGTGGTATTTTTAGCTTTAAAAATACCCTTAAAAATATTTCGAGGCTACAGATGGTCTCATCTCCAGTTGTGGTCAACAAGAAACTTGTAGATCTCATCAAGATCTACAACTTTCATGTTTTGAGTTTTCTCAAAATCGGCCATCTTGACCTTCATATCTCAATTTTTCTCTCCTAATAATCTGATTGGGCCACGTGGCCCATTCTAGGTGAGCCACGTGGCCCCTTCTCCCTTGTCTCATCCGCCGCCATCCTCAGCCGTTGGATCTCTCATTGGATCCAACGGCCCAGCTTTGTCCACATCCTCGTCTTCTTCTTAGCCATTAGATCTTCCTTGTCCCTGATCCTCACCGCTCGCCTTCTTCTGCTTGCGCCACGTGTCAACTTCCCTACCATCAGATCACCGTTTGAAGATGCGATCACTATCGTCTATTGCCGCCTAAGCCTCCAACCCTCCAATCAATCCTCTAGCCCGATCTGGATCGTTCGCTTCCGCTGACCCATGCGCTCAACACGTGGCGCATTCATCGACCCTTCGATCACTACGCCCCCGATCTAATCTACGCCGTTCTTCCGCGTATAGCTCTCCACCGTTGGATCTCCAGATCCAACGGCTGTGCATCGGTGTCTACCTCCGATTACCCCTCTCTCACACGATCTCCAGCTCGCGCGCACCTCTCCCCCTTTCCATTTTCTCGCCCTCACCAGCCACCATCTCCCATCGCCAGTTTCCCCACGATGGTCCTCCATCTCCCCTCTTCATCGCGCATCACTCCACGACTCACGACTTCCGCTCAGTCGCCCCCATCTTCTCCTCCAAACCCACGTCAACCACTGCCACAACCACTGACTCGCTCTTCAAATACTCTGCCCCTCCCACCATTCGCCCTTGTCCACCTTTACATGGGGGTTCGCCCAGCCCTCCGCCACCTCCCAGTGACAGGGGGAGGTGGCCGGATTGAGCGAAGACGACGAGGCTCCCTGGTGAGACCCTCCGCCGAACAAGGCGGAGCTGCGACGCCATCGCGACCGCTTGAGCTGCCCTGATTAGCTGACAGGGTCCAGCGAAGACCCGGGCGTCCACCGCGAGGCCCAGCCCAAGCTCCCGCTCCACCAACCTCCGGTAAGTTTCCTCCGATCTCCCTTTGCATTTTTTTAAATTTCATTAAATTTTTCCGCTACTTCTACGCACCCCCTTGCTCTGATGAACACCTCCCGAGCTTCGCAGTTCATCCCCCACTCACGCGCACCTTTCCAACCATTCTCTTCTTCCTCCAGACCTTGAAGCACCATTGACCCATCTCCGCCGCCATCCACGACGGAGGAGCTTCGAGCTCCCGCCTTCTACGCCCCACATGAGCTCCCATTCATTCCACCTCGCACGTACCACTGTTTGATCGCTTCGGCTATGTTGCTAACTATGCAGGACCTGGAAGCTCGCATTAGCCGGAGCTCCGTCGGAGCCCATTTCGTCACAGCCGCCCTCAACTTCAGAGCTCCGATGACCGACGCCAGAACCTCCCGAGCCTTCCCCAAGTTCCCCGCTTCATCGACGACCATTCCTTGGGCTCGGGGGAGGTCCACCGTGGCCGAGAGCGAGCGACGGAGTCGGGGCTCCCTCGTCGGAGCTCGATTCTCGCCGCCAGCTGACGATGAAGGAGGACCTACAGTAGCCGTTAGATGGTCCTTGCCCAGTGACCATATGATGGCTTGGATACAGCCACGTTGCCAAGATCACGACCTCCAGATACTGTTTGATCCTCGTGATCCAATGGTGCCGAGTCAGCCACGTGTCAGAACCCGGGCTTCATCCGAGCCTTAGCGTCCGAGCCAGCAGGTTCGGAGCTCCGAGCCTACACCGAATCTTCTGGAGCTTCGTCCACTTCCGAGCCAACCCGAAGCAGCTCCGAGCCTCTGCCGCGACCGGACCTACTTCCGAGCCTGGAGCAGCGCGTGCCTGACATGTGCTTTTTGGGGTAAATTATGGAGAGGTCCACCAAGTTTCTTCAATTTGCAGAAAGGCCCCTATATGTGTGGACCTTTTACAGGGAAGGCCTCAGAACTTATTTTATTTTCATTTTAGTCCTTCCCAGGGACCTTTTTGTAGTTATCATTTCATGTTTTCTTGCATTTATGCCCTTGTTTTCATTCTAGCATATCTTGAGCATAGTGTATCCGATTTGGTTGATTTCAGTTCCGTTTCGAAGCTTGTTTGATGCACTTTCTAATGGCATGTTTAATTCTCAATTTAGAACACATAAATTCTGATGTATTATTTTATTCACCATGTGTCTCTTAAAGCTTTAATTTGTGTCTAGTCTAATTTTGTTAATCAAGCTTGACTGATTAATGGAAGTTGAAATTGACTCTTGTTTAATTTTGCTCATCATTTTTACCTAGGACATATTTCCATTGCATCACATGGCATTGATTTGCATGATAAAAATTGATAAAAAAATGCATGTTTGATTTTAATGCATTGTCGTTGCCTTGTGTACCTCTTTGCATGATTTGACCTATATGTCTGTAACTCAACACTTAGCTAAATAGACTAAAATCCGACTAATATGAGAGAGGCTCGTGTCCTTGAGTTCGACCTTGGTATCTTACCAAGTAAAAAAAATTCATAATCATCTCATTTTGATCAATCATATACATATTTAAATGAGATGATCTTTTGATGATCCGCAAAATCGACCCTTTAAGAGAGTGCTTTTAGCACTGGGAATTGTCTATGAATTTTTTTACTTGGTAAGATACCAAGGTCGAACCCGGGGACAACACTCATTTCTCATATTATTTGGAATTTTGTTTATTTTATTAAGTTCATTTTATAGGTCAATGTGTTCATCTAATTTGCATTATAAAATCTTCTTTCCTTTTTTTTGATCTCTAACCATTGTCTTTGTGGCAGGGCCCTTGATGGTTCAAGGAGGTGAGGAGCAGGACGCTTCCCGCTGCGAGGAGTCGCAAAACATACATGGAGCAAATAGGGAAGAAAGAAAAAAAATGTGTCTCGCATTTTATTTTATTTTATTTATTTTTTTAGAATGATTATGAATTTTTTTACTTGGTAAGATACCAAGGTCGAACCCGGGGACACGGCTCATTTCTCATATTATTTGGAATTTTGTTTATTTTATTAAGTGTTCATTTTATAGGTCAATGTGTTCATCTAATTTGCATTATAAAATCTTCTTTTCTTTTTTATTTGATCTCTAACCATTGTCTTTGTGGCAGGTCCCTTGATGGTTCAAGGACGCGAGGAGCAGGACGCTTCCCGCTGCGAGGAGTCGCAAAACATACATGGAGCAAATAGGGAAGAAAGAAAAAAATGTGTCTTGCATTTTTTTGGATTGGGGAATCATTGGGTTGTCGTACTGGAGAAGTCAGTTTCTTTGCCATTTCAGTTGGGGAGAGCCACCATCACTTACACTGTACGAGTCAGACTCATAGTCGTAAGGGTTTGCGTATGAATTGAGATATCTCTGACATGGCTATTGAGAAGACTTGAGCAGAGTTTTTGGGATTCTCAGGGACTGTTGGATTACAAATTCGGTTCTCATTAAGGTTCTGCCCGCACTAAAATTCCAAAGGTCCGACTTAAGCTCCAAACTTTGATTTTGTGAAGACAGGTTTGATAATTAAACAAAATCCAAGTTCTTCTTTTTCTTTTCTTTCTTTTCCTTCTTGCACTTATTGCATAAGTGTTTGCTAGGGACTAGCAAAGGTAAAGTATAGGGGGATGATGAATCCACATTTCATCATCTTTATTCTATCATTTTGGCCTCAAAAACCCTAGCAAATGCCTGAAAATAGCATTAAATAAAGCAATTTAGCATTCATGCATGTGTGTGTAAAAAGTGTATAAAATACTGTTTTTAATGCCAAAATTATAGAATAAAGAATTGAAAAGAAAAAGAATAAAATATTGTAAATATTTTATGACCCGAAACCTCGAGACCTAGGCATCTTGATGAATAGGTCGACAAGGAATAAAGTAGGGGGAGATAAGGGCCAAAATACGGCAAAAATACCCTTGTATTTCATTCATTCTTTATTCATTTTGGGACCTATTTTTGGTTCCACTTCTTATACATCAAATAAAGAAACTTTGTTCATGAAAGTTGTAGATAATTAAATAAAGAAAAATACAAAATTGATTTCACTCAAAAATAATACACAGATAAAAAGTTATGGTCTGAATAAAAATCTAGAATCCTAACTTCCCAGACCTATATCTCACAAATAAAAGCTCCAAATGCATCAAACTCACCTTTAATTGTATATAGAATAAAATAAGCTATTTAATGGCGATGGTTTCGCATTTGGCGGAGCTACGGTTTGAAAGTTGAGTTTTGGACCCTCATTGTATAATTGTACAGAATAAAATATTCAATTTATTCTTTATTCACTATTTTTTGTATTTTTATATTTTTGTAAGTTTGTAAATATTACTTATAATAATTATGCACATTAAAATCAGAATAAAAATATAAATAAAATACAAAATAAAAATACCTATATAAAATACATAGGTATTATACCTATACTTATACCTATACAATACATACTTATATTTTATTTAATATACAAAACACTTCAGAAAATAAAATAAAAATATAATTATGTGTGTAAAAGTATTTTATAATTTTTTAGAACACTAAATAAAAATAATAAAATTAAAATACACAAATTAAAAATTAAAGACTAAAATATATAGGTAATATACCTATAAGGGGTATAAAAGTAAACTAGTAAAAATATATTCCATAAAAATAATTAAAAATCAAAATAAAATACTACATAAAATAATAAATATTTTTTATTCAATAACCTAATTAAAATAATATCGTTTATTATTTTTTATTGAGTTTACAAATCAATTTTTAGAGGTTTTTCTTGGTTGGTCCACGTGGACCAACCAAGAGGTCTGAACTGTTGACCAAGGTCAACAGTCTGACCTTCACCTCTGGCTGTGTCAGAAAGGGCTTTTTGACCCCGGTTTCATCCATTTTTCGAGGACGCCTCGATCACCCTTTGGTGATGACATCTTCATGACATCTCTTCCTCGAACAGTGGTGAATCACGCCCAAGTGATTCTTTGGGCTGTGGAGCACCGCATCGAGTTGACACCCTCCTTGAACTTCACGCCCCGACCACAGTTCAAAACCAAACCCATCGTCCCCCTTTGACCTTTGATCCTTCTTCCGCCAAATCCACCCGTAAACCCCTAGCCCATCGCGTTCCTGGTGACAGCGGGAGTCGATTCGAGCCTGGGTTCACGCTATTTGGTGTTGAATCGAAGAGATCCAGCCCCTTGGCGGAGCTCCGCCGCGAGCTCGTTCCGTAGTCTCTGGTGAGCCTCATCCCCTTCTTTTTCCCTTTTATTGTAGCCCTATCTTAGCATAGCTTAGCATAGTAGCAGTTTAGATCTTCCTCGCGTTAATCGCCGTGAATCCTCAATCAAAGACCACGACGGAGCTTAGCTCCGCCTCCACTTTCCGGCCACCTCCATCCTCGATAACCGCCAAGATCACCTCCATCTTCTTCCTCATCGCTCCGTCATCACGCACCACCCTTCCATCCAGCTCGATCACGCCCAGATCGAGCAATCAGAGCTCCCCTCTCCACCGCTCGCCGGAGCTCCTCGTCCGAGCCACCTTTCGCCTCCATCGCACCATCAGAAGGCACCTGTAGCTTCCCCTGGATTTTGCGTGACTAACTCTGCAGGTCAGAGCCAAGGAGAAGGCTCCATCGACCCTCGAAGACCCCAGGAGCAGCTGCCCAGGCCATCTCCGTCGTCCGACCGCTTCAAGCCGTCTCAGGCTCGCCGGAGACCACCTTCAAACGCGGAGAGGCCCCAGGATCGTTTCGCCCTTGATCCTAGGGCCGGAGAGGCCGTGTGTCGGCCGTATTCGCCAGCCAAAGCTAGCTGGGGGGAGTGTTCTTCGTGAACCTCTTCCCACCGTTGGATTAGGAGCACCCCTCCAGGCGTACAGGAGCCGTCAGATCTTCCCCCGCCTTCCACCATCGGATCTCGCCGCGGGATCTGATCTGGGACGTCCGTGCGAAGCGCCATCAGACCACCAGCTCATGCCACGTGTCAAGTGATGCTCCCTCGGCCGCACGATCAGCATCTTGGGTATTTTGCACTTTAAACCCAAGAATTTTTGTATTTACGTTTTAGCCCTAAAACTTTCATCTGCAGTTTAAAAGTCTTTGTAATAATTGCACTTAGGTCCCCGAACTTATTTTATTTGCACTTTAGTCCTCGGCCACGTCACCCCACGTGATTGGCCCATGTGATTTTCGACATTTTGCAGTTTTGAGCCGAAACTTTCATCTATTTACAGTTATACCCCTTTGTGTAGTGATTTAAATATATTTCTGGGAAAATTGCATGTTTGCCCTGCCGGTTTTTAGTATTTGCAAGTATGCCCCTGTGAACGACAAATCGCGTGCTTCGCGCGTGTATTTTGGTGAAATTTGCACTTAAGCCCCCAGATGTTTCTAGAATTGCATATATACCCCTGTCAGGCTTAGGATTTTTATGTGTTTGATCTATTTATTTCACACATCATTAAAGTGCCAAAAATTCCATAAAAATTAACTTAAGCTCATGTTAACTTGCACTTGCATGCTATAATTTTAGTTTTTATTTTTGATGCATTTTTATATTTATTAAAAATAAAAAACATGCCATTTCAACACTGTCTAACTTAGAAAATACCAAAAAATATTAAAATATCTTAAAAAATTCCAAAAAAAATTACCTACTGTCTATTTTATCATATTTTAGTGTCAGTCCAAAAACCACTAAAAATCTCAAAGAAAAACCTTAAAAATTCAAAAATACTTAAAAACTTCTAAAAAATCTAAAAAATTATAGAAAACTCTAAAAAATGCAAACTAAGTTCCTGTAGGTTCTACATTTTATTATCTTTATTTTAAAATTAGTTTGGAAACTTTTGGTGGCTGTTTGATATTTTTAATTCCCATTTTACCCCCAGCTAGTAGCTAATTCCCTGTTTTCCTTTATTTGGCTATTTAAAAATACCAAAAACACTCTGAAAAATACCTAAAAATCACAAAAAACAGTAAAAATTATAAAAATACCAAAAAGATTTTATTTCTGAATTTTTGACTATTTTTGCAATTTTTTATAAATATTTTGTCACCCCTTTTATTACATTGTTTTTATATTCCAATATTAATATATATATAATATAAAATATAAAATATAAAAATCAGAAAATTAAAAAACCAAAATACAAAATTAAAAATAAAAATAAAAAAATTAAATTAAAAACCCACAAAAAATATTCAGATTGGCTAAGTAGTTTATTAGACCTAGGGTTTGACTTTTGTCTATCCTCTGCACCTTTGTTTCCTATGTTCGACCCCTACTTGCTTGCCATTGTACATTTTTAGTAGGGTATAATAAATTTTAATCCTTGCTATTGATTGCCTGATTGATTGTGTGGGTTAATTGTTGACGAACGAGAAGGTTTGAGCAGTCGCATCAGCGACAGTGAGTCTGATTTGTCAGACCACTATTTAGCGGTTCTCGCACTCTCGTTTTTCAGCACCTTGTTCCAATGAAAGGGAGAGAAAATCAGACACATTACTATGCCCTCCATCATCTGGCCGTCCATCTACACTTTCAAGTCAGACAAACTAATGAGACGGTTGACTGAAGCAAGAATAGACTTATTCCCTAGTATTGAGGATTAGGTCTAAAGGAGAGTCTCTTGGATTATAACTTTGGGTGATGTCTATACTTGACTCTCATGAATGCAGTACACTAAAATCATATCCTTATATTATATGTACAAACAGAGAGTCTGAAAATTAGAGAGGTTGGATTCCTTTTGATTAAAGCTTGGTTGAGCCTAGAATTTTAGGATCACTCAATTTAAGGGTCTTCTATGAATTAAGCCTTGAAAATTCACATGCATAGTCAGGGATGTATTCAACTAAGTCATTCATTCATGCTCGGGGACGAGCATGGTCTAAGTATAGGGGTATGATGAATCCTGTATTCATCATGCTAAAATTGGTCATTTAGGCTCTGTTCCCCATCATTCACCTGTAATTAATCATTAATAGAGCATTATTAGCCATCATGCATGTGTGAATAATATTTGCATTTCATCATGCATAAATTGCATTAAAAATCCCAAGTGTAAATTAGCCCAAAAAGCCGCTAACTTCTCTTATTTTTAGTTAATTCATCCTAACTCCTATTAACCCAAAACCACCTTCATTGTGTAGACATTACTAACCTTATTAAACAAAAAGTACAAAAAAATTATTAACCCCAATAAGTGTCAAATAATCCCAAAGTCTAATTTCACAATTTGACGGACTAAAACAAGCATATCTCCCTCATACAGTGTCCGATTTTGGTATACTCACTTTTAAAGTACTCCATTTTCAAATACCTTTAAAACAAGACCAATTTCAAAAAATTGGGAGCTCATATGTGAAAGTTGGGTTTTGGGCCTCTTTTGCACAGTTTGACTTTTTGCTATTTTTGACCTGAGTTTTTATGTACTTAATTAACTCTTTTAATTGTATTTCTTCTTCATTTGTGCTCTTTGATGAAAGTTTTGTTAAGCAATGGAAAAATCCAAATTCAAATCAAAACTGAGATCAAAGAAACTAACCAAGTTCAATTGTCTGTTGTCGCTCTGTACAAAAGTTGTGTTTCTTAATTTTAATTTATTTTCCTAATTTCTTATCCATTAAAAATCCAAAAAAATAGATTAATGTGTAATTAATTTTCTTTTATTTTATCGTATTTTTTTATAATTTTTATTCCCTTTTAAAACAACCAAAAAAAATACAAAATCCAAAAACCCGATTTTCGATACACATGGAGAACCACCAAAAATATCACTTCTCACAGATGACCTCGTTTGCTCCCAGGCCCTTCGAAAATTGTAGATCTCGACAAGACGAACAACTTTCGTGAAGAAATTTTTTTGATCCGAGGTCTCCTTCTATTTTTTTATTTTTCTTTAACTTTAAATTTTGAATTTTTGGGTGCCACGTTGCACCCCTCACCTCTCTCTCTCCAGCCGCCCAGGTCACGTGCCCAGCACGTGACCCCCACCTTCTTCCACCTTCGACCGTTCCACCCCCCTCTCCCGCCGTTTCCCTTCCTCCCCCTTCTATAACGGCCGACCACTTCCTCCTCCTGTAATGCCACCGTCGTTGGCCGTTACTTCGCCCCCTCTCGTAACGTCCTCGAACAACCCCCTATAAAGATACCACCTCCGACACCCTTCGAATTATCCGCCATTTTTGGAGAAAGGTCCTCAACAACCTTGGTGATAGCAAGTTGCCTGCTGATCTCCGGCGAGATCTAGCCGCCTCCCTCGCGTGCTGCCTTGAGCTTCTAGGCTCTTCCTAGGTGATCGCTCGCCTCCTCCCGATCCCTACCCTCTTCGACCTTGTAAAGGTCAGAACCCATCTCCAATCCCAACAGGCGTAGAACCATGTACCTCCTTCCTTCGAGTTTTCTTCTACTAACCTTGCAGGTCCGTACACCCGTGCGTCACCTCCGACTCGACTCCTTCGCACCAGCTCCGCCTGAGCTCCACCTCCGCTCTGCCACGGAGATCAGCTCCGCCTCCTTGCGGAGGCACCATCATCGCGTCAGTCTTGCCTTGCCGCTCTGCCCCGTGCCTCGGCATTCCTTCGCCCCCGACCACCGCCTCGCGACCTCACCTCCTTTGCCGCAAGGCTCCGCTCGCCGCCTTCACCTTCCTGTGCCACCCGTCGCGCCGTTTGTCGGCCGAGGAGCAGCGTCGTTGCCTCCTCCACCTGCGCCCACCACCGAGCAGCGCCTTCGCCTCGATCCCCCCCGCACGAGGGCTCGCTCGCACCAGCTGCTCGACCGTGTGTCGGCCGAGCCTCCGCCGCGCCCAACGCCCCTCCGCCTTCCGCGCTTCATCTCCTCCGGCCGCCGCACCACTTTCGCCCTACACCGCCGTCGTTGGATCGGGCAGGAGGCCTTGATCCAACGGTCCAAAGACCGCCACGTGGAGGGCTCCCAAGCTGCCCCTCCACACCTCAGGCTCGGGATCTCCGAGCCTCTCCCGAGCCTCCATCCATCTCCGAGCCTCAGGTCGGGCCCGAACCACGGGCTCGGGACCTCCGAGCCTCCCCCGAGCCCTAGCCCCCCTTCGAGCCTCCTGGGCGCACATGCAAGGTACGTGCGCGGTGGAAAAATTGCACTGACACCCCTGGCAATTTATGAAATTGCAAAAATACCCCCGCCAGGGGTAAATTTCAGAAAGGCCCCTCAAGTTTTTATTAATTACAGATAAGTCCTCCTAAGGACCTCTTTACAAAGAAAACTTTATTTTTTTTACATTTTAGTCCTTGAAACTTCATTTTATCATATCTTTATCATATGGACTCCGATTTTTGCATATAATATGTCGTTTTGAAGCTAATTCTGTGCTCTACCATTTAGCATAGCTTATGAACAGATCCGAGGTCATTTAATGAGAATTATTATTGAGGATATCTGTTGGCTTTTGGAGGCTTATTTTGACATATTTGTGCCACATTTCCCTTGAGAGAATTGACGATTTATTTTGCAAGGATTTATTGGAGTTGAGATATTATTCAAGAACTTATTTTATGCAGGGGTTAAATGAAGGATATTGAGTAGATATATTGACTTATGGACTGCAACTTTTTTAGATTAAAATTAGAAATATTTAAAGATAAATTCATTGCAGGATTAATCTGAGATCTATTCACTCTTATTTGCATTAGGAATTAATTTGATACATCTTACTGAATTTGATATTATTTGATCTGTGATTTTGTTTCGAGGATATTGATTATTTTATTTGGATTAAACATCACTAAAAATTGCAGATTATGGGCATAATTCTCTCTGTTTAATTTCTTTGCATCATATTCACATCATTGCATTGTATATTTTCTCAACACAGAAATTAACCCAACATTAATTAATTATTTAATTTTATTTAAGATCAAGCAACTAAGAATCACCATTCCCTGAGTTCGACCTTGGTACACTTGCCAAGTAAAAATACTCCACAACATTCAAAGTTTGTGGTTTTTGATCGACCAAAATTCACCTCCTATACTACAATTACCGATTATTAAAGAGGTGAATTTCACGTTCATCAAAAGCGGCCACGTGACTCCTAAATAATAAAAATAAAAATGTAATAATCTAAAATAATAAAAAAGAAGAGTGACATGTGGTTGCTCCAAGAGTTGCCACATATCGCTCCTAGAAAATTCAGAAATTAAATCAAAAGAAAAATAAAAAGAAATAGAAAATGAGGTCAAATAAAAAGTGGTCTACATGAAATTTGTTCGTCTCGAAGAGATCTACAACTCTTGTGAAGGACTAAAAATCTAAGGATATCGTCTGTACAAAACATATTTTTGGTGGTACTCTATGGATATAAAATACATTATTCTTATATTTTGTATTTTTTGTAATTGTTAAATAAAGTAAAAAATCATATTAAAAAACAAATAAAATATAAAATAAATATTTACACATTAATCTATTTTTGTATTTTTAATAATTAAGAAAAAAAGAAAAAAAAGAGGGGCATGTATATATAGACTCGATATACATACTTAGAGTGATTTATTTTCTTTGATTTTTACTTAAATTTTGATCTAGATTTTTGAATATTTTATTAAAAAATAAATAAAATAAACGAAAAAAATAATTTAGAAAGAGTTAATTTGTACATAAAATGACAAGGTTAAAATCAGTTAATATGTCTAATATACAATGGGGGTCCTAAAATCCAAGTTCCATGTATGAACTTTGGTTCTTTTGAATTTGGTCTTGTTTAATAGATAATTGAGCATACATTAATTTAAAAATAAGTAGGGGTTCATAGGATACTGTATGAGAGAGATATTGATATTTACAGATTTTGGTCTCCAAACTAGGGTTTGGATTTTATAGGACAAATATATAAGTTATTATTTTTTAATATATTTCTTTATTAATGTTAGTAATATGTGCATAATATAGTACATTTTATTTAATTTGGAGTTAGTGAAAATAATTTAAAATAAGGGAAGTTATGGGATGATAAAGGTGATAATGTACAAGGATTTTGGCTTCTTATTTAATGCAATTATGCATGCTAAAACATGAATATCAATTACATATGCATGAATGCTAGAAATGAAATTTAAATGAATAAATGCAAGGAATGACTAGGGATCGGAGCTCTATTTTCATCTTTTAGAGTGATGAATCATCGATTCATTAGGGGGTGCATGCATGTGTAGGTATGTGGGGGTGTGGGTGTTTGTGTTCGTGCGTGTGCGTGTGATACATGCATGTGAGTGGGTGTATGTGTGCATGAATGTATGTGTGTATGTATACATGTATGTATGTGTACATATGTGTGTATTTACGTATGCGTGAGTATGTGTCTATTTGTGCATGTGTGTGCAAATGCATGCGTACGCATGTGTGTATACATGTGTGTGTGCGCATAAATATATATGTGTGTAAGTTTGTGTGTATGTATGTGTGTTTGTGCGTGCGTGTCTTGTTTGTGTTATGTATGTGTTGGGATGTTGTGTGTACGAGTGTGCTTGTGTTTTGTTTGTTATATGTGTGTGGGTGGAGTGTGTGCGCATGTGTGGGTGTGCATGGATTTGGGCTTTTGTGTATGTGTGTGTATGGTGCATGCCTGTGAGTGGGTGCATGCATGTATGGATGCGTGTACGTGTGCATGTATGTGTGTGTGCATGTGTGTTTGTGTGTATGTGTGTGAGTATGTATCTATGTGTGCATGTGTGTGTAAATGTGTACGCATGTGTGTGCATGTGTGTGTGCATGAATATGTACGTGTGTATGTTTGTGTGTATGTATGTGTGTATGTATGTGTTTGTAGGCTAAGTTGTGTGATTTCTTAGTAACTTAATTCACCTGCATTTGCATTCTTTTTGCATAAAAAATATAAAAAATATCCGCACTGGAAATCTAGATCTTAATTTTTGAATTAACTCCAAGGTTGTTCCTTTGCCTCCCTGTGTTCGACCCCGTACTTGCCTGGGATATAAATTAAAGTCGAGACACTCTTCCCGGAGATCTTCTCTCGGTTCTGATTGATTCGCTAGGTACACATACTACAACGTACCCAAATTATATCACGTATTCAGCAATTCGTCAGAACCATAGACAGATGTAGAGAATGGTTGTAGCAGAAATGAAAATGCTAAGGTGGATGTGTGGACACACACACACACACACGTAAAGATCGGATTCAAAATAAGGCAATCAAAAAGAAAGTTGGTGTACTCCGATCGAGGATACGATGCGAGAAAACCCCTTAAGATGGTTTGGTCATCTGCAAAGAAGATCAACTGATGCTGATGAGCCCTGAATCCAACCTTTAATTATGTTAGATTAATGCGTTGTAGTCAGCCGAATCGGGTCCATCAAAAATCGCTTAAAAATATATCGATTAAATCAAAGCGGTCGATTTAATTTTACTTGAGCAAGCCCAAGATCGAACTCAGGGACACGGGCCTCTTAAGTGATTATTTAGATAAAAACAAAAGGAAAATAGATAAAGAAAAATAAAATAAAAGAAAAAGCCACAAAAAAGCCATGAAAGAAAGAAAAAGCCACGGAAAAACCACGAAATGAAAATCGAAAAAGAAAATCTACTACTAAGCCGTGCTCCCCGGCAACGGCGCCATTCTGATGAGCCGAAAATCTGAAAGACTAAGGAGAGAAGGCATCAAGGGTCGTTGCGACCTCAACCTCTCGAGTCAGACTCAACAAGAAAAATCGAAGACCACCAAATAAAAGAAAACAACAAATCAAAGCAAATAGTGGTCGCGCTATTTTATTTAACCTGGTATACCTACCAGAGTTGAACTCAAGGAGCACGGATTGGCAAATCACCTACGAAGTAGTCGAGAATCAACATAAAAAGAAATAAAATATTTTTGGTGGATTTTTATCTTTTCTAATTTTTTTGTGATTTTTAATTATAAAGAAAATATAAAAGAAGACAAAAAAGTCTCAAACAACAAGTTATTTAACACCTCAAAACAAGTCAGAAAATTAAAATAAAAATATTTTTGGATTTTATAATTTTTCAGGTGTTTTTGATAAATTTTTTTCAGATTTTTATGGTTTTTAGTTGATTTTATAAAAATGAAATAAGAGCAAAACTGCAAGCTACTGTGCAGCCAGGCTCTAAAGGCTATTTAAAAATATAAAAATAGCATATAAAAGTCTAGCAACAATTTTATGAAAAACTACAAATAAAAACCTAACTATAGAAAAAGAAATTATATTTTTTTTATTTTATTTCTAAATTTTTAATGATTTTTATGAGTTTTTTAGAGTTTTTCAATTTTTATGGGTTTTAGAAATCCAAATCACACAAAAATTGCATAGAATCAAGAATACAACAAAACAAGCTAAAATTGTTTTTTTTTTGAATTTTAGAATATTTTTAATATTTTTTACTTGATTTTAGTAGCAAAAATAGAGGTTTTTGAATTTTTAAAATATAAAATAGAAACAAAAATGTCCCCAAAAAATTACTGAAATTTTTACACAGTGGCAGGAGCCACATATCCAAATTTCAGGAGATTTGGATGAAAATTGCTATTTTATTCAACCAATCAAACATGCACAACACACAAGGACCTAGTTGCAATTTTAGAAAAGTTTTCAGCCAAATAATAACATGTAAAAAGCACGGGACTGAAAATGCAAAAAGCTGACAATGGCACGAGGAAGGCACGTGATTCACATTAACAGGGGTACAACTGTCATTCCTATTTATAAAAACGCAATCAGTAACAGTAGCAAAGTCCAGGAGGAAATATGAAATTAACCCCAAAGCACGTGTCGATGCACGTGCGCCATACAAAGATGACTAAAGTGCAAATAAGAAAGACAGTAGGGGCTCACATGTTATTTAATAGACTAAATAAAAACATAACACAACTGCAAGGGTACGGAGGCAAGTTACCCAGCCAAGGGCGTATGGGTCACGTGGTGGCCAGGTGGCGCTCGTTGAGTGGAAGCGGATCTACGGCGCTGGCGCTGACACCTGGAGGATCTGATGGCTCTGATGAGGTGGCGGACGTGGGGCATACGTGGCTGTTAGATCTGCTATCTAACGACATGTCAGATGCAGGCAAAGGACGGTCCGGATGGAATCTGACGAACATGCACGATCTGACGGCTCCGGGAGGGTCTGGATGAACTCCTCCCTAGCGAGGTTCGCCGGAGGACTAGAAGCGCTCCAGACGGCTGATGGACTATCAGAGGGAGGGGTTCGTCTCGCGACGCCCCTCCGCGTCGGATGGTGATGGCTGATGAAGCTCCCAACGGTCAGATCTCCGAGACGGGTGGTGCGACCTGGGACGACTCCAGCGAGGATGGTTGAAGGCGATCTGGGGGGTAGTCGTGCACTCCTAGACCTGCAGATGAAAGCTAACGCTCGGAGGGTAACTCCGACGGGGGTTATTGGCTAAGAAGCTAAGTGAAGCAAAAGGGAACGGCGGAGGAGGGTTCCGGCGGAGGCGGCGGAAGGAACCTATTTCGATCTTGGCTCGAATAGCCAAGATCGAGATGATTTGGCTATGGAAGGACGATGCGTCAATCTGAACGGACGGAAGTGGTAGATAGAGCTCCGGCCACTAGGGCGGAGCCGGCGAAGGAACAAATGGAAGATTGGATGAAATCGGAGCTAGAGTTGATGAAAGGTCTACCTGAGGTTCTGAAGTAGATCCTGGGCTCCAGAGGGTGCGACGAAGGGGATCGTCGCCTCGACCAAGCTGCGGCGGGCTAGGAGGCTCTAACGTGGCGGCGCTCCGGCCACGTTCGTCGAGCGTCGCGAAGCCTCTCTCGCAGATAACTTCATACCAGAGGATTGTATGCATTGACTTAGAAAACTAACTAAATATAGTTGTAAGATATATTTATGACCAAATTACAGTGACCATGCAAGCATGGATTCGTCAACTTATAAGAAAGTAGGGGGAGATAAGGGAGGAAATAAAAAATACTAATTGTTTATATAACATATTAAGAATATATTTTGGGTGGACATGCATAATTCAAACAATTATACACAAACCCATGTGTAAATATTTATTCACCAAACTCTTCACCAAAGTGTAGATAACAAATAACTTTATTTATAAAAATTCTATAAAAATAACTGGAAACAAATCAAGGGAGAAAATCCAAACCTTATTTTTGAGTTTTGGAAATTCTATGACCCGTTAGTATTTATAAAAAAAATTGTTTAACCAAACTCACTTTTAAACTTCAAAATATCTTCAAAACTATTTTATAAAAATGCTAGAAAATACTAGGATTAAAGGTGTGACTTCGGCTTTTCAGACCCGGTTGAATGATTGTCTTATTTGTATATAAACATCAACTTTTCTACGAAATCTACTTTAACTTGATTTTTCTGTAACTTGTCAATTTAAATCTCATGAAAAAAGACAAAATACAATTAAAATTCTACACGAAAGTCACTAAGAAACCATAATTTCCAAAAAAACTAATTTTCAAACACAAAACTTTCTCATATGAATGTTAATTTCATTATATTTACCTTTAAGTTGAAAATATAAAATTTTCTATATAGAAAGATGGTTTCGCTTAAAGTAGGGGCAATGCACATACAAAAATGGCAACGCTTTCATTTTAGTAAGGGGTCTAATTGCATCTATTAGGATATTGTGACATTTTTTTGCAAACTCGGTAATTTTGGGGGTTTGGTTTCCCCTCTCATTGCTTAAAGAAATATGTTACAATGTAGCGTGGATGAGGCATATAACATTTAGAAGAAACTTCTAACATAAATTGGCCAACACAACCTGCAATACTATAAAAATAAGCACCACCTTTAAGCTTCCTAAGTGCTCTTTCTTTAGCCTTTCTATTCTTGAAGCTCTTGATGAATCCTCATTCATCACTCTTTATTTTAGCTATTTATCTTTGCAAAACACCATGTAGATAACTATAAATACAATAAATTACCGAATAGGCATGCTTGTGTAAATATCAATAATTAGCATGTTTTTGTGCATAAATAAAAGAATAAAGAAATAAAGAAAAGAGGGAAATATTTAGAATAAATATTGAGTGACATGAACCCAAGAGAGGGCCCAATATGGGTCTGATCGTAAAATAGAAGAAGTAGAGAGAGATAGGGCCATTCAGCAGTGTACATATTCCTTCTTAGTGGTACATATTTTGTTTTCACAAAAATTAAATAAAAATGAGTTTTTAGTACCTTGTATATATTTCTAAATATGGAATAAAAATTAGAAAAATAAAATAAAACCAAAAATAAAATAATTTCTCTCTCTACATTATACATACCATGTATATATGAATAACATCACTATTTATTTCACTCTTGTAAATAAATAATAAAAATAAAATAAAAAATATTTTATATCCAAACTTTATGTTGTAAATAAATAAAATATAAAATTGGGGTACTTATACAATAATAAGAAAATAAAAATAAAAGTATAAAATACATAGGTATTTTATACATGTATATAATATTATATTATATATATAACATAATCTATTTTTTCAAAAAAAATAAAAATCACTAAAAAATAGTTTGAAAATAAATAAGCATTTTTTATTTTGTAAATATTTTGAAATAAAATCACTTTCGATTTTTAAATGATTTTTTTAAATAATTTTGACCCTGGAATTCTGTGATTGGTCCACGGGGGATTGTTGACCTCTAATCAACTCTCCCCCTCAGATCCCTTCTTCGCATATCTTGCTCACCGGCCCGATTTCTCTAAATTTTCTAGAGCGGATCCAACCTCCTTTCGCCCAAATTCTTGTGCCCACCTCTTCTCCATGGATTAGCCACCCTTGCGGATCCTTAGGGGGTGGCGGATCTACCTTGGTTCGCACGCCCGAGCCCGCTCAACCTCGTCACCTGGGAAGCATATAAAAATCTCCATTTCAGTGCCCAGCTCTTCAGCTCGCACCGCAAGCCCTAAATATACCCTAGAGAGACTCCTCTTGGTGACAGCGACTGGAACCCCTCTTTGGTGGCCGGATTAGGCGCCTGTAGAGTGTAAACACGAGTCTAGGACATCACTGTGTAGTTTTCTGCCATCTCCTCATAGATTGCCCAGACCTGGTCTTCATCTTTGGCGAAGTAGGAACCTCCACACGAGGCGTTCACTAGCCCCTACATCTCAGGTGTCAGCTGATGAATCTACGTTTCATCATCTTTATTCTATCATTTTGGCCTTAAAAACACTAGCAAATGCGTGTAAATACTGTTAACTCATGCATTTTATCATCCATGCATTATTGTGTAAATAATGTATAAAATACTATTTTTAATGCTAAAATTATAGAATAAAGAAAAGAAAAGAAAAAAAGAATAAAATATTGCAAGTATTTTATGACCCGAAACCCCGAGACCTAGGCATCTCAATGACTAGGTCGACAAGGACTAAAGTAGGGGGAGATAAGGGACAAAAACCAATAAAAATACCTTTTATTTTATTCATTTATTCCATATTTTTGGGACGTATTTTTAGTTTCACTTTTTATACTTTAAATAAAGAAACTTTGTACATGAAAATTGTAGATAATTAAATATAGAAAAATACAAATAGTTCTTTGAATAAAGATGTAATGTAATGAGATTGCATTAAAAGAGATTGGAGAGATAAAATCTCTCTCCAAATCTCAAAATGGGTGTCCCCCTCCAAATGATGAAGGAGGCTATCCCCATTCCTCATTCTTGTAAGGAGACTCTCTACTTTCCTATTTATTCATAAAAATGATTTATTATTAAGAATAATTTTGAAGGTTGAATTAATAGTTGGTTTATTAATTCTGAATTTTATTTCACTTGGAGCCCAAGTAATGTTTTTAATCTCAACCATTGATTATTAATTGGGAGTGCATCATAACCATTCATTTTGTATAAAAGAATGACTAACCTCAGTCTTCTTTACACAAACTTGAAGCAATTGTTGCAACAACCTAAAAAGAAAATGGCAATCCCTACTCTGAATGCTGACATCTGGCCAACCTCTTGATGCAGGTCCTCTGCATAGGATTGTAGATTCAGGTGTTAAATGAGCTAAGTCAAAGAGCTGACTTTGCGAGATCGAGATAACCAAGACATATGGCGTATGTTGCCACGTATATGCACACATCTTCTGACCGAAGACATATGTGTTGCTATATGTCTAAGTATTTACATTAAGTATACTATTAGGTTGATGACCTAATCAGGGTCTATGTACAGGCGAGATGGTGTGCATACGAGAGCATATGAGTAATACTATCTCTCAAAGGGATCATACATGTTCACTACTAAATCGGAAGACATGAGCTGACTCATGAGATATTGGAACAAACCAAGTTCCAATGTTGGTCGTCTTGTTTTGGAAACACGATGAGATTTGAAGATTTGATATATGCTTTGCTTTTTAAAAGCATATGATTGATACCAACTCCCAATGATCGAAAGAGAAACTTAACGATAAAACTCTAAAGGAGCCAGTTCAAAAAAGATTAGAACATTGGGTTTAATCATAGTCTTCTAATATGCATAATGTACGAGCATTAGGAACACTCGAAGGTGATGTGATCTTCATCGATTTTATAACCATGACACTTCCATTTCGAGTAAGTGATGAAACATGTTTGGATTTTAGTGATTCCACTCAATAGGCTAGTTATCCAATCCTTATCCGAATGTTGGACATTGATATGTATGTGATTTAGGTGTAATGAGAAGATTAGATATTTTGTCTGACTTGATCACACAGCTCCGAGAGGTCTTCTAAATCTGGATGTGCAATTGAGTCCTTAATCTAAATCTTTATATATTCAACCATGCACCAGCCTCTATGATCCAACCTTTGGATCAACAGTTGTATGATGTCAAGATGGCCATGGTACATAACCCTAACTGTACTAAGGGATCTATTATACAAATATGTTATTTTTCATTTCAAATTAAGGAATGATATGCAATAACTTGTATTGCATAATGGCTCTTTGTGTTCTTACATGTCCAACAATCTCCCCTTAGCCCAAAGAGTCATTAATGGGCTAATCTTGAAACCCACAATTGCACATCGTAATTAGATAATTAGATATTTGAATTAGGTATGTTAGTAATTAAAGTATATAGTTGAATTAAACATTGCAATTCAATTAATTAAACATTTGTAATTTGAATAGAAATAAGTCCAATTTAGCCAATTTATATTTTTCCTAGAATCGTAATCTAGTTATGAATGCAAGAAACCTTTTTTTTTGAATTTTATGGGTTAAAATGCAACAATGAAAAATGCACACTTTTTATGGGTTTTTATGCAATTTTTTACACATACAGAATGCAAAAATTACGAAAAATTCACTAGAAGCTAAACATGATGAAATGAGATTACAGTAATTTTTTAGAATTTTTTGACAATATGTGAATTTTGTACGATTTTTTTAGTGAAAACAGAGTGATTGTGAGTAATTAATTCCTAATAAATCCATGTTATCGAGTTACCCAAAGTGCGAATTATCACATATAGTTATTTTTACAGGGAATCCATGAGACTTGAAATTTCGCAAAATAATGTACGCGGATTTAATTAAAAATCAAATATCCAAATCACTCTATAGATTATTTCAGGCACATGACAATCTATTTTGGATGAAATTTGGCCAGTAATTCAATCACATTTCAAGACATTATGTCTAATTTTTTAAGAATTTTTAGAGCAACTGTGAGTTAAATATGAATTTATGGGTCCAGATTGGGTAAAATATGCAAAATTTTAATTAGATAATTTTAATTAATTACCCACAACTCACAAAACTACAAATAAATATCCATATGTTAAAGAATTAGTTGTCAACATAATGAATTCTTTCGTTAAATAAAATGATGTAAAAAAGAGGTCCAAATCAAAACAGGAACAGAGGGTCCTGATTGCAAAATAGAATTAAAAGAGATAAAAGCAAACATGCACAGGGGCGTTTTTGTATTTACAGAAACTTACATGGGAAAACATGCAATTTTTACAAAATAAAAAAAATAAAAATTTTGGACCTTCTCCTTCCTGTAGGTTGGCGGTGAGGCGCGAGGAGGAGTCGGGGACGGCGGCGCCGACAGGCAGTGAGGGGGGGGAGGGGGCTGACGGTGACCTGCGGGCCACACGAGGAGGGGCAGCTGCGCCACGCACGGGCGGCGAGGCGCTGCAGGATGGAGCTCTGGCGGAAGGGAGGCTGATGCTGCTGCTGGGCGGCTGCGGTGGCGGCTGCGCGCGGTGGCCGGTGCGCCAAGGCACAGCTGTGCGGGGCCCTTCGGGCGGAGTAGCTGGAGGTGGTGCCATTCCGCTAGTGCCGGTGGAAGGTGGCGGCTGGGGAGTCGGTGTGGGCGGCGGCGGTGGGTACTCCTCACTGCCGCTGCGGTTTTTTTTTTTTTTTGATTTTTAATTTGCTAGTGTACAATTTTTTCAGATTTTTTTTAATTTTTTTAAACATGGAGGAAATATGAATATATACAAAAAGGAGAAAGAACAAAAAATTGGAAGAGGGGAGAATGATGAAGAAGATGAAGATGGTTATGATGGTGATGATGGGGTAGAAAAATACTATGGTGGTGATGTGATACAAGAAAATTACAAAAATAACAAGATGATAAAATGAGAAGAAAAATTATCCTCAATGGAGACGGTCACCTATGATGTGCTCACGAGAGCACGGTCTTCCGCTCGAATCGCCGGCGAGTGATGAGCTCGAGCAGCACACGAATGCAGCTACGATGTTGGCCAAAAAGCCAACGGATCTCACCGGAGAAAGGGCTATCGTCGCTCGACCGCGGTTGCGTCGCTGTCACCGATTCAACTCTGGGAACTAGGCTCTCCTCACATAAAGATGGATTAAAGGCAAAAATGAGGAGAATGTGATGTATATAAAGAGAAAAAATGAGAGGTTATTAAAGTGGTGGGAGGTTAATAAAATAATGGGGTTGAATTAGAAGTTAGAAATTTTGGTGGAATGGTGGAGTTGAATGGTGGTTATTATAGAGAATGGAAAATAAATAAAGGAAAATAAAATAAAGTAGGCTATTTTAAATACAATAAAATAAAAGAGAAGAAAAATAGTGGAGAATTTACAAAAGAAGACAAACAACCTATACATGTTTCTTTTTACTTTTCTAATTTTATTTTTTTGTATTTTTAGTAAAAGATATTTACAACAGAAAAATACAATAAGATACTAAAAATAAGATACAACACAGAATTAATTTTTTGGGATTTTTATTGATTAAGAAGAGTAAATAAAAAATGAAGAAAGAAAAAATATGTACATAATATACAATGTGCATCTAGGTCCCAAAACCCAACTTTTGCAAATGAGCTCCGATTTTAATGAAACAAATTCCATTGGATAGATAATTTTATAACTTGAACTTTAAAAGTGAGTTTGGTGAATTTGGAGTTCATACAGAGCGAGAATTTGACTAGAAAGTTGGACTTTACAGCTTTTTGTCTTTGGGATCGAGGAGCATTTATTTGAGGTAAAATTTAATTTATTTTATTTTTATACATTTTTATGAACAAGATAGAGAAAGAATTAGCCAAAAAGTAATTTAAATGAAATTATTAAAAATACATGAAGTTTTGGGCTATTTACAGGTGAAAAGTCTATTTTTGCGGCTTTTTATTGTTAATTTATTTTGTACAATCTTTTACAATAATTAGTGTGTTTTATTTACAAGTGTCATTTTGTTAATTTATTTATTTTAGGGATATTTATTTTAGATTTTACCTGGATATTTTGCTAAGATCAAGATATTGAGATGATGAATCACGGATTCATCAGGTTCACATGCCAATATTCATCTCCATAGAGCATAGCAAGTCTCACGGCTGCTTTGTAAAACTTTCTTTTAATTTTTAAAGGAATTATCTTATCACAGAGCACAACAGAGACTCCTCTCCACTTTAGCTAGCCTGCATTATTCTATTAGTAACATCTCCATAAATTTTCCCATCATGTTGCAAAATAGATCCCAGATATTTAAAAGAATCTCTCTTCTGAATGTTATCATCACCAGTCTTCACCTCGATTCCTTCACCATTGCTTCCATCAAAGGTGCACGCCATATATTCCGTCTTATCCCTACTTATATGAAATCCTTTAGTCTCCAATGCATGTATCCAGACCTCAAGCTTCTCATTTACTCTATCTCTAGTCTCGTCAATCAACACAATATCATCAGCAAATAACATACACCAAGGTAACTCATCCTGAATGTGACTTGTCAACTCATCCATAATCAAAGTAAACAGAAATGGACTCAAAGCTGAGCTTTGATGTAAACCAATGTTGATGTCCAAATAGTCAGTCTTCCCAGATGGGGTCCTCACACAAGATAAAGCCATGTCATACATATCTTTTATGAGGGTAATGTGTAGGATGGGTACTTGTCTCTTCTCCAAAACTCTCCACAATATCTCTCGTGGGACAGAATCATAAGACTTCTCCAAATCAATAAAGATCATATGGAGGTTCTTCCTTTTAGCTCTATAAATCTCCATTGTTCTCCTCTCCAAATCAATAATGATCATATGATAATGTAATTCAAATGATCAATCAAAAAATTTGAGTGGGATATGGAATATCATAAGATTACATCCATGGTATTCCATCAAGGTGAAGGGTTCAGTCGCCATGGATTGTATAGCGGAGATGCATATGCGAAGTCATAGCTCTGACGTCCAAACGCACATGGATCAAGCTCTTCGCTTCTCGAAGGAGACTTTTTGTATACGTAATGACCACAATGTTAGCCCCCATATAATTGAGGTGGCATTGGATTGTGCGTAGCGAGTTCTATTCCTGATGATAGTTGATTTAAGTGACAACAAGTCAACATCACCTTGGGGGTAGTGGGCTCGACTGTCAAAGACTGAATTGAGAAATGCAAGTTGTACTTGTAAGGCGGAAAGAGTTCATGGTTCTAGGGCTACTAATCGAACTGAACATGTTTGTATTCGATTAGAGTTAGTTTGATAATAGTTTGAAAAATGTTCAGTCATTTCTAAACGAGCTAAACATGAACTTAAAATTTTAGTTTGATAGCTTAACAAACCGAACATAACATATGTTCATTCGATAAAAAGCTCGAGTTTGATATATGTATATGTGTGCATATTTGTATATGTAACTTAATATTTAAACGCTTAATAAATTTCAAGGTTACATAAATTTTGGTATTTATTGGGCTTTGTATCACTTTAATTTGAATAATTTCTTATTTTTACTGCTTATTGAACCTTGTTATCGAACTCTAGTTTCGAACTTACTCATATAAACAAGTTTTAGTTAAGTTAAATTGTTAACGAACTGTTATCGAACCAAACTCGAACATGTTTTCTAAATGAACATGAACTTGAACATATCCTATCAAACATTTATCACTGAGCTCGAACTCAAACTTTCGAACTTCCTTATCGAACCTAACTCGAACAATGGTTTGTTCGTTACAATTCGATTCGATTAGCAGTCGTACATGCTTCCTTCACCCGAGTTATATTTTTTCATATTTTTGGGGTATGATAAAGATGGAAAGGAGATCCCAGATCTCGCTAGAGGTACTTAGGTTAGCATACCTCATACTTTGAAAGTTCAAAAAAGAATGAACTTTCAAGGTAATAAAAGGCGAGACAACTTTGATTTAAAATAATAATAACCTTGATCAAAATAAATATATTTATGCAAATTATCTTATTAAGACAACCTTCACTAAACCCACTCAAATCTATACTCAATCATAATAAGTACAATATCATGGATTGGATCAATGATCAAGATGTAGTACTTTCATTTGGACACATAATGTATGTGGTTACAATGTACAAGTTTCCTCATAATAACGAGGAATGACAACTAATTAAATAACATGATAACAACCGAGGGTTTGTGTATCTCTACAGTCTTGATCTCTCGTCGAGTGTGCTATGAAAATAACATGTCAATGATGATCGTAATTGTCAAAATCCTTCTAAAATTGAATGAGATATTTTGGCAAGCATATGTGCTCTCAGCATTTAATCATGAATGACATGCTTTACTGCATTATGCAGACGGTGTTTCTATAGGAGATCTTGTACTTAAAATATTTGAGTACCTACCTAAACCAAAGTCTTTAAGTCTTAAGATGGGTGTGGATATGATTAGTTCCATAATTCTACTATCTCTGCTCAAGTCTTCATGAAACTTCATAATATTCATATTGTATGAATGGGATGAAATAAGTAAATGTTGGAATAATCTCACATTGAAGTCCTTTGAGGACATGTTCGTTTAGAGAGGTCCTTTATCTTACAAAATGGTTGTTTAAGTGTTAAAGGAAGCGTAATAGAAGCACAAGTCTGACCCATGCAAGAAAGAGATTCAAAGAGTTGATTGTACTTTTACATCTTCCACACTTATGAGATCCAAAGAGTTTGATGAATGCCAATATTGCAACGGGACAATATACCTATAGTATGACTATCCAGATTATCTAGAGTCCTTAGAGAAGGACTCGAATAGTGCATCAACATATTATACATCTACCTATCATGATTGGAAATGACTCACTTATTAGATAAGCTCAAAGTCCGATATTTGTATCTCATTCTTCTACTAACACTTGCAATTGGTAGCACATGTTTTAAAAGACAAGAAAACTTGATTTTAAGGTTTAGCCATTCCATGAGAGTTGATGCAGTTGTGCAGTAATCTCCGCTAGATAGATTAATTCTTTCCAGTGAGAGAGTCCTTAGCCTTAGAGAATGTCTCTATGACCTATATATTAGAATAGATTCATTGCTACACTTATTAGAAATAGACATACATTCCGGGATAGACCTATCACAAAGAGTTGTGATGGATGTATTTCATATAGTAATCTCACATTTAGAGTACTCAACAAAATTATAATATTAATGAATGGTTCATTAGTATTTCTAATATTTTAATTAAACCTTAAAATATTAAAAAAGAGGTTGAAGATTATTTGATAATGATATGGCATCAAGACTTGATATAAGTTGATGAGATCAATAGACTAGTAAGATATGGAACCTTATATTGTCTAAAAGTTCAGAACTTACGTACTTGTGAACGTTTTATTCAAAGTAGAATGTCTGATGCACCCTTCTTTGGAAATGGGGTAAGATGCTGAGGTATTCTACACCTTATACATAATGATGTATGTGGACCATCTATACCATAAATGTGATATCCATTAATGATAATTTGTGGTATGGGATTTATCCCTACATATTACGGACCTTTTAAATGTTTAAAGATTTCATAATTTTAATTGAGAACTAAAGTTAGAAGGAAGATGGATTAAATTCAATCTAACCAAGGTAGCCATACTCATTAGATGAATTCAAGGAGTGCCTTGTAGAGAAAAGAATATTTCTCCTATCTCACTCATCAAGACACATCTCTTCTCAATGGAGTTGTAGAGAGATGCAACTTAATCATGTTTGACATGATCTGATCAATGATGACTCTTAGCATAATTACCTCTTAGTTTCCGGGTATATGTAGTAGAGACTCGATGAAACAATAATTCATCATCTTTATTCATTCATTTTGGCATAGAATTCCTAATAAAATACGTGTAAATATCACTAATTCTCATCTCTTAATAAACTAATCATTTGTTACTTATTTTAACCTAAAATAAATAATAAAGAAGAAAAGAAAAAGAAGGATGTATATATGTACAATATGTTGGACATGCGAGCCCACGACGAGCCATTATGAAGTAAATGTTATTGCAAATCATTCCCTGATCTGAAATGAAGAATAACTAATTTGCATTATAGGTCCCTTTGTACAATTAGGCTTATGTACCATGACCATCTTAATGATCATACAACTATTGATTCAATGGTTGAATCATAGAAGTTAGAGTGAGAACTCATCAAGCACCATAAAATGATTGTTAAGAGATGATCTCCAGCTTGAGAATGAGATGACAATCCTTTTCTAAAGGCTAATATTTGATCAACCTCTTGATGTAGGTCCTCTTCATAAGAATAGAGATTCAGAGGTGTTATATAAGTTAGGTCAAAGAGTTGACTAAACAAGATTGAGATAACCAAGACCTATGTCGTATGCTGTCATGATATAGGCACACATCCTCTGACCGGAGACAGATGTGTTACTATATGTCTGAGTATGTACATTTAGAAGACCGATAGGTTGATGACCTATTTAAGGTCTATACACCGGCGAGCTGGTGTACATATGATGGCATATAACTAATATGATCTCTCAAAGGGATCATATAGATTCACTATTGAACCAGAAGATATGAGCTCACTCAAGAGGTATTTGGACCGATTAAATTCCATGCATGGTCATCTTACTTTGGAAGCATGACAAGAATTTGTAGGTATGATATATGCTTTTGGAAGGCATATGATCGATACCAACTCCCAATGATCGAATGAGAAACTTAATGATAAAACCTGAAGAAGGCAGTCTAAAAAGAGATCTAAAATTTTGTGTTTATTTTAGGTCTTCTAGTATGTAGGATGTATGGATATTAGGAATACTCGGGGGTGATGTGATCATAAGTGATTATACAACCTTGACGCTTCCATTCTGAAGGAGTGATGAAACGACCTTGGATTTTAGCGACTCCTCTCAGTAGAGAAGTAATCTAATCTTAGTACAGAGGTTGGACATTGAACTGGATACAATTCAGATGCAATGAGAAGATTAGATTTGCGGATTTGATTTAATAAAACATCTATGAGAGGTCCCAAGATTTGAATTTGAGATATGATCTCAATATCCAAGTCACTATACGTGGAATGTACAATCGCCCTGTCGTTATCTCCAAGGAGAAAGGGCATTATTCTTGAAAGAGTTAAAGAATAATGCCATTGATGAATTGTGTACCTAAGCAACAACAACAACAACAAAGCCTTTTCCACAATTAAGTAGGGTCGGCTACATGGATTCTTCACCTCCATTCAGATCTATCTTAGGTTAATCTCAGGCTTATATCCAAAAAACTTAGATCCCTCGTATAGTCTCTTTCCAATACTTCTTAGGTCGTCCTCGCCCTCTCTTAGCCGGCTCAATATCCCAACAATCACATCTCCTAACCAGTGCATCGATCGATCTTCTTTGCATTGTGTATCTAAGCATTGAGAAAATTTGATAATTAAATGTGATTTAATTATCATAAATAATATGAATATGATTCATATTATCCGGGCACATGAGAAGAGTCATCTTGGATAATTAAATGTGATAATTTTAAAAGATATGATTAATGTGGATATCACTATCCATAATAATCGTATATATTATAAATATGATTTATAATATGTTGGATATATTTAATTGTAAATGGAATTTACATAATAAATGTTATTGAGAATTGGATTTACATCAGACAATTAATTGTAAATTCAATTTACATATTATGTTGGATGTATGCATATGATTCATATTAGTCAATAACATGATTGAAATTTTCACAAAATTAATTTTGAAAATTATTTTTTGTGAATATTGATGCAACAATTATTATTACTTATTAATTTATATATATATATAAAGGAATACTTAATACCCTTAGTGGTGGCCGTCTACTTTGACTTATTCAAGAGGGGGGACGACCACCCTATTTTTAATAAGGGACTTGATCTTCCAATATCATTTATGTATATTAATTAGTTTTAAAATAAATTAATTATTATCTTGAAAGGGATATAGTTAATTGTTCTAAGCTAGTTGTTGTTACATTTTGGAGTAACAAATCATGGTCATTGATTAATAACACTTTTAATCTACATCATAGATTAAGAGAGCACATGGATTGAGATCCATGTGCATCCGACTAGTATAAAAGGGAGGGTAGTCCTAGCCTTTTCTACTACATTATTCCAAGAGCAACAAGTCTCTCATTCTCTCTCTCATAGCCATCCCCCTCTCTTTATATCAATATTGCGGTCATTCACATATTGACTAAGAGAAACTCGTAGGATTGACTACTCGTGGATATCCATCTTCTTCGGTAATTCTTGCTTGTGAAGAAGATGTTGGATTTCATGTGACAAAATAAGGAGATCTGTTGCTTGGATCTTCATCTTGTATTTCGAGAAGCCCGTGTCTCATCAATGCGCTCGCAAGCATCTCCTCTGGTTCGGACTTGAGATAGGCGATCTCTTCATTAAGAGACTTCGATCGCAACCACGCTTCAAGAGGTATTATTATATCTAGTTTGTTTACGATGAAACAATTTGATAAGTGTTCTCAAATCATGTGGCTTCGTCACTTTAATTTTTTTAAAGTTCGCTGCCCTGAGCGACTAGTATGACTAGTCGCTCCCGATGGCATCGGATGCGATCATCATGCTTTTGTGATGTGCTTAAGGCTTTTCCCATAGATTTTAAATGGTATAAGAGCCCTGTTCAGGTCTTGGATGTGATCCAAAACCATAGGTGAACAAGATTTTGAATTTCGAATGTGTGATAACTCATTATTTTGCATGAGATGCAAGTTTCGAATTGATTTTTCACTAAAATAAAACTTAATATTGTGCATTGTTTGAGCATGTTTTTAAATTATAAAAATATTTTATAAAGTATAAATATGTCCCCAAAATAGTAGTCAATTATTGGCTCTGAAAGTGTATGAATAAAATTTGAAGAGTTCCCGCTATAAAATTGTTTTTGCATGTATTTAGGGATCTGTAAGAAAATGTCTTTACTTTCTGTTTCCTGTCATGAAATATGAAATAAACAATTGAATTAAGTTGAGAATCAAACAACAATCCACTTGAATTTATTTCCCGCGATTTCGAATCCTTTTGCCCTAGATATTCCATATTTAATAGAGATGGGTTGGATGATCATTAGATCATCAAATGTTCTTGCTTAACGTGTTTACCATTCAATGAAATCATGGAAATTATGAATTTGCCCTGATCAATAATGATGCTTGATAATTATGAAAATAATTGATTAAACATCAATGTCCATTGAATGTATGTTTCATGAAAACTCTAGATGATCCTACAATAGTTGTAGGACAACCTTTACATGTAAAACATTATTGCTTGATTTGCTTAGAAATTTAAGATCTCAAAAATATTTTAAGATGCCTAAGATTTCCGAGTTATTACTATATAATATAATGCCGGTCATCAAAGTTGATCGATAGAATCTCAAGTACACTGGCATTATTTTGTGTTATTCTCAATCAGAATGGTGAAGGTGTCTAGTCCGGGTATGCTGGCTTGATTTACTAATTAGCGCATTGCATGTCAAGGAAATGCTCCCTCTCAACATAACTCTAGTGTACTGGCTGGATCCATTTTCGAGGAAAGAATAACATGAGTAAGTCAAGTTGTACGTTTATTATTAAAACACAAAAATAATACGTACTTGTGAGGATGCACACTATATATAATAATATCAAGTAAACCCTAATTGTTCATTGGCTGATTAAATTGGATCGTTGATTAATTAATATGATTAAATTAATTAGATCTAATTCAAATAAATACTCTATTATGGATAGACTTGTAATTCCCTTGGAAGAATTAATTGTAATGAATTTGATTCATAATGATAACTTAAAATTTGAATTGGATATGGAGGATCATATAAATGACATCCATGGTCTCCCTTTAAGGCAAAGGGTTCCATCGTCATGGATTGTCTATTGGAGACACTTGTTTGAAGTGTCAGCTCCTGCATACAAGTGCACATGGATCAGGATATTTGCTTCTTGAAAGAGTAAGGTCGTATGCGTAGTGATCCCAATATCAGTTCCTCTTATTGGGGCGATATTGGATTGCGCATAGCGAGTTCTATTCTTGTTAACAGTTGATTTAATTAACAACGGGTTAACTTTGCCTTAGGGGTGGTGGGCTCGGGTGTTAAAGATCGAATTGGGAAATTCAAGTTGGACTTGCAATGCAGAATGATTTCCGCTTCTTTTTATATGAGTTATAGTTTCTCATATTATTGGGATGTAACAAAGGTAAGAAGATCCCATATCTTGCTAGAGATATAATGGTAAGTATGTCTCTTGGTTTGAAAGTGATTAAGTGAATGAACTTTCAGAATTGAAAAGGCAAGACAGCTTTGATATAAAATCTTTAATAAAAGTAAAAAAATGTATTTATGCAAATATTTGTTATTTCAGATAACCTATATCAAACCCACTCAAAACTATACTCAATAATAATTAGTAAAGCATCATGGACTGGATCCATGATCACGATATTGTACTTGCAATTGGACATATAATGTGTGTGGTTGCAATGTGCAAGTTTTCTCATGATTATGAGGATTGTCAATTAAATAGACAATAGGAAAACAACCTATGATTTGTGTGTCTCTAAAGTCTTGATCTCTCATCGAGTGTGCTTTGGAAGTAACATGTCGGTGATGATCATAATTGTCAAGATTTTTCTTAAAAATCGAGGAGGATGTTCTAGCAGATGTATATGCTCTCAACATTTAATCGTGAATGACATGGTTCACTTAGCTCGATAAGAGATGATGTACTCATAATGTTTGAGTACTGAAGAGCCCTCGTCTACCCTACCTAATTCAACCGGGTTAATGATCAAATTAAATTTGTCGTTCATTGTAGTCTGGTAAATGGAGACTTGTCAAAAACCACTTCGATTAGTATTCAATGAAATGCAAGCGACATATTTATTTACTTGGGCAAGCCCAACGTCGAACTCAGGGAGACAATTTTCTCCTTAAGGTAATTTTAAGTTAATTTCAATGTCAGATTTTCAGGAGAATATTTTTGGTTTTTTTATGCAATAAAGGAAATTACAATGCAGTTCGAGCCAATTTCTAAGTTAATTCACAAATTATAGTCAAATTAAGTCCAAAATTAATGAAACTTGGCCAGAATATGAAATGAAACTAAGCTACTGCATTTTTTTTGAAATTTTTAGACATTAAATATGAATTTAATACGAATGCATGGTAGTTTTTGCAAAGTTAATTTTAATAAATACCAAAGCACATTATTTTTAGATACAAAAATTATCCTAGATAGTTCTATTTGAGATGAATCCAGAAAAATTGATAAACGCAAAAAATGATGTTAATTGGACCTATTAAAAATCAATCAAGCAAGAGACTAATTAATTTATTTAGGCCTCGTGATGCGTGCAAATGGTTTGATTTTTGGGCACAGTGTAAAACAATTTAAACTAAACCTAATGTGATTTTATGATGATTTTTGGAGCAACAAATAATTTAATATGGAATAGAAGTCACACAATGGGCAAACTATGTCAATTTCCACAAAATAAATATATTAAATCCTTCCATGCTCACAAAAGTATGACACGTGTCACAAAGATAAACACAAGTAACTCTACAACATGTAATTTTTGGAATTTAAAAATGATGATAAATGAATGCCTAAATGTGCATGCAAACACAGGGTCCAAAATGCAAACAGAAATTAAAATTGCTTAAATTAAAACACACGTACATGGACTAAAGTGAAAATACATATAATGCTGAGGATATGCATGCAAAATGTCCACAAGAACACGCGCAGCTCACGTGACGTGCATGGCAGGGACTGATTTGCAATTCTGGAAACTTGTAGGGGCCTCAGTGTAATTTACCTAGTCCTCACATGAGAGACATGTGAGATGCTAGGTTCGGGAGGCGTTGGAGGCTCGAGCGGTGGCTCGGATGCTCTGGAGGCTCGGGCGTGCTTTGGGTCTTGCTTCGAGTGCTCTGAGCCTAGGGTTGGGGAAGAGGATCGGAGGGCGCTACGTGGCTGCCCGAGAATTGTCAGATCAAGATGATCCAATGGTGGCGATGGCGGAAGGCATGGCGTGATGCGAGCCGTTGGATCAAGATGGATCCAATGGTATCTGCAACTTCTGGCGAGGGTGACGTGGCAAAGTATGGACCTTTAGATCCTCCTGATCCAATGAAGGATGGAGCGGGTGACGTGACTTGATCTGGACCATCCGATCAAGATGATCGGGCGGTGGCTGCTTGTCGTGTTCCTCCGATCTTCCGCCTCCTACAGCGGACTTGGTTGGGCTTCGACGAAGCCCTCCTGGCTTCGCCACCTTCCCCCGTGGTCGGTGTAGATCGCTGGAGGCTCCTAGGTAGCTCGGAATGGCCGTGGAGGCGTGGCGGAGCGACCGACGTGTCTGGACGGAGCTGGGGAGGTCTGTAGGTCGGAGATGATGAAGCTCGAAGGAGCTCCGACTAAGCTTCCGACCAATGAAGATAGCAGCTCCTGCAGGGTTAGCTGATGCCAAAAGATGGTGCTCGTGTTCGCGTGAAGTGCAGGGAGTGGTGCAAGGCATGTGGCATGAAGCGGTGGTCGGGCGAAGGTGTTGATATAGAGAAAATTCCCGAGGGTCTAAATAAATATCCAATCATTGAGGTGACCACTCAAAAATTCCTTTGTTGATTAGCAATTAACCCAAAATAATGAATAAAACAATTAAACCCCAAAAATATGGAATTAATATTTATTTACTTTATCACAAAATGCATAGTATGTAAGCATGTAGAGGTCGAACCATAGAGAGCAAAATAGGTAGCCTATGGTTATCTATGTACAACCGAGTCATTTGTGCAAATAGTGCTTTTCATGGGTTTTTAATTTTATCTGTTTTCTATTTGATTTTTGATTTTATATTTTTATATTTTGATTTTTAATTTTCCGATTTTATATTTTCTTTTTATATTTTATATATTTTTTACAATTTCTTTTTCTTTTATAAAAGTAATTTAGCCATATAAGTCTTTATTTAAACAATACATAGGAATATAGTTATAAAGACATTTGAAATTGACCAAAAATTAGAAAATAAATTGTTTATGGGATTTTTATATTTTTCTAATGTTTTTATATTTTTCCAGGAATTTTTAAAGATAAAAATATCCGAAAATGGGATTAATAAATAACCCGAAACTAATTTGGTTTTAAAATAAGAAATAAGTCCCAAAATTACTAAAATTAATTTTAATATGTAAATAATTATATATAGATAATTTTTAAATAGGAAAAATATATTTTTAGTATTTTGTGGAATTTTTATATTTTTTGTTGGATTTTGGAGCTTTCTAATTTTTTAATTGTCTTTTACTATTTTTAGGGGATTTTGTTTTGTGGACTCAATAAATATCAAAATATGACATATATAATTTTTTAAAATTTTTCAAAATGTTTTTATATTTTTGGGTATTTTATATTTTAAATAGGAATTAAATGTTCATTTTTCATTTTTTTTATTAATATATAAATGCTAAAAAATTGCCAATTAATTACAGGGCGTGAATCTACAAGCATGAAGCATCTACCCTAATTTTTGTAGATTTTTGTAGCATGTTAGCTATATTTAATAATTAGATAAAAGTTACAAAAATAAATAAGCCTGACAGGGACATTTTTGCAAATAAAATAAAGGACAGGGGCCACAGTGCAAATATGCCAACTATAAAAATATTTAATTAATATTCTGGTGTTATTTTACAATACACAAAAATGTTAGGAGCCTATGTGCAAAATTTCCAGCGTTACGTGGGGACTGCACGTGATGCTGACAGGGACCAAAACATAAATATCCAAAGTGAGAGGGCCTACATGCAAATTGCCCTATTTATTTACAACGGTATAGTTTATTTACAAGACTAATTATTAACTATAAAAAGAACATGGGTATAAGTGCAAATTACCCCTTAAGCGCTGGATCAGACGGCGTTGATATTCTTCACTTGGACATGCATCGTCCATCCAGCGGCCGATGACGTTTCACTGTGGATGGCTAGATCTCTGGGCGAGATCTACGATGAAGGTGCTTCTCCATCCAATGGTTGGGGTGCTAACTGGGGCCTCCATCTTGATCGGACAGCGTTGAATACCCCTAGAAGAACTGTGAAGAAGGTCGCCTGGAGCGACCTTCGATCGAGTCGTGCACGCTGCTCCGGCCTCCTCTGACGTCGCCTAGTGGTGATTCACGTTCCGAGAGGCCCCCCGTGTCGATCAATGCCCTCGCAATGGCCAGAGATCCAACCGATCAGTCGTACGGGGCTCCACACTTGGGCCGCTAATCTTATCCTCAATAGGGCTCAGATGCCCTCTTCAAGACCTGTAGGATGGTTAGAAAAATGCACGAGAAACAGGCGAAGGTCTTGGCCTTTATTCGATCGTGAATCGGAGCAAAATGAGGCGAAGTGGAGGTCTCCGGCGAGCGGCGGAGGTGGAGACCTTGGTCTCCCGAACCACGATGGCTCAGGGGGAATGGCGTGTCGTGAGGCGATCAAGAAGCGTTAGGGAGCGAGATTAGGGTATTTAGACAGTCGAAGAGGACATGGTGGAGCGCAGAGGAGCTTCCCGGAGCTCGACTCCAGCGAAGTACGAATTTAACCTTTTGTACCCTAAATCTACACCTAAAGGCTAATATATTTGCAGAATTGAAATGTGGGAAATAGAATCTACTTAAAATGAAAGCTTGCACAGCTCATACCTGGTCGTTACACTAGGGAGCAGAGGTCGCCGGCGGTGGGCGGCCGTGGGTGCACTCGGGCGTCCTGGAGCTCAGTCGAAGCACGCCTCGCCTCCTCTTGTCACGAGAAGACGGTTGAGTTTCATAGCAAGGGCTCCTAGGGCTCTAAAGGTGACCAAAATTGGATGGAGACAAAAGAAGTTTATTTATAGACTTTGCTAGGCACCCTTATTTGACCAGGGAAAAGCAAAGAATCGACGATATGTCTATATTATTGGATGATTTGGCCTGGATAAGGGATGATCAATGATCATTTTATCTTTAGGAAGCAAGGTCGATAGATTGACGAGATGCCCTGGAAAAAGGGCGGAAAATCGGGGACATGACGCTCGTATCATTTCAGATGGCTAAAGGTCAAGTTGACCGAGGTCAACTTTTGGCGCGTCCTGATTGAGCCAAATCAACCCGCTACAGGACAAAACTGAAGGTTAATTTGATTATAATTATTTATAAATAGTAAATGATTTTATTAATTTTTGTATATAAAATAAAAAATGTTTATTATTTTATTTAGTATTTTATTATGATTTTTGTTTATTTTTTGGCTTTATTTATTAGTAGTTAATTTTTAATAGGGTGTTTATAGGTATATTCATCTATGTTTTGTGCATTTTTATTTTTATTTTATATATTTTATTTTATTATTTAATTCTTTTATTTTATATATTTACAACTTATTTCTGTGGGTAAAAATATATTTTTATTTAATTTTTATGAGGTTATTTGTACACTTACATAAATGAATATGTATATTATGTAGGTATATTCATAGGTATTTTACCTATGTTTTATGTATCCTATTTTATTTTAATGTAATTTAATGTGTTTTCTCTTAATTTTATATTTTTAATATAATTTTTATAATATTTACCATTTTATAAAAATATGAAAAAAATAAAAGAATGTATTTTCCTTTTATTTATGTACATATGGAAACATAGGTATTTAATCCATATTTTTACATAGATTTATTATTATTTTTTTCCTTTATCTTTTGGGTCTTATTTTGATTTAAATATGCATACGTGTTATACATAATATTTACAAAATTATAAAAATGTGAATTTGTTAAAATAATGAATAATGAATAAAATGAATATTTTAATCGATATTATGTACAATAGGGGCCCAAAACCTAACTTTTACAGAGTAACTCTAAAAAATATAAAACCACCACCATTAAATATCTCGTGAAAAGTTAGATACAATTAGAGTGATTTTGCTATGTTTTGAGTTTTTATTTGAAAGATATGCGTCTGTGAAGTTTGGTTTGTGGCCTTTTATTTTGTGTATAAAATGAATTCAATATATTATTTTTGTACAAACTCAATTTTGTATTTTTATTTACATTATTATCTACAACTTACAAAGTTTCTTTATTTAATGAATAAATAACAAGGAATAAAATAAGAGTCACAAATGCATAATTAATGCATAAATAAATGAGGTATTTATTGTATTTTGGCCCTTATCTCCCCCTACTATATTCCTTGTCGACCAACTCCATTCTGGACTTGGTCTTGGGATTAGGGTCATAAAATATTTGCAATATTTTATTCCTTTTTCTTTTTTTCTCTTTATTCTGTTATTTTGACATTAAAAACCTTATTTTATGTACAATAAACAATGGATGCTATTATGTGCAAATTAATGTTGTTTACATGCATTTGCTGGGGTTTTTAAGGCCAAAACGATAGAATAAAGGTGATGAAATGGGAATTCATCATCCCCTATACTTGCCTTTGCTACTCCCTAGCAAATACTTATGCAATAAGTATAAAAAGAATGAAACATAAGAAGAAAAGAAAAAAGAGAAAGAAAAAGATAGAGTGAAGAGAATTGCTTTCAGTTGCAACATTTGCCCTCACAAAATCAGAGCTTGGAGCTCCGGCTGGACCTTGATGTGTGAGTATGTGGAACCTGAATGGGGGCCAAATTCAAAACACATCAGCCTTCGAGAGTCTCAGAACTCGGTTCAACCTACCTCAATAGCCAGGTCAGAACTAGCCTACATCATACGCAAACTCTTATGACTATGAAGCTGACTTGTACGATGTAAGTGATGGTGGCTCTCCCAACTGAAATGATAAAAAGACTGACTTCTCCAGAATGAAAACCCAATGATTCCCCAATCCAGCCCTCTGCCCTTGAGGAGCGGGGTATTCCCTTCTAAGTTCAAGTGGCATCCAACTCAAGAGGAGGAGGTGAAGAAGAGAATGGACGGTAGCTATGTAGCTACCTATCTTGGGATGCAAGACTAGTGTAGTCAAGTCATCCAGCTGCAGGCTCACATGGTATAACTTTGAGGCTCAAGCTTGCTTATTTTCTATACAACATATATACATACTCCGGCATGCATTTTATTTTTATTTTCAAGCCTAACTTCTTTTGGAGTTTTTTTTTCGAACATACTATTCAGAGAAGCATTTACATAAGGAGTTTTTCCTATTGAGCCAGAAGACTATCCCTCTTTTGAAGCTTTATTGCAACCCACACTCTCTTGTCTTTAGACTTCGTTGAAACTGGAACAGGATGGGCCGCACTTCCCTCCCTAGACGAGGACACATGTTTCCACCTGTGTGCGTCTCAGACTGGCAAATCCAACCCCCTCACCACTCCAACTGAGCTGAGCCAAGTGAAAGGTGCAAGTGTCCAAGTTAGATCACGACCGACAAGAGTCATGCGTGCGTCTCGAAAAGCTCTAGTTAGTCAGTTGAGGTGACTTGAACCCAGCCCTGAGTCTCAAAGAATTAAGTCATCTTAGACCTGAAGTGCCTTAAACCTAGTTCCTAAGAGGTTCCAGTGCAGTTAGGTGCAGTAAGGTCCAACCAAGCTCCAATCTTAGACTTTATTGGACTAGTTCAATCATCAAGCTCACTCAAAAAGAATATGAATGATGCTATTTTCACAAAGAATTTAAGAATCAAAGAATCTTTTTTTTGCAAACAAAAAGAGTTGAAGAACACAAAGTATAAAATCGTCACAGATATTTACACAAGCGTGCTTCGTTTTATTTACTTACAAGCCTCAATAATTTCATAGAATTTACAGGTTGTAACAAGGTGACTTATTTGGGAAAGAATTAATGACGCCTTTATTTCTTAAATTTATTTGTGAAAGGAAATTTTTGAAAACTCTAGTACAACATAATTTTTGCAAACTTTTACAAACATTTGAAAGTCATTTTGCAAATATTTTTCAAACTATATATATATAATATTTTCAAAATAATTTTTACAAAACATTTTCCAAACACTTTGCAAATAGGTTTTCAAATCTTTTATTTCACATAAAGAAAAGAATTTTTGCCATTCAAAACATTTTTACAAAGGTTGAAAACATTTTACAAAAAGTTTTCCAAATGGGTCACACCATTTTTCAAATCATTTTGCAAAATTGTTTTTCACCTGATTTATTAATCAGTATATAGTAAAAGAATAGAAATATATTTTTATGTATAGAAAGATTTTGGTTCTTACAAGGTTTATAAGGGATTATTGCTTATTTTCTTGAAGAATTTTTTAGTATAGTGTGTATACTCCTCAGACTTATTTGAAAATCATTTTCCAAAAAAATTGAAAACTATAGTCCAACATAATTTTTTGCAAATAATAATTTTTACAAAACATTTACACATATTTGAAAATCATTTTGCAAAGGTTTTTCAAATAGTATAAATAGATTTTTCAAAATATTTTTACAACCATTTTTCCAACCATTTGCAAATCGCTTTCCAAACCTTTTTATTTCACTCAAAGAAGATAAATTTTTGCAAGCAAAGATATTTACAAAGGTTGAACACTTTTTACAAAATATTTTTAAAACAGTTTTCAAAAGATTTTTCACAAAGAGTTCCAAACCATTTTTCAAACATTTTGCACAAAGCATTTGTGCCTGATTTATTAATCAGGATGTACAAAAAAGAGTCTGAGGAGATACATCCATCTTTTATTAGCATATTATGAATAATTTAACACTATTTTTAGCCATAGGTATTATTTAAAGTACGAAGGTACGAGTTATGGCTTAAAGTATATACATAGTATATATGACCCTCCTATACTTAGCTCGAGCTATGTCCTCATAGATCAAAGAGGAAAAGAGGAGACATAACTTGGACTGAGTATAGGCAAGTCGAAAGAATGAAGAAATAAGGGGATAAATAAATGAACAAGAAGTTGACCGCTCCCCCTATACTTAGGATCCTAAGTATAGCAGACTGTACACAAGGCAGGGATGGTCAAGGACGAGAATGGACAGATCGCAATCCGACTGTGTCTCCCTATACTTAGGGTAAGATAGCCCTGAGTAAAGTCGAGAAGAGGAGACAATGGATAATATCAAAGAAGAAAGGGACTCGGGGTGCACACCCCCCGATACTTAGGGTAAGGTACATCCTAAGTATAGGGAACCAACAAAAAAGGGGCGATACCTTTTTGGTAGTAAAAGAAAACAGAAAAGGAAAAGAAGAAAAGAAGAAATCAAAGAAAAAGTTTTTGAGGTGCAGTATCTAAATCTTTTGATGCCGCTAGTGTTGTAGATGTGTCGTCAAAGCGCAAGACCTGAATTGAGTCGACAACGACCAAGAAAGTGTCAGGCTCAAGGTAAGGCTTCAGGATTTGACCGTTGACGACGAATGGTTGTGCATCAGGAGACAGTTCTGATATGACGATACTACCATTGTCATGCACTTCACAAACTTGAAATGGCCATGTCCATTTACTCTTTAATTTGTCCGAGAATATCTTCAACTTTGCATCAAATAACCACACTTTTTGTCCATCCTCGAAGGTCTTTCATCTGATGTGCCGGTCATGCCAGCGTTTCACCTTCTCCTTATACATCAATGTGTTATCGTATGCATAGTCTCGGAATTCCAGGAGTCTGTTCAGATCATCTTTTCTTTTTTGACCACTTTTCTGTGAGTCCAAATTGCACATATTAATTGCCCATAAAGATTTGTGAATTAGTTCCACGGGCAGATGACATGGCTTTCCATACACAAGACGATAGAACAACATGCCCAAGGGAGAATTGTAGGTGGTTTTGTAAGCCTAGAGGACTGAGTCCAGGAGTTGGGACCCGTTCTTTCTGTCCAGCCTGGCAAGTTTCTGAAGGATCGTCTTGATTTCTCTGTTTGACAATTCTGCCATGTCATTGGTCTGGGGATGATAAGGAGATGCAACTAGGTGGTCGATGTCGTACTCCTTCGTTAGCTTCTTCACCTCTTTGTTTATGAAGTGGATACCCCCGTCTGATATGAGAATCTTCGGTATCCCGGACCGTGCAATGATATTTTCTTTTAAGAATCGGCATACTGTCCGGCTGTCTGCGGCTCGAGCGAAGGTAGCTTCGACCCAACGACTCACGTAATCGATGGCAAGAAGGATGTGCTCGAAACCCTGACTGTTAGGGAAAGGTCCCATGAAATCGATTCCCCACGCACGTCTGCTATCTGAATGATCTTCAGGGGCATCGAGTCTTTCATTGTGAGTGTGCCCTTCAGTCGCTGATAGTCAGTGCATCGTTTGACAATTGTTGCTGCATCCTTGAATAGTGTGGGCCACCAGAAGCCACACTGGAGTACTTTCGTTGTCATCCTATCTCCAGAGTGGTGTCCACATGATTCGAGCGAGTGACAGTGCTCGAGGACACTATGATGCTCCTCCTGAGGTATACACCTGCGCCAAATGCAATCCACTCCTTCCCTGAATAACAGAGGGGATCTTCCCATTGGTAGAAATGGATGGTCGACAAGAATTTATCCTTCTGATTTTTCATCCAATCCGAAGGTATTACCCCTGAAACGAGGGAGTTGACAATATCATCATACCAAGGGAGTGAATCCACAACCAAAATTGATTCATCGGGAAAGGTTTCTGTGATAGGTGCACTGTTCAGTGGAGACTCTTGCTGCTCAATTATGGAGAGATGATCTGCTACCACATTCTGAACTCCAGGCTTGTCCTTGATTTCCAAATCAAACTCCTGGAGGAGAAAGATCCATCTAATCAATCTAGGCTTGGCATCCTTCTTCTCATGGAAGTATCGGATAGCAGAGTGATCTGTGAAGACAGATAGTAACTTTTGATCCAAGCAAATGGGATGTAAACTTTTCCAAGGCGAAAACTAGTCAGCAACTCTTTTTCTGTCTGTGCTTCATCTAGTGTCTTGCTGACGTAAATGAATGGCATAGGGCGCTTTGTCTTTCCTTTGTCCTATAATAGCCCCTACTGCAAAATCTGACGCATCTGTCATGATCTCGAAGGAGAGAGACCAATCCTGTGGCTGTAGGATGGGAGCTTGAGTGATAAGCTCCTTCAGCTGATTGAAAGCAAGGAGAACCTGGTTATCAGCATTAAACTCGGTTTCCTTGCATACAAATTCTGTTAGAGGTCGGGCAATGCAGCTAATATCCCAGATGAATCGTCTGTAAAATCCCACATGCCCCAGAAATGACCTCACATTCTTCACTATCTGAGATGGCTCAAGATTGGCAATCACATCCACCTTTGCCGGGTTGACTTCCATGCCACGTTTGGAAATGGCGTGACCCAACACAATTCCTTCTGTGACCATGAAGTGGCTCTTTTCCCATGATAATACTAAATTGACTTCACGACATTTCTGAAGTACTCTGTCCAGGTGTTCAAGACAAGAATTGAAACTATCACCGTAGACTGAGAAGTCGTCCATGAACACCTCAAGAAAACTGCCTACCATCTCGGCGAAGACTGCTAGCATGCATCTCTGGAATGTCGGGGTGCGTTGCACAATCCAAAGGGCATTCTCTTGAAAGCGTAGGTGCCGAATGGGCAAGTGAAGGTAGTCTTATCTTGGTCTTCAGGGGCAATTGCCACTTGGTTGTACCTAGAGTACCCATCCAAAAAGCAGAAGAACTCCTTACCAGGTAGTCTTTCCAGAACTTGATCAATAAATGGCAAGGGGAAGTGGTCCTTCTTAGTTGCTGCATTGAGACGACGGTAGTCAACACACACCTGCCAGGATGTTGGTACCCGAGTCGATATCTCCTCTCCTTTGTCATTTGTAACCACGGTAAGTACTGACTTCTTTGGAACTACAAGCAAAGGGCTTAACCATTTTGAATCGGAGATGGGATAGATGAAGTTTACATCACACCATTTCGTGATTCCTTTCATGACGACGTCCCGGAGGTTTGGATTTAGCCTTCTTTGGAATTTGCAGGACGGCTTAGCATCTTCTTCCAGATATATATGGTGTGAACACAACACTGGGTTTATCCCTCGGAGATCTGATACATGCCAACCAAGCACCTTGTGGTTCTTTTCTAGAATCTCGAGAAGTCGAGATTCCTGTTTCGGGTTCAACCTGCTGCGGATGATGACCGAATACATGTTTGCCTCACCCGCAAGAAAAGCATACTTCAGGACTGCAGGAAGTGGCTTGAGTTGTGGTCCTGATCTGGCCAACTTGTCGGTCACTTCAGAAACTACACTGGTGGTGGGATGTACTGCATGAACTTTGATAGAGCTACTATCCTCAGAATTCTGTTGAGATCCTGGTGAGGTGCCGAACGATTCTACACTATGCTCATCAGGTTCGGGCTGGAGTGAAGTCTTAGAGTTGAAGAGGTGCATCAGCAACTAAGAGTCTGTCTCCCAAGTATCATTGGAGCATGTGCCGACTGTGCTTTCCAATTCCTCCTCTAGAGCGAGGATTTCTTGGGTCCATGGATTGTCCAATGAAAGTGGTGTGTCTCTGATTTCAATAATAAAGTCACAGTCTGCTTCCGATGCTGCACGACTCTCATTAGTCATGACTTTCGGCTCACTGATCATGTCTATAGTGATTTGCTTGTTTCCCGAGCTGAAGGTGATCTTGCCAGACCAGTAATCAACCATGACCTCTGCAGAAATGATCGGCCAAGGATGATAGGGGTCTAGAGTAAGGATGCAGGTGAATCCATGTCAAGGACTACAAAGTCAACTGGGAATTTCATTTCCCGCACCTTTACTACAACGTCTTCCAAAAGACCTCTAGGTCGCTTGATGGATTGGTCATCGAACTGAAGGATCATTCGTGTCTGCTTGAGAGAACCCGGCCCAAATTCTTGCATTAGTGACTAGGGCAGAAGGTTGATGGAAGACCCGCTGTCAAGGAGAGTGTGCTAGAAGACCTGATCGAAAATCTCACAACTAATAAGAGCTGCTCCCTTGTCTTTCTTTTTTTGAGGGAGGTTGTTGATGGCTGCAACTGTGGCCATGGTGAGAACGTGCTTCTCAACCTGATTGCGTCGGTTCTTGCTTGCAGGTCGACTCTTGATTGTACATGCTTCTTTCAAACCTTTCTTCACAGTTGGCATGTACTCCATTGACTTCATTAAAGGAATCTCAACAGTTAAATTACCAAGTATGTCCACAACTCCAGGATCAGATAATGCACTTTTTCTTTTTCATCAGGAAAAGGAATATTTACATTGTGAGAATCCAAATTTAGTTCTTATTTACATCAAAATCATCGTCCATAAATTGATGTACATCCAAACTCCAAAAGGGAGTACAAGCTGGAGGCTGAGATACTGGTGCTTGTGGACGAGCAAAAAGTGGGGCCTCTGCTCCATCAGCTGGCGAGGGATCGACTGCTGCTGGCTGCTCCTCCATGGCTGACGCGGCTTCACTTCGGCTACAAGCTTCTTTTGTTCTTTTTGTTTTTGCTGATTTTTTTTGTTGTTTTTATTGATGTGGATGGTGGTAGACGACTGCTGAAATGGCTCCTCCTTCTTCTTCCTCACCCATCCCTGTAGTTGGCACGATTAATGCAAAAGATGACGATTCACCTGGAGATTTATTCTCCCCCTTCTTGATGCCAGGTAGAGGCAAAGCCCTACCGCTCCTGAGAGTGATAGCATTAGAAAAAGCAATATTATAATTCTCTAACTCTACAGGCATAGACGAGACATCGCATTCTACCTGCTCCTTCTTCTTGAAGCTATTGGGGTTAGCTTCGACCTGAGCTGGGATGGTGGTCTTGGTGGCAGTTAGGTCGTCTAGCTTCCTGGTCATATCTGCTAGCCCCTTGACAAGTTGGGCCAGACAGTTCAGGGTCGGGTTCGCAGGAGTGGTCTCAAAAGATTCAGCATATGGACCACGTTGTTGCTGCGGGTGTGGAAGCTGAGGCAATGACTGCTAAGGGTGTTGTGGTGGTGCGGGAAGCTGAAACTGATGGTTAGAGGGAGGAGGATACTGCTGGTATTGCTGAGGTGGGGTAGCCACATACGGGTGGAATGGCGGTAACTGACGGTACTGTGGCTGCTGGTAATGTTGATTCTGCCTCCATTGATTGGCATATTGGGGAGGCTGATGGTACTGTGGCGGCGGCTATGAGGACCACCCAAAATGACCACCTTGAGGTTGGTGGTACTGGCTGTTGGCCGATAGCTGGCCCTGAGGTTGTTCGGTAGGACGGGCCAGCTGTGCATCATTTCTCCAAACCCCATTGACTTCTTGAATCATGGGTGATGGTAGGAATGCTGGATCGGATGCCGTCAAGAAGTCTGGTTGGTACACAACCATCTGCTGCTGCGGCTGGCCATGGTCAGGCGCATGCACGTAGTATACGTGCTGGACTACTAGTGGCTGTTGGCTTGGCTGAGGCGGACGTAGTGGTGATAGATCACCCTTCTTCTCAGTTGGAGCATCTGAAGATGGTGGTGCTGACTGGACAGAGTTGATGGTGCCCACCAGCAGTTCTAACTACTTGGTGTTCTGATCTAGTTTGTCAAGGTTTTGAGTCATCTTTTCGATCACAGCGAGTTTCTCGATATCTTGTGATTGCTTCTCGATGATATCAACCTTCGAGAGATGGCCCCCGATAATGCTAAGGTTGGAGCTCACATCTCTCTCCGCCTCGCGGGATGCTGCCATGTGCACTTGCTTCTGGAGGATCTGGGGCTGCTTCTGGTATGCCTTAGATGAATAGAGGGCGGCCTCTCCTTCTTCCATTTCTTCAAATATATGCCAGACTACGTCTTCATCTTGTTGAAATTCCAGCCCCCACATGCTGCGTCAATGAGCCTTTGACTTTAGATGTTCAGGCCCCAAAGAAGTGTTGGACCAAGCTAGTCTTCGGAATCTCATGATGAGGGCATTTTTTTTCTTCAGATATGTAAACCTCTCCCAGGCTTCATGGAAAGATTCGTGTGCTCCCTGAGAAAAGTTGTTGATTCGTGCTTGCATCTGGTTGAGCCGACCGAGAGGGTAAAACTTGTGTAGGAAAGAGGACTTCAGTTCCTCCCAGGTTGTCACAACCTTCCCCAGATGGTTGACCCAATAGAGGGCCTTGTCTTGCAGGCTGAAGGGGAATGACATCATCTTGACAATGTCCAAGGGGACATTGGGGTAGTGAGTAGTACGACAGATGCGTGAGAACTGCTGCAGGTGGATATAAGGCTCTTCACTGGTATTTCCATGGAAAGATGGAAGAAGAGCGAGAAACTGGGGCTTCAGCTCAAAGTGAGCATGCACCGGTGGAATGAGGATCCACTCGGTCATCTGGCCGTCTCCAGGATTATAGGTCTCCTTCAATGTAGGTTTTGGCCTCCCTGTGTCTGGTTCTTCCTCATCATCAGGTGGTCCACCACCTCCTCTTCTTCTTCCTCCTCCCTCTGGTCTATTCATCACATCATTAAGCATCTCCCGGAATGAAGTCTGTGCTAGGGCCTGTTATGTTAGCTGTTGCTGGATAGCTTGGATAGATGCCAATAGCTGTGCATTGACCTGATTCTGATCAAGCATCTATCCTTGCTCTGGCTGAGGTGACTGCTGACCCTTGCCCTTTCCTTGGGGAGCCATTTCTGGATCTGAGTCTAATGAGATGAATTCCGGATCGGGATCCAGGGCTTGATCTATCTTCTATCTGCAGAATGAGAGAATCTCAATCAGACCACTTGCAATCTAATTCCAGTTGTCATGATGAATCTGGAATCAAGGTCAATTCCAGAGTGTCGTGGATGAAAAAAAGGATATGAACTGTAATCGACTTTCATTCACAACGACGAAAGTGGGACAAAAGTGATCCCGGTTTATTGGGTGGTCAAGAAGGAAGATAGAAGACGAGGAGTCTGGAGATCGACCCGCAAGGTCCGGATCGGGTTCTCAGGAACCACCTCAAATTATTGGCTTGGTCGAGTCCATGGAATCGATGTAGGTGTCGGCGAGATACTGACTAAACCATCCATGGCTCGCCCCCGTGAAGCAAGAGAGGAGTAGATGTTAGAAGAAGGATATGGTGGTCAACGAGGAATAAAATGGAGTGCAAAATAGTAGAAAGGCTCAAACTGAGCAGGGGTCAAAGGGGGAAGACACAACAAAATTTGTGCAAGTGCGCGGGACTTGATCTTTGAACCTTAATCTAGATCCATACAAATGCAATACAAAATTGGGTTCATGATAATCCGCAAAATCGGCCCTTTAAAAGCGTATAATTAGCACTTCAACATGTCGTAGCAGTCAGGCCAAAATGGGCTCATCAAAAAGACCATCTGATTTAAATATATCAATTAAAATGAGATGGTCGTAATTTTTTTATTTTACTTGGTAAGATTCCAAGGTCGAACTCAGGGACACGAGCCTCTCTTGCATTAATCGGATTTTTATTAATCTAACTAAGTGTTGAGTTGAAGCACATATAGGTCAAAATATGCAAAAAGACACAACAATGCATTAAATAAATAAACATGCATTTTTTTATTTTATTTTATTATGCAAGTAAATGCCATGAAATACATGGAAATATGCCCGAGACTATAAGTAAATGAGCCATTGAAATACACGTACAATCAGGGCTGAAATAAGAAGCAATCTTTATTCATGTAAAAATATACATGAGAGTCAAGGCACTTAATCAATAAAATACTTCTTCACATTTCATATTGTCTACTGTGAACTTAAAGCATACCATAGGGAAGATAATAAAGAGAGCTTCAAAATTCCACTGAAATCATCTCAATCGGAGTTACAAGGCTCAAGATATGCATGAAAGAAGCCAGGGGCATAAGTGCAATAAAAACATAAAAAGATAACTACAAAAAGGTCCCTGGAAAGGACTAAAATGCAATAAAAATAAAATCGAGGCCTTCCCTGTAAAATACCCACACGCGCGGGGGTATATTTGCAATTATTTGAAACCGCGAGGGCCAAGAGGCAAATATCCCCAGGCGCACGTAGTTGGCACGTGTAGTTAGGACCTTTCTGCAAAAATGGAGAAGTAAGAGGGCGTCTCTACAAAATACCCAGATGGCACGTGCTCTGCACGCGCCATCCAGGCTCGGGTGAATGCTTAGGCTCGGTAGAGGATCGACACTGGCTCGGCTAGTCACGGGCGCTGGTTCGGGCTCGATGCATGCTTGGATTAGGTTCGGAGTATCCGGACCTCCTGGTCTGGTGCTAAGGCTCGGAGAAGGCTCAAAGACTGCCACGTGGCCGAATGTCGGCCATTGGATTGTGAGGATCCAAGGGCTACCGGTGAAGGCGCTAGTGGACGACGTGGCTGCATTAGAGCCGTTGGATGGGCTCCAAGGAGGAACATCCAACGACGCATGTACTGTCTCCCTTGGCCGAAGGAGGGCGGCGATTTCAGAGCTCCGACGAAGGTGCGTCTCCTCCGCCGCTCGTTATCGGCTGCTGGCGACCTCCCCAGAGCTCCTTAGTTATACGTCGGAGAAGATGGGAGCTCAGGGAAGGTCCAGGACCCTCTGGATCTGTGTGTCGGAGCTCGAGTAAATGATGCGGAGTCGACGAAGCTGGCTCCGGCGTGCTCTCCGACCATTGAAGAAGTTTGATGACCTGCAGTGTTAGGCCGATAGCCGAAGCAAGCAAACACTTGTGCGTGCGAGGTGGAATGAATGGGAGCTCGTGTGAGGTGGAGAACATGGGAGCTCGGAGCTCCTCCATTGTGGGTGGCGGAGGAGGTGGGTCGAGTGTGGTCTGAGGTACGTAGGAGGGAAGAAGATGACCGGAAAGGGGTGCGTGAAAGGTGGGTGCTTGGCGGAGCTCTAGGAGCGATCAATGGAGCGGGAGAGGGGGTATAACGGCCTAGAAAATTACGAATCTAAGGAAGAAAAAATTACAAAAGGATGTCGGAGATCTTACCTGAGGTCGGGCGGCGCGGAGGCTTGTGCGCGAGCTCCGAGGAGGAGCCCTGGTCTTCGCTGGATCCCTGCAACCACTAGGGACAGCTCGAGCGGACGCGAAGCGCCGCGACACCGCCATGATCGGCGGAGGGTCGACACCGGGGAAGACGGTCGTCATTGCTCAATCCTTCCGCCTCCCCCTGTCACAAGGAGGCGGAGGAGGGCTGGGCCACTCCCCTCGTAAAGGTGGACAGTGATTATGGAGGAGGGTGCGGTGTATTTGAAGAAGTGAAGGTGGTTGTTTCAGTCGGTAGGAGCGTGGATTGCGAGGTCGATGTGGAGTGAGTGGAATGACGATGGGGTTCGTGGGATGACTCGCGGGCGTAGTGGATGATTGGGGAACGTGGTAAGGTGGTTGATGGGGGACGAGGTCGTCAGAGATGGTAGGAAAAAGGGGAAGGGCGAACTGGGTGCGCGAGGTGGAAATCGTGGGAGAGAGGATGGAGCTGGAGGTTGACGATGATGTATGGCCATTGGATCGGGCGATCCAACGGCCTGGATAAAGGCGCTAAGGAGCGGATATGATTTGATCGGGGGTGATATGATGGAGGGTGAATGATGCGCCACGTGTCGTGGTCTGGTGAGAGCGCTAACGGACGGATCTGATATCTTCCAGTGCTTGATCAAAAATACTCTCTAAATAATCTGATTGGGCCACGTGGCCCGTTCTGGGTGAGCCACATGGCCCGCTCTCCCTTGTCTTATCCGCTGTCGTCCACAGCCGTTAGATCCCTTCTTGGATCCAACGGCTAGAAACGCTCCACATATGCTCTTCACCACAGCCATCAGATCAGCTCATATCCCTAATCTGCACCGCCCGTCAGCGCCCGTCCCTCCTTACGCCACGTGGCATGTTGTGAGCCACTCGATCCAGCTGTTTAATCTTCGATCTTGGTAGCAGCTTCCCACGTTGACCTCGGCCCTCCGATCGACATTTACTTTTCATCACCACCACTCACTCCCGCCTCTCCCTCATCACGCCACGTGGCGGCTTGTACGCCATTTTATCACTCTCGTGATGCCATGATCCCCACCATTCACCTCCACTTTAACTAGAGATGAGATCATCTGTAGACACAAAATATTTTTAAGAGTATTTTTAAGGCTAAAAACACCACGAATTTTTGTTTTGCCATTTTTTTGTGATTTTTAATTTATTAGAGACTCTGATAATTAGAGGACATTATCTGGATTTTATTGACACATATTTAAGCAAGGGGGTTAATAATCGAACATTAAGATGATGAAATTGAGTTTCATCACCTCCTATACTTAAACTATGCTTGTCCTCGAGCATCAAAAAGAATGACTAAGTTGGATTAACCCCCTTGTGCATGTGAATACAGGATCCAATCCGATCAAGTTGACTCGACTTTAGAGATAAAAAATTCCAGAGTTCAACCCAGCCTTAATCAGGAGGCATCCAATTCCTCTACTTCTCCAGACTCTCTCTGATGTATATATAATCTAAAGGATATGACACTTTAGTGTTGACTGTGATTCTGAGAGTAGAGTCAAATCGTCACCCAAAGTCTTGGTCCGAGAAAATCTCCTAAGGACCCAATCCTCAACACTAGGAAATAAATCAAATCTTGCATTCAGTCCACCGTCTCTTTAGTTGTCAGACTTAGAAAATATAGATGGCATGCCAGTAATGGAGGGCATGGGATTGTGTCATTTCTTCTCTCCCTCTCATTGCAACAAGGATTCTCTCTAGTGCCATTTACGCAACACATTTTTTTGGTGTTTATCAGTGCGTCCGTCAAGAGAAGTTGGAGCCGTCTGCACTTGTTTTCCTGGGAGTACACCGGGGTGTGTCTCTTTTGAGTACCTATCGTACCTTCTACACCCAGACTTGTAGCATTTACGATGCAGAGCCCTTTTTGGTGCAAGCCCGACTCCTGGTCCTAATAGCGGTGGTCCAAGTGGACACTTTGAAAAGTTTGGGAGCGCTCGCCTTTGGTGGAAGCTCTTTGATATTTGAATTGGTGGAATGAGAGCTTTTCTTTGAATTTCATTGACTTGTATAATTTTTGGCTAGCTCCACTGCTTTTACCAAGAGTTTGGCGCACACTGATCAACATTTTTTTATTTATTTCACACCCTGGCACTTAGGTCAATATCAAGAGATTAATATAAGAACCAAGTTCTCATATTGGCTAATATTGCTGACACTTAGGTTTCATGAAGCCTCCAAAGATTTTATCCCATCCCCGAGCATCATTAGATCAAATCCAAACTTGACTTCCTCATCCCAATTCCTCAAGTGAAAAATCAACTCATCTCATCAAAACCACAGTCGTGCATATGATGTGCTGATCATATTCTTTTTGTCTGAGACTAAGCATGGAATATAACATGCAAATCTAGAAACCTAGGGGAATGTCGACGATTAAGTCTATGACCCTGATGGCTAAGGCTGGTTAACCTAAAATCTCAAAGACCTCAAAAAGCTAAGTCTCTTTGATCATTTCAGATCCTGGGTGAAAGTGTAGGTGTAGAGGATTAATCCAACTTCTTCATTCAAAAACAAGACATTTTTTAGTAGAACTTCAAGAGATATTAGAAATGCCTAAACTCAATTAAGCATCTACGTTCAGCCAGTATGGATGTAAGTACAGGCCGCAGCCCGTTGCTTGAGGACGGGGCCTTACACGATGTCCTCTAAACCATCCAATCTGCTAAGGGCGAACCCTCACTGAACGCGGCTTACTTAATTGGACTTAGTAGTCACTAACGGCTCCTAAAGGATTTTTGGGTTTTCTCCTTTTTATGGATTTTAATTTGAGAGTTAAAACACAAGTTAGACTCAACTTTCCTTGAAAAGACTTTTAAAACCATGTCACACAAATAAAAAGTTTTACAAAACATTTTCAAAAGATTTTTTCAAAACAAGGAAAAATCATTTTCGAAAATATTGTTATAAAAATAGCGTAACATAATATCGAAAAGCCGTGAAGTCATTTGAGTTTTCTTAGTCCAAAGAATTTTACCTTAGCCAAAAAGTTTTAAAATTTTTCAAATTTTTCAGATTATAGCTAAAGTAAGTATACGGTATATACGGTATACCCCCCTATACTTAAACTTTGCTATGTCCTCATAGCACTAGATGTTACAAGTACATAGGTCCATTTAAATATAGAAATATACGGGAGCTAAGAGGGGCTCCCCCTATACTTAGGTTAGAAATAACCTAAGTATAAAGGCAAGGAAAGATGAGTAGAGAAATCAGAGGGACTCAGGTCCCCCCTATAATTAGGCTGAGATTAGCCTAAGTATAAAGATGGGAATTGATGTTGGGAGGGACCCAAGGTGAACGAAGAAGAGGAATGGATTTACAAGTGAGCGGTTTTGAATCTGCAGAGATGAATGGAGTGACTAAGGTTTTGGAGTGTGTATCGTAGCAAACATGGCTCAATCAATCAAGCAAGACCCTCAATTTCACCAACTCACACATGAAACCAACCGAAGTTGGTTTATTATCTTGTCGGTTTTATTGGTGATAAAACATTAGATATTTACGCGGAGAAAAAATGTGAAGTGAAAATCAATGCATATGCGAGGGTATTGCTCTCCCAAAACCAAAGTTTTACTCCATTTTATGTTGACTTGAATTAACAGTCCCAATTTTATTTAATGTTGTCACTGAATTAAGGTTAGCACAAAATCAAGCAATCATCTTCTACCGTTCATTCCCATTTTCCATTAATCCTATGTGATCAAGCTAGAAATAGAAAGCCGAGAAAAACATGATTTCGATAAAAACCGTGATCTTGGCTAAGCGGTAAAACATGCAGTGACTTGACGACAACACATGAAAACTTGGGTTGTTTTGAAAACCAAAATCAATGTATGCAAGTCGATAAAGGCCGCACCTAATCATGCATCTATTAGCGGGGAATGATATCCATTAAATTTGGCTAAGTGAGGCGAGATTATGTGCATCTATATTTTAGTGTGTCCTACCTACGAGCAAGCACATAAAAATATGGAAAATAAAAACCACTCAAAGAGCCGCGTGCCTGGTCCTAGGTCGACACTCAAGTGGGGACGATCCCCACACAACCACGATCGTTCAATTACATTCGCGAGTCTTCGATCGAAGACCGCTGTAAAAGACGAATTATTACAAGTTCATGCATGGAAATAAAAATGCAAGACATTTTTTTTCTTTCTTCTCGACGTACTCCAAGCGGGTTTCTGCGGCTCCTCACAGCGGGTAGCAACCTGCTCTTCGCCTCCTTGAACCATCAAGGGCCCTGCCACAAAAACAATGGTTAGAGATCCATAGAGAAGAAAAATGTTACGATGCAATACATATTGACAAAATGACCTATATAAAAGAAACACTGCAATAAATAAACAAAAATCCAAAAAATATAAGAAATGAGCCGTGTCCCCAGCAACGGTGCCATTTGATAATCCGCAAAATCGGCCCTTTAAAAGCGTGTAATTAGCACTTCAACATGTCGTAGCAGTCAGGCCAAAATGGGCTCATCAAAGAGACCATCTGATTTAAATATATCAATTAAAATGAGATGGTCGTAATTTTTTTATTTTACTTGGTAAGATTCCAAGGTCGAACTCAGGGACACGAGCCTCTCTCGCATTAATCGGATTTTTATTAATCTAACTAAGTGTTGAGTTGAAGCACATATAGGTTAAAATATGCAAAAAGACACAACAATGCATTAAATAAATAAACATGCATTTTTTTATTTTATTTTATTATGCAAGTAAATTCCATGAAATACATGGAAATATGCCCGAGACTATAAGTAAATGAGCCATTGAAATACACGTCCAATCAGGGCTGAAATAAGAAGCAATCTTTACTCATGTAAAAATATACATGAGAGTCAATGCACTTAATCAATAAAATACTTCTTCACATTTCATATTGTCTACTGTAAAATAAAGCATACCATAGGGAAGATAATAAAGAGAGCTTCAAAATGCCACTGAAATCATCTCTATCGGAGTTACGAGGCTCAAGATATGCATGAAAGAAGCCAGGGGCATAAGTGCAATAAAAACATAAAAAGATAACTACAAAAAGGTCCCTGGAAAGGACTAAAATGCAATAAAAATAAAATCGAGGCCTTCCCTGTAAAATACCCACACGCGCGGGGGTATATTTGCAATTATTTGAAACCGCGAGGGCCAAGATGCAAATATCCCCAGGCGCACGTGGTTGGCACATGTAGTCATAACCTTTCTGCAAAAATGGAGAAGTCAAAGGGCGTCTCTGCAAAATACCCAGATGGCACGTGCTCTGCACGCGCCATCCAGGCTCGGGTGAATGCTTAGGCTCGGTAGAGGATCGGCACTGGTTCGGCTAGGCACGGGCGCTGGTTCAGGCTCGATGCAGGCTTGGATTAGGTTCGGAGTATCCGGACCTCCTGGTCTGGTGCTAAGGCTCGGAGAAGGCTCAAAGACTACAACGTGGCCGAATGTCAGCCATTGGATTGTGAGGATCCAAGGGCTACCGGTGAAGGCGCCGGTGGACGACGTGGCTGCATTAGAGCCGTTGGATGGGCTCCAAGGAGGAACATCCAACGACGCATGTACTGTCTCCCTCGGCCGAAGGAGGGCGACGATTTCAGAGCTCCGACGAAGGTGCGTCTCCTTCGCCGCTTGTTATCGGCTGCTGGCGACCTCCCCAGAGCTCCTTAGTTATACGTCGGAGAAGATGGGAGCTCAGGGAAGGTCCAGGACCCTCTGGATCTGTCTGTCGGAGCTCGAGTAATTGATGCGGAGTCGACGAAGCTGGCTCCGGCGTGCTCTCTGACCATTGAAGAAGTTTGATGACCTGCAGTGTTAGGCTGATAGACGAAGCAAGCAAACACTTGTGCGTGCAAGGTGGAATGAATGGGAGCTCGTGTGAGGTGGAGAACATGGGAGCTCGGAGCTCCTCCGCCGTGGGTGGCGGAGGAGGTGGGTCGAGTGTGGTCTAAGGTACGTAGGAGGGGAGAAGATGACCGGAAAGGGGCGCGTGAAAGGTGGGTGCTTGGCGGAGCTCTAGGAGCGATCAATGGAGCGGGAGAGGGGGTATAACGGCCTAGAAAATTACGAATCTAAGGAAGAAAAAATTACAAAAGGATGTCGGAGATCTTACCTGAGGTCGGGCGGCGCGGAGGCTTGTGCGCGAGCTCCGAGGAGGAGCCCTGGTCTTCGCTGGATCCCTGCAGCCACTAGGGACAGCTCGAGCGGACGCGAAGCGCCGTGACACCACCGTCATCGGCGGAGGGTCGACACCGGGGAAGACGGTCGTCATTGCTCAATCCTTCTGCCTCCCCCTGTCACAGGGTGGCGGAGGAGGGCTGGGCCACTCCCCTCGTAAAGGTGGACGGTGATTATGGAGGAGGGTGCGGTGTATTTGAAGAAGTGAAGGTGGTTGTTTCAGTCGGTAGGAGTGTGGATTGCGAGGTCGATGTGGAGCGAGTGGAATGACGACGGGGTTCGTGGGTGACTCGCGAGGGTAGTGGATGATTGGGGAACGTGGTAAGGTGGTTTATGGGGGACGAGGTCGTCGGAGATGGTAGGAAAAAGGGGAAGGGCGAACTAGGTGCGCGAGGTGGAAATCGTGGGAGAGAGGATGGAGCCGAAGGTTAACGATGATGTATGGTCGTTGAATCGGGCGATCCAACAGCCTGGATAAAGGCGCTAAGGAGCGGATATGATTTGATCGAGGGTGATATGATGGAGGGTGAATGATGCGCCACGTGTCGTGGTCTGGTGAGAGCGCTAACGGACGGATCTGATATCTTCCAGTGCTTGATCCAAAGGTGCTAGTTAAAGTGGAGATGAATGGTGGGGATCAAGGCATCACGAGAGTGATCAAATGGCGTACAAGCCGCCACGTGGCGTGATGAGGGAGAGGCGGGAGTGAGTGGTGGTGATGAAAAGTAAATGTCGATCGGGTGGCTGAGGTCAACGTGGGAAGCAGCGGCCAAGATCGAAGATTAAACAGCGGGATCGAGTGGCTCACAACATGCCATGTGGCGTAAGGAGGGACGGGCGCTGACGGGCGGTGCATATTAGGGATATGAGCTGATCTGATGGCTGTGGTGAAGAGCATATGTGGAGCGTTTCTAGCCGTTGGATCCAAGAAGGGATCTAACAGCTGTGGGCGACAGCGGATAAGACAAGGGAGAGCGGGCCACGTGGCTCACCCAGAACGGGCCACGTGGCCCAATCAGATTATTTAGAGAGTATTTTTTATTTTTGAAGGTTAATTTGACCGAATTTGAGAAAACTCAAAACATGAAAGTTTTAGATCTTGACGAGGTCTACAAGTTTCATGTTGACCAAAACTGGAGATGAGATCATCTGTAGACACAAAATATTTTTAAGGGTATTTTTAAGGCTAAAAACACCACGAATTTTTGTTTTGCCATTTTTTTGTGATTTTTAATTTATTAGAGACTCTGATAATTACAGGACATTATCTGGATTTTATTGACACATATTTAAGCAAGGGGGTTAATAATGGAACATTAAGATGATGAAATTGAGTTTCATCAATTCACCAACTCACGTCATGTGAAGCCGTGAAGGTTAGGCTACTTATTATCTTTTCAATTTTAGATTTGTTATTTCAGGCATATTTATAACAAGTCTTTAGCACACTAACCCTATAGGAGAGAGAGTACTGCCAGGAAAGAATCTCATACTTGTCCTCCTTTGTAACCTGTAGTATGCACTTTTTGAGGTCTTTGTAACCCTTCCTGGATCCCAACTCAGCCAAAGAAATAGATAGAGGAAGTTGATAGGCGAAACCAATACTTCAGTTCTTGCTCGGAACAAAATCACCTGTGAGCGTGCAAGAACCTACTCGGACCAAACCGATGAGACTGACACCCCCGTGAAGGCGTGGCCTATGCTCAGTACTTCAGACCATGTCGATGTTCCACACAAGGCAGGAGCACCATCGTTGACAAGGCCCTACTCGGTCACGTACGATAGAAGCGCCATTACTTCGGAAATCCAGACGATACACAAGGCAGTTACAGATTGGGGTTTTGGCTCTATTCCTTATGGCTCGTGCCTCGCTCATGGGAGGGGGTTTTGGTCCCCCTCCGAAGGTACCCGAAAACAATAAGGGCTTTATGAACCCAGTACAATGATGATCCATTACAGATTTTAATTAAGGTCAAAGTTTATTTAGCAGTCCCCTTGTTTTAGTTTTTTGGGTTTTCATTTTTTTGAGTTTGTTTTCATACCATCACCTATCATTTTTGTAGATTTTCATTTAAGTCCTAGGTGCTCAAAATTAGAGGGAGATAACATAAAAGCCGTGCAAGCCGGTTCAATGATGGAATCTCACCATTGAACCTAATGATGCATGCTGAGTTAGAAGACTTACAGTGCATTCCAGCTCTCTCCATGTGGTATGTAAAACAAAATTTTTAAGCCTATCTACATGATGGTATGCAATCGACAAAATAGCCCTAAACAGTAGCTGCTATTAATCATGAAGAACCAGTTGCTAGTGATTCGGAAATGAGACCAAGATCTGGTCTATGATGCCGATCGATGCTTGCCACAACGGGTCCTGCACGCGCTGTGTACGACCTCTAGCGGCACCCGGTTTCAGATCTGAATTACTAGCATTATTAATTTGACTAGATCCATATGTAGAAGACTATAGGAACATGCATTCTTATTAATGTGTGGACCTAATTATCGAGTCAAGCAGCCTATATCTAGGGGCTCCATGCACACAAAACAAAATAAAATAAGGCAAAAAACTCAAAATAATGAAAACAAAGAAAACAAGTCGATAAAACACGGAAAACAACGACGAGGCCCCCAGGTGACCAGACACCCGAGCACTGGACCCCGTTGTGAAGAGTAGAGGCCAAATTATATTACATGCCAAAATTTCTCTCTCTCTCTCACACACATAAAATTACATTTTTTTAAACTAATCCTTCCTCCTGCTTCCTTGATGCTCACTTCAGCCAGTCAAAGAGAGATGACAAACCTCCTCCATGCTTGGCTGCATCGGCCTCCTAGAAGACCGTCCTCACGTGGCGGACCTCGCATCAAAGTTGCAAGAAAAATTGGCATTAGCATAAATAATCAATAAAATTACTAAAATCGATGAATATTTATAATCAGTATCAAAGAATTAAAATGGCAGGCGAAAGAGTCAATAATCATGTAATTATTTTATAAAATGACTGGAAAAAATAGACTACTCTCATTGCTCCCTGGCAACAACACCATCTGATAACGGAGAAAATCCCCGAGGGTTTAGATAAATATCCAATCGCTGAGGTGACCCCTTAAAAATCTCTCTGTTGATCAACAATTAACCCACAATAATGAATAAAACAATTTAACCTCAAAAATGTTGAATTAAATTTATTTACTCCACAAAATGCATAGTGTGTAAGCATGTAGAGGTCAAACTACAGAGAGCAAAATAGGTAGCATATGGTTATCTATGTACAACCGAGTCATTTGCGCAAAGAATGCTTTTCATTGGTTTTTAATTTTATCTATTTTTTATTTGATTTTTGATTTTATATTTTTATATTTTGATTTTTAATTTTCTGATTTTATATTTTCTTTTTATATTTTATATATTTTTTTTACATTTCCTTTTTCTTTTATAGAAGTAATTTAGCATATAAGGCTTTATTTACGTAATACATAGGAATATAGTTATAATGACAATCGAAATTGAACAAAAATCAGAAAATAATTTTTTTTGGGATTTTTATATTTTCTAATGTTTTTTTGTATTTTTCTAGGAATTTTTGCTAATTTTTATATATTTTTAAAGTAAAAAATATCCGAAAATGGGATTAATAAATAATCTAAAACTAATTTAGGTTTTAAAAATAATAAGAAAGCCCAAAATTACCCAAATTAATTTTAATATGTAAATAATTAAATATAGATAATTTTTAAATAGAAAAAAACATATTTTTGGTATTTTGTAGAATTTTTATATTTTTTGTTGGATTTTGGAGCTTTCTATTTTTTTAATTATCTTTTACTATTTTTAGGGGTTTTTGTTTTTTGGACTCAATAAATATCAAAATATAACATATTAAATTTTTTAGAATTTTTCAAAACGTTTTTATATTTTTGGGTATTTTATATTTTAAACAGAAATTAAATGCTCCTTTTTCATTTTTTATAAATAGATAAATGCTAAAAAATTGCCAATTAATTATAGGGCGTGAAACTACAGGGCATGAATCATCTACCCTAAATTTTGTGAATTTTTTAGAGCATGCTAGCTATATTTAATAATTAGATAAAAGTTAAAAAATAAACATACCTGGCAGGGACATTTTTGTAAATAAAATAAAGGACAGGGGCCACAGTACAAATATGCCAATTGTAAAAAACATTTAATTAATATTCTGGTGTTATTTTACAATACACAAAAATGCTAGGGGCTTATGTGCGAAATTACCAGTATCATGTGGGGACTGCACATGACGCTAGCAGGGACTAAAACGTAAATATCCAAAGTGAGAGGGCATACATGCAAATTTCCCTATTTATTTACAACGACATAGTTTATTTACAAGACTAATTATTAAATACAAAAAGAACAGGGGTATAAGTACAAATTACCCCTTAAAGCATTGGATCGGACGACGTTGATCTTCTTCACTTGGACACGCGTCATCCATCCTGCTGCCGATGACGTTTCACCATGGATGGCTAAGATTAGATCCCTGGGTGAGATTTACGATGAAGGTGCTTCGCCATCCAACGGTTGGGGTGCTAACTGGGGCCTCCATCTTGATCAGACGACGTTGAAGACCCACGGAAGAACTGCGAAGAAGGTCGCTTGGAGCGACCTTCGATCAAGTCATGTGCGCTGCTCTGGCCTCCTCTGACGTCGCCGAGTAGTGATTCACGTTTTGGGAGGCCCCCCGTGTCGATCAATGCCCTCGCAACGGCAGGAGATCTAGCCGATTGGTCGGACGGGGCTTCACACCTGGGTCGCTGATCTTATCCTCAATAGGGTTCAGATGTCCTCTTCAAGACCTACAGGATGGTTAGAAAACCGCGCAAGAAACGAGCGAAGATCTTGGCCTTTATTCGGTCGCGAATCAGGGCGGAATGAGGCATAATGGAGGTCTCCGGCAAGCGGCGGAGGTGGAGACCTCGATCTCCTAAACCACGGTGGCTCAGGGGGAATGGCATGTCATGAGGTGGTCGAGAAGTGTTAGGGAGAGAGATTAGGGTATTTAGACAGTCAAAGAGGACACAATGGAGAGCGGAAGAGCTTCCTGGAGCTCGACTCCGGTGAAGTACGAATTTAACCTTTTCTACCCTAAATCTACACCTAAAGGCTAATCTATTTGCAGAATTGAAATGCGTGATATAGAATCTACTTAAAATGAAAGCTTGTGCAGCTCATTGATGAGCGAGAAAAATCTCAATCAATCAGGATCAGGTCAAAATAAGCTCTCAGGTCGTTGCGATCCGGATCAAGAGATCAATCGGCTCAATCAAGAAAAATGTAAGAGCAGACGACCAAAACAAATACAAAAATCAAGGAAAATCAATAGTGGCCCTAGCTATTGGATTAGTCTGGTATAGCGACCAAGGTCGGACTCAGGGAGCACGTGATGACCTTGCGGCCTACGAAGTAGTCGAGAAATAAAAACAAGCAATTTTTGGTGGATTTTTAATATTTTTATATTTTTTTTGGAATTTTTAATTATAAAGAAAATAATAAAACCAATAAAACAAGCAACTATCAATAATTATTTAACTACTCAAATATGCTCAAAAAAATCAAACAAAAATATTTTTAGATTTTATCAATTTTTTACTATTTTTGGATATTTTTTTTGGTAATTTTCTGATTTTTAGGGAATTTTATAAAAATGAAATAAGGCAAAAATCAATGAAAACTGTCCAATCAGGCTTGGACAACCATTCAAAAATACTAAATGGTTGTTTCAAAGCCTGGAGGTATTTTTCCTATAAACTAGAGACAAAAAGGAAAGATCAGGAACCGAGTTTATTATTTTTGGAGTTTTCTATTAATTATTAGAATTTTTATGAGTTTTTCAATGTTTTCTATTTTTATAATTTTTATAAATCCAAAAATGACCAAAATTGGTCAGAAAATCAAACACAACAAAATAAACAAAATCTGATTTTTTTATAATTTTTAAAGAGGTTTTGATATTTTTTTGTGAATTTAATATATGAACAGGCTGAAAAATGGATGTTTCTGAATTTTTAAAAATAATAAAAAGGCTCCAAAAATTTCCCAAAAATCAGTCAAAATTCTACACAGTGGCAGGAGCCACGTGTCAAATTTTCACTTGATTTGGAGTAGATTTGATATTTTATTTATAACAAACAATAGCCCACAGTAATAGGGACCTATTTGTCACAAAAATATGTTCTGGGGGCCTAATAGTAACAAAAATAGAAATCCATGGGGTCCAGGTGCAAAAATCCCAAATTTGCACGCGCAAGGCATGTATCTGGGGCACTCAGGGACCTATCTGCAAAGAAACTTAAGTCCCTGGACCTATTAGTAACACGTACTAAAAGTCCAGGGCAAAAGTATAAAAAGCCCACTATATTCGACACATGTGGAAATACAACCCTCACCGGGGCATCAATGCAAATATCCAAAAATATTTTTCATTTCATGAACACCAATAAACTACAGGCCCATACATGCAATTTCACCAAGAAATCACGTGTCGAAGCACGTGTCCCACAACGTACAGGGGTAGAAATGCAAATACTAAAAAGTACCAAGTCCTCTATGCAATTTACCAAACTAAAATAAACTTGATAAAATATTTACAGAACTGAATATTAAAGACTAAAAGACTAAGGGCCTAAGGGTAAATTACCCTTTATTCGCAGATGGACTGGGGTGGCGCCACGTGGCCGATCAGACGGCTGGAGTCGAGGGCGCCTCTCCTCTACAACGGACGGTGGAGATGGCGCCACGTAGCGATCGGACGGTGCTGGTGCGTGGCGCCTCTTCATATAAGTGAGCGGCCCAGATCAAATCTGGCACTCTAGGGTCGAACAAACGGCGGAGGAGGTTCCTGGAAGAACTCCTCGTCGGCGAGCTTCGCCAGATGACTGTGAACGCACTAGGCCTCTGTAGGAGCTGCTGATGATCGGAATCGATTCGCCGGAGCCTCCCGCATCTGAAGAACCCCTCTGATGGCGCCAAGGAGCTCCGAAGAGCCCAGGCGACAACGGCGGAGCTGAAGCTCCTGTGCTGAAGGTGGAGGACCTCAGATGGTCCTCCTCAGACCTGCAAAATGGCACAGAACGACTGCTGGGTCGAGGGCAAAGTGCCTCGACCCGGTTAGGAGCGAAGTGGGTGGTCCGCGCGTCGTGGTGGATGAGCTCCGGCGATGCGACGGCGGAGGAGCTCGACTCCCAGTTCCTGTGTGAACTGGGTTGGATGAAGGGGCGAAGAATGTGCGGAGGAGTGAGGCGAAGGTGATGGTGTTGTCCGATGATCGAAAGGGGGTCGGAGATGGTCGGAATCGAGAGTCGAAAGTGAACGGGCGATTTGGGCGTAACTCAAAATTAGCTAAAACTAAAGGGAACTAAGGTTACCTGATGGTCGAGGTCGACTGGGAAGAAGCTGCTGAAGTTCCTGGTTCTTGCCTCGAGGGCCGTCGATGCCCGAGGCTCGAGCACCATGCAGGGGGCGGCGCACGGCGGTGCTAGGTCGCCGGATCAATGGTCTGAGCACTCCCTCCTCGCTGCGACACTACCCTTAGCTTGCTGTCACTCAGGCAAGAGCAATGGAGGTCCTGGGGTGGAGAATGCAGAGCCAAAGATGAGTGAAAGTGCGGGCGGAGCTCAGGCTATATAGTCCTAGGGGTCCGGCTAACTGGGTGTCGGGCGAGAAAATCGGAGCACGGACCCCGATGCTATCCTCCGGGCGTGGATCAGGGTCGATCAATGACAGATTATAGCTCGGGGTTAGCGGATTCAGAGCTCAGATCGATGCGCGATAAATGGGAGAAGAAGCGGGTCGGGCGTAGATCCGGAAGTCAGTGGTCCAGGGGGGAGTTGACCGGGGGGTCAACATCCCCCGTGGGCCAATGGGATGCGGCCACGTGTAAAAGATTTGGAAATTCAAAATAAAATAGCAAATGGCCTATTTTGGAAAAAGTTAAAACATGAAAAATATTTATTTATTTATAAACTATTTTTTTGTGATTTTTATTTATTTGGTTGAAATAAAAATAAGGTATGTACAATATAGTATAATATACATAGGTATATACAATATAGCTTTTTAATTTTTGATTTTTAATTAATTATTTTTGTGCATTTTTATTCCAATTTTATATTTTATTTATTTAAAAGATAAATTTTGGAATATTTAGGTATTTTTATTTTATTTTTATTATTTAATTACAAGGGTAAAATAAATAGTTATATACATTTATATACATGGTATATATACAATGTTTCTTTTGATTTTTATTTTTGTTCTTTTTATTTTATTTTTATTTTTTGTGGTTTTTATTTTATTTATTTACATCATGAAATATAGAGTATGTACAATTTTGATGGGATTTTAATTTATTTATTTATAGGGGTAAATAAATAGCTAAAGGGGTCTTATATACATGATGACTATATACAAGGAAGGGTATTTTTATTTTCTTTTTAATTTTTCTTATTTTTATTTTAATTTAATAGTTACAAATATATACAAATATATACAAACCCATTTTTATTTTTATTTTTAGAGGAAAATATTTTTTATTTATTTATAGGTATATATACACACATGAGCTTCCTTATCTCTCTCTACTTGGGTTTTTATGCGGTCAGGCCCATGCTGAGCCCTCCCTTGGGATTAGTGATAACACGGCTGGCAACTCGGGTAAAAAGGTCATCAAGGTTCGTTGCGACCCAAGTCACCAAGCAGTGTCGATCGAGAAAAATAGACCACCAAATCAGATAAAAACTAATCAAACACAAGTAGTGGTCTCGCTATTAGATTAACCTGGTATAACGATCAGGGTCGAAGACAAGGAGCACGAGATGGCCTCACGGCCTACGAAGTAGTCTCAAAAAGAACTAAAATAAAAGAAATGTATTTTTGGTGGATTTTTAATTTTTATAAATTTTTTTGGGTTTTTAATTATTAAGGAAAATAAGAAAACAAGTAAAACAACCAACTTCAAGCAATTATTTAATGTAACGAAAATCACTCAAAAATTCAAATAAAAATGTTTTTATGTATTTTATGATTTTTACTGTTTTTAGTGAATTTTTGGTATTTTTCTGATTTTTATTTAATTTTCTAAAAATAAAACAATGCAAGAAAATGGAGGTATTGTCCAGTCAGGAGTAAAAGGCCAATTTAAAATGCAAAAGGGCCTATTTAGCTCCTGGAGGTAATTTTCCTATAAACTAGAAAGTCTGAGGAAAATTAAGGCTCCAGAATTATTATTTTTGGATTTTTAGATTATTTACTAGAATTTTTATAAATATTTTAGTGTTTTTTAAATTTTATGAGTTTTATATAATGAAAAATGACTAAATTTGGTCAGAAAATCAAACAAGCCAAAAGACATAGTAGCTAATTTTTTTTATAATTTTTAGATGAGTTTTAATATGTTTTTGTGATTTTTCAAGTCAAACAATAAAGAAAAAGGCTATTTTTGAATTTTTAAAAATATCAAATAAAAGCAAAAATGTCTCCAAAAATTCTAGAAGTTTTTACAACATGGCAGGAGCCATGTTTCCGATTTTCATTGAATTTGGAGTGAGTTTGATATTTTATTCAAAATTAAAACTTAGGTACAATGCACGAGGACCTGTACGTAAATACCCAAAGTTCTAGGGGGTCCGGTGCAAAAATCCCAAGAAGTCACGCACGAAGCGTGTGTCTGGGGCACTCAGGGACCTATTTGCAAACAAAATAAGGTTCTGGGACTAATTGGTAACAGGTACCAAAAGTCTGAGGTCCTTACTGTAAATTACCCACAAATAAAAGCACATGCACAAATAAACCACGCACAGGGGTATAATTGCAATTATCTAAAAAGATTCAGTCGTTCTTTAACAATCTAGAACTACAGAGCTAAACATGCAAATAGCCCAAAAGAACACGTATCGAAGCACGTGACACACTACACATAGGGGCACACGTGCAATAAGAAAACAAGACAGGGTCCAAAGTGCAAAAGTACCAACGTAAATAAAATGCTAAAAATATTTACAGGACTGAAACGAAACTAAACTAAAGCTAAGGGCCTAAGGGATAATTTACCCTTTATTAAGTAGGCCGTCAGATGGGCGGCACTTGTGCTGATCGACGGCTGGGAAAGGGTGGCGCCCAACGCTGGGGTCTTCGGTCTGATCGAGCGGTTGGGGTGTCTCCACGTAGAGGATCGGTCTGCTGGGAAGCGACGTGGAATGCCCTCTATGATCGAACGGTCTCGATCAACCCTCTAAGGATCGACGGTGATGTCTGCTCCTCGAATGGACGGTGGAGATCACAACTGGAGCTGGAGGTGCATCAGACGGCTCTGAAGGATGGAGGACGAACTGGGCTCCGGCGAACTTCGCCGGGCTCGTGCAGGCGCTGGACTCCTCCTCGAAGGCCTCTGATGATCGGAGAAAGAACGTGGAGGCCTTCCGCGTCGAATGGTAGCCTCTGATGACTCGACGGAGCTCAGGCGAGGTCGGCGGAGGTTGCCTGGCTGCACCTGGATGGTCAGGCCCTCAGAAGGGCTTGAATGGACCTGCAAGATGGCGCAACACACTCGCGGGTCGAGGGTAAAGTGCCTCGACCCTGTCAGCGAGGGTGGAAGTGGTCTGTGCGGGGGGGCGGTCGAGCTCCTGCGAGGGGTAGACGGTGGAGCTCGAATCCCCAGCTCCTGTACGAGCTGGGTCGAATGGAGGGGCGTAGAACGTGCGCGGGAAGAAGGCGAGTGTGATGGTGTGGTCCGATGATCGAATGGAAGGTGGGGGTGGCCGGAATCGATGATGGTCGGTGACGGCGAGATTTGGGCGAAACTAAAAATTAAAGAATAGGAAAAGGAAATAGGGCTACCTAGGTGGTCGAGTCGACTGGGGATGAGCTGTTGGTGCTCTGGTCCTTGCCTCGCAGGTCGTCGTGGCCCGAGGCTTGAGCTCCTGCTTCAGGCGGAGCACGGCGGCGCTAGCTCGCCGGATCTGAGGTCCGGTCACCTACACCTCTCTTCAACACCGCCGACGGAGAGCTGTCACCTCAGGGAAGGCAGTGGAGGTCACGGGACTGCAACGTGGGGAGCCAAAGATAGGCAAAATGGGAGGCGGAGCTCGGTTTATGTACTGTCAGGGGTCCGGCTAAAAACGGTCGGGTAGGACAGCTCGGAGCGCGGACCCCGAGGCGGGCATCCCGGCGAGGATGTCGGATCTGGCATGAACAAATTGGACCCGGGGTTTAGGTGCGAGCTGATCGGGTTTGGATGCTAAAATTCTGAGAACTCGGGTCGGGCATCCATAACCCGTGTGAAGTGGTCCACAGGGGGGAGTTGACCGGGCGGTCAACAACCCTGTGGACCAATGGAGGGGGCCACCTGGAAAAGATTTAGAAATTAATTTAAAAATAGCAAATGGCCGAATTATTAAAAACTTAAAACATGAAATATTTTTGTTTTAATTTTTTCTATTTTTTAATGATTATTAATTAATTTTTCAAAATAAAAATAAGGTATTTACACTTTATGCTATACATAGGTATTTACACAATATGCCTTTTTAATTTTTGATTTTTAATTTGTTATTTTTGTGCATTTTTATTCCTATTATATATTTTATTTATTTATAGTATAAAATTAGGAATAAATGGGTATTTTTATTTTATTTTTATTATTTATATACAATAGTGAAATAAATAGGTATATACATCTATGTACAAGGTATATTTACAATATTATTTTTGGTTTTTAATTTTTGTTCTTTTTATTTTGTTTTTATTTTTGTTGTTTTTATTTTATTTATTTACATCATAATAGATAGAATATTTACAAAATTTTTGGAATTTTAATTTATTTATTTATAGGGTGAAATAAATATAGGAGTGTTTGTATGTACATGGTGACTATGTACAAGTGTTCTATTTTTATTTTCTTTTTGGTTTTTTCTATTTTTATCTTGATTTTCTATTGATAAGTATTTACAAGCCATTTTTATTTTATTTTTGGGAGGAAAATATATTTATTTATTTATAGGTCTATTTACACACATGAGCCCCTATCTCCCTCTACTTTGGCTTTTATGCGGTCAGGCCCATGCTGAGCCCTCCCTTGGGTTAGGTTGCTCAATATTTATTCTAAATATTTTCTCTTTTTCTTTTTAATCTTTATTCTTTTATTTTTGCACAAAAACATGTTAATTATTACTTTTTACACCATGCATGTTTTTGGTAATTATTTATATTTACAAATATATACATGCATTTGCAAAGGTTTTTGTAGCTAAAATATAAGAATAAAGAGAGATGAATGAGTATGCATCACCCCCCTATACTTAACTTTGCTAGTCGCTTAGCAAACACTTATTTGAAAAAGAAGTGAAAAAGAAGAAAGAAAAAGAAAAAGAGAAGAATGTACATGGATCAAGGTTGATTATGAAACTTGCCTTCAATAAATTGAGGTATGGAGCTCGATCAGATCTTTGGATTATTAATGTGTTGGAACCTTATTTGGACTTAAGCTTAAAACTCAACAGCCTCTAAGTTCCACTAATCTCTAATCAAGACTCCTCAATGCTCCAGATCAGAACAAGTCATCAATCACAAACCCTGAAGACCATGAATCTTTCCTTGTCCTGTGAATGTGAGGTATAAGCTCTCCACCTCAGAAATGGCAACTTGACAACCCTCCCCAACAAGGTAACTCTATGACCTCAGTCTGGCCACTCTTTCCTCGAGGAGCGGGGTATTCCCTTCTAAGTTCAAGTTCAACCGGCTCAAGAAGAGGAGGAAGAAGAGAATGGACCATGGCCAGTGTAGCCATGTATCCTTGGGAGCTCGACCAGTGTAGCCAAGTCTCCCTGCTGCAAGCTACAGAAGGTGGATCATGAATCTCAAGCTTTGCTAATTGCACTCTATATACATACTCCGGTGGGATTATCATTTTCTCTCAGACCCACCACTTTTTTGGAGTTATTTTCTTTTTGCATTTTTTTCAAGTGCATATATACAACATATACATGTGCAGCATATATACAAGGAGTTTTTCCTCTTGAGCCAGTAGACTATCCCTCTTTTGAAGCTTAATTGCAACCCACAACTCCTGTCGTTAGACCTCATGGCAACCAGACCAAGTTGAGACGCACTTCCTTCACTAAAAGAAGAAGAGAGGTTCCGCCTAGAAGTACTACCCTCATATGCTACCCCAAGTCAAGGAAGACTGCCTCCTCACCACCTCATCCGTAGAGAGCTCGGTGCAAAGTGCTGGTGTCCAAGCAAAGCCATTGTCCATATGAGTCATGTGTTGTTGTTAAGTGCTCTACTTAGGCTCATTGAGATGACATGTGATCATAGCCTAGTGGACTCAAAGAATTAAGTCACCATGGACATGAAAAGCCTTAAACCTAAGCCTATAAGGTTCCTCTTATAAATTAGGTGGATTAAGATCTTAATCAAGCTCCATTTCCCAATTTGATTCCAAGCTAGTTTAAATGTCAACTATAATCCAGAAAAACTATATACATATGTACAAAAGATGCTATTTACACAAATTTCTACAAACATGCAAAATTTTTGAAAAATGTTTTGAAATCATGAATGGATGAATGCATGGAGTGCAAGTTTTGCAAAAGTATTTACACACATTTACACAAGATTTTTGCAAACTTTTGATTTTCAAAACATTTTGGAAAATTTTTGTACTATATACATAATTTTGATAAGGAAATATTTACACAAGCTTTACACAAAAGATTTTTGAAATCATTTTTAAAAAAATAATTTGTACACTAGCTATTTATGTGCAAAAAAAAAGTTGATGTACATGAAAATTTTTTAATTTTTGTGATTTTTAGGGTTTTTAGCCATTTTATTTATTAACACACTCACACAAAGTACGAGTTATGGCTAAAGTATATAAGAAATATATACACACACCCTATACTTAGCTCGAACGATGTCCTCAGAGTCAAGAGCGATGAAGAAGACATAACTCGTGCTTAGTATAGGGAAGTGAAAAGGAAGGCTATATACAAAGACGAATGAATGAATAGAAAGTCAAGAAGATCTCGGCTCTTCCCCCTATACTTAGGATTAAGTAATCCTAAGTATAGCAGGCTGTACACAAAGGGAAGACCGAGTGGAGAATGTACAGGGTCTACCCCCCCCTATACTTAGGCTGAAATATCCCTAAGTATATGCAACAAAAACAGGGGTAGACAGAAACAAAAGAAATACCCAAAGGTCCCACATCCCCCCTATACTTAGGGTAAAGTACACCCTAAGTATAGCATAATCAAAGATGACAATCGGGATGTGAGACTAAAGAATGTGATGATATGGACATCTGGATCTATACATGTCGGAAGATCAGTGAAAATCAGGCGTGAGATGCCATAGATGTGAGTCAAAGGACCACATCTCATGCAAAATGAATAGGGGCAACATCAACGACCCGTGGCTTATGATCTAGAAATGGCTTGAGTCGCTGGCCGTTCACTCGAAAGGTACTCTCAGAAGACAACTCGGATATATCAATGCTACCGATGTTGTGTACCTTTCTCACCAGATAAGGTCCCTTCCACTTGCTCTGTAGCTTCCCTGGAAATAAACGAAGCCTCGCATCAAACAGCCATACTCTCTGTCCAGGCTCAAAATGCTTGTGGCTGATGTGAGAATCATGCCACTCCTTCACTCTCTCCTTATAATGTAGACTGTTTGAGAAGGCGGTATCTCTCAACTCCTCCAGGGCTGCTAAATCTGCCCTCCTCTGGTCTCCTACACCATCTGGATCCATTAGTATCTCAGTGACTGCCCAAAGTGACCTGTGTCTCAGCTCAACAGGCAAATGGCACGGCTTGCCATATACGAGGCGAAAGGGAGATGTGCCCAATGGTGTCTTGAAAGACATCCTATATGCCCACAAGACCGAGTCCAAAAGCTGTGACCAATCCTTTCGGTCAGGGCGGGTGACTTTTTGCAATATAGTCTTGATCTCCCTATTCGACACCTCGGCTAGACCATTCGTCTGTGGATGGTAAGGTGTAGCAACACGATGGTCTATGCCGAACTCGCTAGCAAGGGCCTTCACCTGGTCGTTGATGAAAAGAGACCCCCCATCTGAAATCAATACTCTAGGTACCCCGAACCGTGTGATGATGTGCTTCCTCAAAAATCTACAAACTGTCCTCGCATCAGCGGCTCGGGTGGGGATAGCCTCAACCCAACGACTAACATAATCTACAGCCAACAGAATGTACTCAAATACCTGACTCTTAGGGAATGGACTCATGAAATCGATGCCCCATGCGTCAAAAACCTCACAGAAGTGAATGGGTTGCATCGGCATCATATCACGCTGTCCACAAGTGCCCATCCTCTGACAGTCAGTACACCTCTTCATGAACTCATCAGAGTCCTTGAAGAGGGTAGGCCACCACAAGCCAGATTGGAGCACTTTCTGTGCCATTCTCCTCCCAGAATGATGTCCTTCTGCCTTAAGCTTGTGGCAGTAAGTGAGGACGCTATGGTGTTCCTTCTGAGGAATGCACTGACGCCAGACGCTATCCCCTCCTTCGTGGTAAAGGATGGGATCCTCCCAGTGGTAGGACTTGGCCTTCGCAAGGAAGGTCTCAAGCCTCTGCCTGGTCCAATCTTGTGGGACTTTCCCAGCAACGAGAAAGTTCACAATATCGGCATACCACGGGAGTGAGGCGATAGCAAGGATCGCCTCATCTGGGAAGGTCTCACAAATGGGATCAATATGCTCAGACTCCTCAGGCTGCTCTAAACGGGAGAGATGATCCGCCACCACATTCTTGACTTCAGGCTTATCCTTGATCTCAATGTCGAACTCCTGGAGTAGAAGGATCCATCTAGTCAGTCTGGCCTTGGCATCCTTCTTTGCCATGAGGTATCGGATGGCGGTATGATCAGTATACAGGGTCACTCTAGATCCAATGATGTAAGATATGAACTTATCTAGGGCGAACACTACGACTAGCATCTCCTTCTCTGTGACTGTATAATTCTGATGCACGGAATCCAATGTGCGGCTAGCGTAGTGGATAGCAAAGGGGACTCCATCCCTCCTCTGTCCTAGCACGGCCCCCACGACAAAATCGGAGGCGTCCGTCATGATCTCGAATGGGAGAGACCAATCAGGAGGCTGGAGAACAGGAGCCTCAATAACACTCTGCTTGAGAGTCTCAAAGGACGAAAGACACTTGTCATCGACAAGGAACTCGGTGTCTTTCGTCAGTAGATCAGTCAATGGTCGGGCAACCCTGCTGAAATCATGAATGAATCGTCGGTAGAAACCGACGTGCCCCAGGAATGACCGTAACTGCCTTAGATTGGACGGCGGTGCGAGTTTTCTAATGACATCTACCTTGGCCGGATCAACTTCCATGCCCCTGTTGGAGATGATATGGCCAAGCACCGTCCCTTGAGTCACCATGAAGTGACTCTTCTCCCAAGATAGCACCAAGTGAACCTCTATACATCGCTGGAGTACTCGGTCTAGGCAGTCAAGACAGAAGTCGAATCCGTCGCTGTAAACCGAGAAATCATCTATGAAGACCTCCAAACACTCCCCTACCATGTCCGAAAAGATCGACAGCATGCATCTCTGAAAAGTCACAGGGGCATTGCATAGCCCGAATGGCATGCGTCGGAAGGCGTATGTGCCGAAGGGACAGGTAAAGGTGGTCTTCTCCTTGTCCTCAGGAGCGATGGCCACCTGGTTGTAGCCCGAGTACCAATCCAGAAAACAATAATGGCTCTTCACTGCCAATCTCTCAATGATCTGGTCAATAAAGGGCAGGGGGAAATGATCCTTCTTGGTGGCCTAGTTGAGTCTCCTGTAGTCAACGCAGACCCGCCAAGAAGTGGGTACTCGTGTAGCAATCTTCTCTCCCGACTCACTGATCACAGTCGTGATGCCCATCTTCTTGGGCACCACATGCAAGGGGCTGACCCACTTGGAGTCGGAGATGGGATAGATAAAATCGGTGCTCCACCATTTCGAGATTTCCTTCATGACAACCTCTCTCAGATTGGGGTCCAGCCGCCGCTGGAACTCACGCGACGGCTTTGCCTCATCCTCGAGATAGATATGGTGGGAGCACAGGGTCGGACTAATCCCCTGGAGATCCGCTACGCTCCATCCGATTGCCTTGTGGTTCTTTTCAAGAACCCCCATCAAACGGGATTCTTGCTCTCCAGTCAGATCGGCGGAGATGATGACTGGGTACATCTCAGGCTCACCCGCAAGGAATCGATACTTCAGCGAAGTAGGGAGCGGCTTCAGCTCTGGACAGCTTGGTGCTGACAAATCTGGCTTCGAAAGAAGCCGCGTGTATGCTGCTAAATCTGCCCGGGAGAATGAGAACGTACTCTCGCAAACTGGATCTGAAGAAGGCTGCTCAACTGAACTGTCTCTGATCTGCTCAGCATCTGCCTCCTCCTCAACTGTAGGCTCAGTGGAACTCAGGTCTGGCATATAATCCTCGCAATCTGCCCAATCAGACTCTGAATCCGAGGGATCTGCATCAAACAAGGTGGCATCAGTACCACCATCATCACAAAAATCCGTGTCGCGGTCAAGATTCTGCTCTGCTGCCACTGAAGTATCCTGAACCAGGAATGTGCTCTCCAAGCTCTCCTCTGCTGTCATCTCTGCATCAGCGGTGTCTGAAAATGAGAGGATGGCCTGTGCTGCTGGGTCTGCCCATACTGTCTCATCGTCTGTGATCACAAAATCACAGTCCTAGTGGATGTCTAGCCCGGCATCTATCAGCTGCTCTGTGTCTGAAGTCGTCTCTAAGCATGATCTCTCTCTGGCTCTGCTGTCCTCGACCGTCTCTATTTGTACACTTTCACCCTCGATGCGAAAGTATACCTTCCCGCTATCATGGTCAGTCACCGCCTTGGCTGTGGCCAAGAACGGACAACCTAGAATGATGGGGGTATCGGTCACTGAATCAGGGATCTCCATGTCCAACACTACGAAGTCCACGGGGAATTGCAGGCCCTGAATAGTGACGACAACGTCTCGCAACAACCCCTTCGGCCTCTTGACAGATTGATCAGCAAACTGAAGGACGGTCCTGCTCTGTCTAAGAGTGCCCAACTCGAAGCGGTCGAGAAGGGCTGCCGGAAGGAGGTTGATAGACGATCCGCTATCTAATAGAGTGCGGTCGAACCTCTGCTCTCTAATATGACATCTGACATAAGGGGCTCCTAAATCTGGCCTCTTCGCCGGCAGACGGTTCTGGATCGCGAAACACGTGGCTTTCGTCAGCACATGGATCTCTGAATGGTGGTTCCTCCTCTTCCTCCTGACGGTAGTCCTGTCTCTCAACGAACGCTGAAGAAGGGGAATGTGCTGCAAAGCCTCCTGAAGAGTCAGCTGGATATGGAAACGATCTATCATCTGCTCGCTGAACTCTTGCTGATCTCTCTTTTTTGGATTTTTTTCTTCCCCTTCCCCATCTGAAGGGCTCTAGGGAAGGGGATCACTGGGTCCTTCTCAGATGAAGGACTAGGAAAAGGTCTAGACGGCTCGACGGCTGGATCCGCACATACATCAAGCACCACAGTGGGACCAGAAAAAACCAAACCTTTTCCTTTATTCACAACATGGTTCCGAGATACATCAGGGGAAGGAAAAACATCAGATCTCTCTACATGAACTCTGGTGGCCTATGTACCACCAGTTGCTGGATCAATTGGACGTCTCGCGGCCTCAGTACCGCGCTCTGGCTCGGCATCAAGAGTGGCCTCAGTACCACCTCCTCGAACTGGTGAAATGGCGGCCTCAGCACCGCCTGTGGAGTCAGCATCCTTGGTGGCATCAGTACCACCGTCATCATCTCGAGCGGCCTCAGTACCGCTCTCCTCTTTCTCATATGGCGCTCTAGGTGTATCCTCATGACGTCACTTAGACGAGGAGCCGCCTGCTGGTGTCCTACCGCTCCTAAGTGTGACAAAATCAGCATCAAAAAGGTCTGCAGACATATCATCAAATGGATCACTAGGAGTGGCATGCTCAGTGTAAGCTACCTGCTCAGACTTCCGCTTCAGGCTGTTGGGGTTCGGCTCGATCTGGGCAGGGATGGCGGCCTTCCCTCTCACGATGTCCTGCATCTTCTGGAAGAACTCATCCATCTCCCGTCTGAAGGTAGCCTGCTGATCCGTAAGGAGGCGGGCTATATCATCCAAGGCGGGGTTCTCGTGGGAGCCCGACAGGTAGCCTCTCTGGTAATGAGGCTGCTGGAACTGGTGCTACTGCTGCTGAGAGGGGTATGGGTGTGGTGGATGTTGCTGCTGGTGAGGCTGCTCGCGCCTCCAAGACTGTCCCTGCTGATAGGGACGAGGACCATAGGACGACTGCTGCTGCTGTGGTGGTGGGTACACTGGGGGCTGCTGTTGCGACTGGTGATCTCTCTGCTGGCTGTACTGGCCTCCCTGACCAGATGGTTGCTGCTGGGGCTGGGTACCTCCGTTCCCCCACCTAAATCCGGGATGGTCTCGTCGGATTCTAGGCTAAGGGCGGTCATACCAAATCCCGTTGACATCTATCAACGGCTCTGCATCGTACTGGGCTGGCGGGAGTACTGCCAAAGGCTGATCCGGCTGGTATACCACCATCTGCAAGTCTGGAGATGGTGGTGACTGGTAGGTGGGTTGCGGCTGCTGGTACGGCTCCGCCTGTACAAGGTGAACCTGTCTAGGCTGCTGGTGTGAGCTGGAGCGCTGGGATGAGCTGTTGCTGCTGCTGTGATCGCCTCGCGACTGAAGACGGGGCTGGGAAGCCGTCTGTGCCTGGTGGAGACACATGAGCTGGGTCTTCATGTTGCTCAGAGTCTGTGTCATCTGCTCCATCTGAGTGATGCCCTGACACTGCTTCTTCTCTATCAGCTCCATCCGATCCAACTTCTCGCTAATGATACCCATGTCCGCAGCGGATGACTCTGCCTATGCTGCTGCTATTGCGGACGAACTGGAAGGACCGGCGTCGACCCGTGCTATCCTTTGGTACTGCACGGGTCCTGGCTGCTGGGGTCTGCCCTGAGTGTACAACTGGGTCTGGGACATCACCATATAGTTCTCGGCCATCTCCTCGTAGATGGCCCAGACCTGGTCGTGATCCTTGGCGAAGTATGACCTGCCACAAGAAGCGTTCACCAAGCCCTGGAGCTCTGGTGTCAGCCCGCTGAAAAAGCTCTGCACAAGGTTGGGCTTGGAAATGTCGTGGTGCGGGCATCGATCAGTCGGCTCTCGGAACCTCTCCCATGCCTCATGGAACTACTCGTTGGGGAGCATGGAGAAGTTGCTGATAAGGGCTCTCGCTGCATTGGTCCGCCCGAGTGGATAGTACTTATGCAAGTACTCGGTGCAGAGCTGCTCCCAAGTGTAAACAAACTTCCCCAGATGCTTCAGCCAGGTGGCTGCTCTGTCTGCCAAGGAAAAGGGGAAGGCAATCATCCGAATCGTGTCCTGGTCCACCTGGCAGTCGTGGACAGTGCTGCAAATCATCAAGAACTCCTGGAGGTGGAGATGGCGCTCCTCAGTGGCGAGCCCGTGGAAATGGGGGAGTAACTGCAAGGTGTTCGGGGGGAACTTGAAGTCCCCCACGATCGCTGGTAGCACGACCTAATGATGCATCAGTGTCGATACAGGGTTGTGCAACTCCCGCATCGGTCTCGGTGGTCCTCCTTCCACGGCTGCGGCGGCTGCTGCGGCTGCTGCATCTGCATCATCCGGGATCCTCGGTCCCTCTCTCCTCTGCTCGCGCTCTACTCTCATCTGCTCCATCTCTCTCCTCATATCTAGCATGAACGCTCCCTGATCCCTCAACTGCTGCTAAACTGTCTCGAGAGAGGCGATCAGGGTGGAGTTGATCGCGCCCTGGTCCAGTATGAAGTGCTCAGGCACCGGACCTCTAGAGCGATCCTCTGAACTGTCGGCCATGGTGTCTGCAAAACCAAATGACCCAAACTCAGGTGCCGATAAATCTGATAATCTCTCCTCTGGCACTGGTCTCTTGGAACCGAATGAAAGGGGGTCGAGGGGGAACAGGGCGGAATCATACTTGGGCTCGGAGAGCTGGTCTCGGCTCTCGCGAGTCAACCTAGATGAATGGGTAGACGCACCCGAAAGCGGTGCAGCCAGAGGCTGCCTAAGAGATCGTCTACCCATCATCGTGATGTAGCGAGTAAGGCGGATGGGATCTGGAGAAACTATGATGATAAACAAACCCCTCAGTTCACCAACGCAACGCGAGCTGAAGACCATAAAGGCTCGGTCAAATTATCTTGTCAAGTTTTATTTTGGTGAACAATCAATCTATCAGAGCGATTACGTGACCTGTTGGGATACCCGATGCTACCCCAACCGACTGTCCCGCATGAAAGAGTCGGTAATCAGTCGGGAATAGCATCGGAGGGCTCTACCTAGTGTACGGGTCACTCTCTCGCACAATCAAACCAAACAATGAGGGGGTTGCTCTCCCCAAGACAGATTTTTAGATCAGGTGTCTTTTAGGGTCAATAGCTTAAGCAGTCCCAATTTTATGGTTTTTCTTTTTAATATTTTTCAATAAAAACAAAAGGCCTAACGAATTTTTCGATTCTCCTGATTATTAAGTCAAAAACAGGGGCAGAAGATGAAAAAGCCGATGCACGATGAAATCAATGATGCATGAAAAGATAGAAATGCGTACCTGTCTCCAGCACTCTACATGCAAAGTGATCCACGCAGAAATGTAAAGACTGAACGAAACTACCTATATGGTGCAGCGGTAAAAAGCCGAGTCCTAAACAGGCAATTTCTACTCGAAGAACCGTCTAACTGGTCACCGATCCTTCAAGCCAAAGGGTCCGGTCTCGGTCTACCCCTCCTCCTCCCGACACATCGGGTTCAGGAGCAGCGCTTGGTAGGACAGGCTACGGTACGTAGGCTACGAAGGGAGTGAGTTAGTTATTTTTATTAATGATTTATTAGTAGATCCAATTAACGCTCTATAGGAACAGGAAATCAATTAAGTGTGTGGATCCTACTAATTACGGCACAGTTAAGCAGAAAATCCTAAATCTAGGGGCTCGAGGAAAAACCGCGTAAAACCGTAAAAGGCAGCGAAGAAAAACAAAACCGCGAAAAAGCCGCAAAAAGTCCTAAGGGTCCCCCGAGCACACCGGTGCTCGGCGAAACAGACCCGCTACAAAATCCAAGTCCACAGTCTGTACCTGTATTATTACAACAGTTCTAATCAAATGACAAAAATAAAAGACTATCTACTCCTCGCCCACTCAGTCTCTCTCTCACGCTCTCCTGCAGCTCCGTGCAGAAGGGAGCCGCCTCCAAGTCTCGCGGTTGTGCCGGCTTCTCGAAAGCTATCGCCTCGGTCCTCGGGCCCTCGCAAGAAAGAAACAGAGTGTCACAAACCGATAAAATAATCAAATATAAACAAGAAATAAAAACAGGGGTATATGTGCAAAAATGCCAAATAAAATAAACAAACAAAATCAAGCAAAACAAAAATAAAGAAAAGAAAATAAAATAAAATAAAAGAAAATAAAACAAAAATAAAATAAAAACAAAAAGCCGCAAAAAGCCGCGGACTCAGAAAGAGCCGCGGAAAGCCGCAAAAAAGAAAACAAAGAGAAAATAAAAAATAAAAAGAAAAACTACTAAGCCGTACTCCCCGGCAACGGCGCCATTCTGATAACACGGCTGGCAACTCGGGTAAAAAGGTCGTCAAGGGTCGTTGCAACCCAAGTCACCAAGCGATGTCGATCGAGAAAAATAGACCACCAAATCAGATAAAAACCAATCAAACACAAGTAGCGGTCTCACTATTAGATTAACCTGGTATAGCGACCAGGGTCGAACATAAGGAGCACGAGATGGCCTCGCGGCCTACGAAGTAGTCTCAAAAAGAACTAAAATAAAAGAAATGTATTTTTGATGGATTTTTAATTTTTATAAAATTTTTTTGGGTTTTTAATTAATAAGGAAAATAAGAAAACAAGTAAAACAACCAACTTCAAGCAATTATTTAATGTAACGAAAATCACTCAAAAATTCAAATAAAAATGTTTTTATGTATTTTATGATTTTTACTGTTTTTAGTGAATTTTTGGTATTTTTCTGATTTTTATTTAATTTTCTAGAAATAAAACAATGCAAGAAAATGGAGAACTGTCCAGTCAGGAGTAAAAGGCCAATTTAAAATGCAAAAGGGCCTATTTAGCTCCTAGAGGTAATTTTCCTATAAACTAGAAAGTCTAAGGAAAATTAAGGCTCTAGAATTATTATTTTTGAATTTTTAGATTATTTATTAGAATTTTTATAACTATTTTAGTGTTTTTTAATTTTTATGAGTTTTATATAATGAAAAATGACCAAATTTGGTCAGAAAATCAAACAAGCCAAAAGACACAGTAGCTAATTTTTTATAATGTTTAGATGAGTTTTAATATGTTTTTGTGATTTTTCAAGTCAAACAGTAAAGAAAAAGGTTGTTTTTGAATTTGTAAAAATATCAAATAAAAGCAAAAATGTCTCCAAAAATTCTAGAAATTTTTACAACATGGCAGGAGCCATGTGTCCAATTTTCATTGAATTTGGAGCGAGTTTGATATTTTATTCAAAATTAAAACTTAGGTATAGTGCACAAGGACCTGTACGTAAATACCCAAAGTTCCAGGGGGTCCGGTGCAAAAATCCCAAGAAGTCACGCGCAAAATGCATGTCTGGGGCACTCAGGGACCTATTTGCAAACAAAATAAGGTTCTGGGACTAATTGGTAACAGGTACCAAAAGTCTGAGGTCCTTACTGTAAATTACCCACAAATAAACGCACATGCACAAATAAACCACGCACAGGGGTATAATTGCAATTATCTAAAAAGATTCAGTCATTCATTAACAATCCAGAACTACAGAGCTAAACATGCAAATAGCCCAAAAGAACACGTGTCGAAGCACGTGACACACTACACACAGGGGCATACGTGCAATAAGAAAACAAGACAGGGTCCAAAGTGCAAAAGTACCAACGTAAATAAAATGCTAAAAATATTTACAGGACTGAAATAAAACTAAACTAAAGCTAAGGGCCTAAGGGATAATTTAGGCCATCAGATGGGCACCACGTGTGCTGATCGACGGCTGGGAAAGGGTGGCGCCCAACGCTGGGGTCTTCGGTCTGATCGAGCGGCTGGGGTGTCTCCACATGGAGGATCGGTCGGCTAGGAAGCGACGTGGAACGCCCTCGCTGATCGAACGGTCTCGATCAACCCTCCAAGGATCGACGGTGATGGCTGCTCCTCGAATGGACGGTGGAGATCAAAACTGGAGCTGGAGGTGCATCGGACGGCTCTGAAGGATGGAGGACAAACTGGGCTCCGGCGAACTTCGCCGGGCTCGTGCAGGCGCTGGACTCCTCCTCGAAGGCCTCTGATGATCGGAGAAAGAACGTGGAGGCCTTCCGCGTCGAATGGCAGCCTCCGATGACTCGACGGAGCTCAGGCGAGATCGGCGGAGGTCGCCTGGCTGCACCTGGATGGTCGGGCCCTCAGATGGGCTCGAATGGACCTGCAAGATGGCGCAACACACTCGCGGGTCGAGGGCAAAGTGCCTCGACCCTGTCAGCGGGGGTGGAAGTGGTCTGTGCGGCGGGGCGGTCGAGCTCCTGCGAGGGGTAGACGGTGGAGCTCGAATCCCCAGCTCCTGTGCGAGCTGGGTTGAATGGAGGGGCGTAGAACGTGCGCGGGAAGAAGGCGAGTGTGATGGTGTGGTCCGATGATCGAATGGAAGGTGGGGGTGGCAGGAATCGATAATGGTCGGCGACGGCGAGATTTGGGCGAAACTAAAAATTAAAGAACAGGAAAAGGAAATAGGGCTACCTAGGTGGTCGAGTCGACTGGGGATGAGCTGCTGGTGCTCTGATCCTTGCCTCGCGGGTCGTCGTGGCCCGAGGCTCGAGCTCCTGCTTCAGGCGGAGCACGGCGGCGCTAGCTCGCCGGATCTGAGGTCCGGTCACCTACACCTCTCTTCAACACCACCGACGGAGAGCTGTCACCTCAGGGAAGGCAGTGGAGGTCACGGGACTACAAGGTGGGGAGCCAAAGATAGGCAAAATGGGAGGCGGAGCTCGGTTTATGTAATGCCAGGGGTCCGGCTAAAAACGGTCGGGTAGGACAGCTCGGAGCGCGGACCCCGAGGCGGGCATCCCGGCGAGGATGTCGGATCTGGCATGAACAAATTGGACCCGGGGTTTACGTGCGAGGTGATCGGGTTTGGATGCTAAAATTCTGTGAACTCGGGTCGGGCATGCATAACCCGTGTGAAGTGGTCCACAGGGGGGAGTTGACCGGGCGGTCAACAACCCCGTGGACCAATGAGAGGGGGTCACATGGAAAAGATTTAGAAATTAATTTAAAAATAGCAAATGGCCGAATTATTAAAAACTTAAAACATGAAATATTTTTATTTTAATTTTTTCTATTTTTTGGTGATTTTTAATTAATTTTTCAAAATAAAAATAAGGTATTTACACTTTATGCTATACATAGGTATTTATACAATATGCCTTTTTAATTTTTGATTTTTAATTTTTTATTTTTGTGCATTTTTATTCCTATTTTATATTTTATTTATTTATAGTATAAAATTAGTAATAAAAGGGTATTTTTATTTTTATTATTTATATACAATAGTGAAATAAATAGGTATATACATCTATGTACAAGGTATATTTACAATATTATTTTTGGTTTTTAATTTTTGTTCTTTTTATTTTGTTTTTATTTTTGTTGTTTTTATTTTATTTATTTACACCATAATAGATAGAATATTTACAAAATTTTGGAATTTTAATTTATTTATTTATAGGGTGAAATAAATATAGGAGTGGTTGTATGTACATGGTTACTATGTACAAGTGTTCTATTTTTATTTTCTTTTTGGTTTTTTTCTATTTTTATCTTGATTTTCTATTGATAAGTATTTACAAGCCATTTTTATTTTATTTTTGGGAGGAAAATATATTTATTTATTTATAGGTCTATTTACACACATGAGCCCCTATCTCCCTCTACTTTGGCTTTTATGCGGTCAGGCCCATGCTGAGCCCTCCCTTGGGTTAGGTTGCTCAATATTTATTCTAAATCATTCCTCCTTTTCTTTTTAATCTATATTCTTTTATTTTTGCACAAAAACATGCTAATTATTACTTTTTACACCATGCATGCTTTTGGTAATTATTTATATTTACAAATATATACATGCATTTGCAAAGGTTTTTGTAGCTAAAATATAAGAATAAAGAGTGATGAATGAGTATTCATCTATTAGGTCGCTCAATATTTATTCTAAATATCTCCCTCTTTTTCTTTTATCTCTTTATTCTTTTATTTATGCACAAAAACATGCTAATTATTTGTTTTTATACAATGCATGCTCTTTGGTAATTATTGATATTTACAGAGATATACATGTGTTTGGCAAAGGTTTTGTAGCTAAAATAAAAGAATAAAGAGTGATGAATGGATATTCATCACCCCCCTATACTTAACTTTGCTAGTCCCTTAGCAAACACTTATTTGAAAAAGAATGAAAAAGAAAAAGAAAAGGAAGAGAATGTACATTGATCAAGGTTGATTATTAAACTTGCCTTTATTAAATTGAATTATGGAGCTCGATCAGATCTTTGGATTATTAATGTGTCAGAACCTTATTTAGACTTAGGTTTAAAATTAACAGCCTCTAAGATCCACTAATCTATAATCAGGACTCCTCAATAATTCAGATCAGAACAAGTCATCATACACAAACCCTGAAGACTATGAATCTTTCCTTGTACTGTGTAAGTGAGGTAAGCTCTCCACCTCAGAAGTGGCAACTTGACAACCCTCCCCAACAAGGTAACTCTATGACCCTAGTCTGGCCACTCTTTCCTCGAGGAGCGGGGTATTCCCTTCTAAGTTCAAGTTCAACCGGCTCAAGAAGAGGGGGAAGAAGAGAATGGACCATGGCCAGTGTAGCCATGCATCCTTGGGAGCTCAACCAGTGTAGCTAAGTATCCCTGCTGCAAGCTACATAAGGTGAATCCATGAATCTCAAGCTTTGCTTATTTGCACTATATACATACTCCGGCGGGATTATCATTTTCTATCAGACCCACCACTTTTTTGGAGTTATTTTCTTTTTGCATTTTTTTTCAAGTGCATCTATACAACATATACATGTGCAGCATATATACATAAGGAGTTTTTCCTCTTGAGCCAGTAGACTATCCCTCTTTTGAAGCATTATTGCAACCCACAACTCCTGTCGTTAGACCTCATGGCAACCAGACCAAGTTGAGACGCACTTCCTTCACTAAAAGAAGAAGAGAGGTTCCGCCTAGAAGTACTACCCTCATATGCTACCCCAAGTCAAGGAAGACTGCCTCCTCACCACCTCATCCGTAGAGAGCTCGGTGCTAAGTGTGGTGTCCAAGTAAAGCCATTGTCTATATGAGTCATGTGTGTGTTGTTAAGTGCTCTACTTAGGCTCATTGAGATGACATGTGATCATAGCCTAGTGGACTCAAAGAATTAAGTCACCATGGACCTGAAAAGCCTTAACCCTAAGCCCTATAAGGTTGCTCTTAGAATTAGGTGGATTAAGATCTTAATCAAGCTCCATTTCCCAATTTAATTCCAGGCTAGTTTAAATGTCAACTATAATCCGGGAAAAACTATATACATATATACAAAGATGCTATTTACACAATATTTACACAAATACAAAATTTTTGAAAAATGTTTTGAAACCACGGATAAATGCATGAATGCAAGTTTTGCAAAATATTTACACAAATTTACACAAGGTTTTTGCAAACTTTTGATTTTCAAAACATTTTGGAAAAATTTTATACTATATACATAGTTTTGATATGCACATATTTACACAAACTTTACACAAAAAGTTTTTTGAAAACATTTTTACAAAAATAATTTGTACAATAGCTATGTATGTGCAAATAAAAGAATTATTATTACAGGGAAAATTTTTAATTTTTATGGGTTTTTGGTTTTTAGCCATTTTTATTTATTTACACACTCACACAAAGTACGAGTTATCGATAAAGTATATATGAAATATATACACCCCCCTATACTTAGCTCGAACGATGTCCTTAGAGTCAAGAGCGATGAAGAAGACATAACTCGTGCTTAGTATAGGGAAGTGAAAAGGATGGCTATATACAAAGACGAATGAAAGAATAGAAAATCAAAAGGATCTCGGCTTTTCCCCCTATACTTTGGATCAAATAATCCTAAGTATAGCAGGCTGTACACAAAGGGAAAACCGAGTGGAGAATGTACAGGGTCTACCCCCCTATACTTAGGGTAAAATATCCCTAAGTATAGGCAGCAAAAATATGGGTAGAAAGAATCAAAAGAATACCCAAGAGTCCTACATCCCCCCTATACTTAGGGTAAAGTACACCCTAAGTATAACATAATCAGAGGATGAGAAAAGGGATGTGGGACTAAAGAATGGAATGATATGGACAACTGGATCTATACAAGTCGGGGGAACAGTGATAATCAGGTGTGAGATGCAATAGATGTGAGTCAAAAGACCACATCTCACGCAAAGTGAATAGGGGCAACATCAACGACCCACGGCTCATGATCTAGAAATGGCTTGAGCCGCTGGCCGTTCACTCGAAACGTACTCTCAGAAGACAACTCAGATATGTCAATGCTCCCATTGTCGTGTACCTTTCTCACAAGATAAGGTCCCTTCCATTTGCTTTGTAGCTTCCCTGGAAATAGACGAAGCCTAGCATCAAACATCAATACTCTCTGTCCAGGCTCAAAATGCTTGTGGCTGATATGAGAATCATGCCACTCCTTCACTCTCTCCTTGTACTGTAGGCTGTTTGAGAAGGCGGTATCACGAAGCTCCTCCAAGGCTGCTAACTCTGCCCTCCTCTGGTCTCCTACACTATCTGGATCCAAAAGTATATCTGTGACTGCCCAAAGTAACCTGTGTCTCAACTCAACAGGTAAATGGCACGGCTTGACATAAACGAGGCGAAAGGGAGATGTTCCCAAAGGTGTCTTGAAAGACGTCCGATATGCCCACAAGACCGAGTCCAAAAGCTGTGACTAATCCTTTCGGTTAGGGCGGATGACTTTCTGCAATATAGTCTTGATCTCCCTGTTCGACACTTCGACTAGACCATTCATCTGTGGATGGTATGGAGTGGCAACTCGATGGTCTATACCGAACTCGCTAGCAAGGGCCTTCACCTGGTCATTGATGAAATGAGACCCCCCCTGTTAGATATCAACACTCGAGGGACCCCGAATCGTGTAATGATGTGCTTCCTCAAAAATCTGCAAACTGTCCTGGCATCTGCATTTCGGGCGGGAATGGCCTCAATCCAACGACTCACATAATCAACGGCCAACAGATTATACTCAAATCCCTGACTCTTAGGAAATGGACCCATGAAATCGATGCCCCATGCGTCAAAAACCTCACAGAAGTGAATGGGCTGCATCAGCATCATATCACGTTGTCCACAAGTGCCCATCCTCTGACAGTCAGTACACCTCTTCACGAACTCATCAGAGTCCTTAAAGAGGGTAGGCCACCATAGGCCAGATTGGAGCACTTTCTGTGTCGTTCTCCTCCCAGAGTGATGTTCTCATGCCTCAAGCTTGTAGCAGTAAGTGAGGACGCTATGGTGCTCCTCCTGAGGAATGCACCTACGCCAGACGTTATCCCCTTCTTCGTGGTAAAGGATGGGATCCTCCCAGTGGTAGGACTTGGCCTTCGCAAGGAAGGTCTCAAGCCTCTGTCTGGGCCAATCTTGTGGAACTTTCTTAACAACAAGAAAGTTCACAATATCGGCGTACCACGGGAGAGAGGTGATAGCAAGGATCGCCTCATCTGGGAATGTCTCACAAATAGGGTCAATCTGCTCAGAATCCTCGAGATGCTCTAATCGGGAGAGATGATCCACCACCACATTCTTGACTCCAGGCTTATCCTTAATGTCTATGTCAAACGCCTGGAGTAGAAGGATCCATCTAGTCAATCTGGCCTTGGCATCCTTCTTTGCCATGAGGTACCTGATGGCGGTATGATCAGTATACAAGGTCACTCTAGATCCAATAATGTATGATATGAACTTATCTAGGGCGAAGACTACGGCTAGCATCTCCTTATCTGCGACTGTGTAGTTCCGTTGCGCGGAATCCAATGTGCGGCTAGCATAGTGGATAGCAAATGGAACTCCATCCCTCCTCTGTCCCAGCACGGCCCCAACGGCAAAATCGGAGGCATCCGTCATGATCTCGAATGGGAGAGACCAATCAGGTGGCTGGAGAACAGGAGCCTCGACAACACATCGCTTGAGAGTCTCGAAGGACGAAAGACACTTGTCATCGATAAAGAACTCGGTGCCTTTCATCGGCAGGTCAGTCAACGGTCGGGCAATCCTACTAAAATCATGAATGAATCGCCGGTAGAAACTGACGTGCCCCAGGAAAGACCGTAACTGCCGCAAATTGGATGGCGGTGCGAGTTTTCTAATGACATCTACCTTGGCTAGATCAACCTCCATGCCCCTGTTGGAGATGATATGGCCAAGCACCATCCCTTGAATCACCATGAAGTGACTCTTCTCCCAAGATAGCACAAGGTGAACCTCTATACATCGCTGAAGGACTCGATCTAGGCAGTCAAGACAGGAGTCGAATCCGTCGCCGTAGACCGAGAAATCATCCATGAAGACCTCCAAGCACTCCCCTACCATGTCCGAAAAGATCGACAGCATGCATCTCTGAAAAGTCACAGGGGCATTGCATAGCCCAAATGGCATGCGTCTGAAGGCGTATGTGCTGAAGGGATAGGTGAAGCTAGTCTTGTCCTGGTCCTCGGGAGCGATGGCGACCTGGTTGTAGCCCGAGTACCCATCCAGAAAACAATAGTGGCTCTTCCCTGCCAGTCTCTCAATGATCTGATCTATAAAGGACAGGGGTAAATGATCCTTCTTGGTGGCCTGGTTGAGTCGCCTGTAATCAACGCAGATCCGCCAAGAAGTGGGTACCCGTGTAGCAATCTCCTCTCCAGACTCGTTGACCACTGTAGTGATGCCCGTCTTCTTGGGCACCACATGCAAAGGACTGACCCACTTGGAGTCGGAGATGGGATAGATAAAATCGATGCTCCACCATTTCGAAATCTCCTTCATGACAACCTCTCTCAGATTCGGGTTCAGCCGCTGCTGGAACTTACGCGACGGCTTCACCTCATCCTCGAGATAGATATGGTGGGAGCACAGGGCCGGACTTATCCCCTGGAGATCTGCTACGCTCCATCCTATCGCCTTGCGGTTCTTTTCAAGAACCCCCATCAAATGGGATTCCTGCTCTCCAGTCAAATCGGCGGAGATAATGACTGGGTACATCTCATGCTCACCCGCAAGGAATCTATACTTCAGCGACGCAGGAAGTGGCTTCAGCTCTGGACAACTGGGTGCTGGTGGATCTGGCCTCTGAAAACTCTGCGTGAACGCTGCCAAATCCGTATGGGAGAACTGAAACTCTCTAACACTCTCTGAATCTGGGGAAGGCAGCCCTGATGGACTGTCTCTGCTCTGCTCGGCATCTACCTCCTCCCTAGCTGCAGGCTCAGTGAAAGTCAGATCTGGTATGTAATCATCAAAATCAGCCCAGTCAAAATCTGACTCTGAGGGATCTGTATCATCCAAGGTGGCCTCAGTACCACCATCAACACAAAATAAATCAGTGTCGCAGTCGAGAACCGGCTCTGCTGCCTTTAAGGTATCCTGGACCAGGAACGCGCTCTCCAAGCTCTCCTCTGCTGGCATCTCTGCATCAACGAACTCTGAAGGTGAGAGGATAGCCTGTGCATCTGGGTCTGCCCAAACTGCTTCGTCATCTGTGATCACAAAGTCACAGTCCTGGTGGATGTCTGGCCCTTCATTTGTCATCTGCTCTGTATCGGAAGTAGTCTCTGAGCTTGCTCTGTCTCTGGCTCTGCTGTCCTCGACCGTCTCTATTTGTACACTTTCACCCTCGACGCAAAAGTATACCTTCCCGCTATCATGGTCGGTCACTGCCTTGGCTGTGGCCAAGAACGGGCGACCGAGAATGATGGGGGTATCGGTCACTGACTCAGGGATCTCCATGTCCAACACTACGAAGTCCACGGGGAATTGCAGGCCCTGAATAGTGACGACAATGTCCCTCTGCAACCCCTTCGACTTCTTGACAGATCGATCAGCAAACTGAAGGATTGTCCTGCTCTGTTGAAGAGTGCCCACCTCGAAGCGGACGAGGAGGGCTGCCAGAAGTAGGTTGATCGACGCTCCGCTGTCTAATAGAGTACAGTCGAACCTCTGCTCTCTGATATGGCATCTGACATAAGGGGCTCCTGAGTCTGGCCTCTTGGCCGGCAGACGGTTCTGGATCGCGAAACAAGTAGCTCTCGTCAGCACATGAATCTCTGAATGGTGGTTCCTCCTCTTCCTCCTAACTGTAGTCCTATCTCTGAGTGAACGCTGGAGTAGAGGGATGTGCTGCAAAGCCTCCTGAAGAGTCAGCTAAATGTGAAATGATCTATCATCTGCTGGCTGAACTCTTCCTGCTGTCTCTTTTTTTTTATTTTCAATTTTCTTCCCCTTTCCCATCTGAAGAGCTCTAGGGAAGGGGATCACAGGGTCCTTCTCAGATGAAGGACTAGGAACAGGTCTGAGCTGCTCGACGACAGGATCCACACATACATCAAGCATCACAGTAGGACCAGAAGAAAACAAACCCTTTCCTTTATTTCCAGAAGTGTTCCGAGATACATCAGCAAAAGGAAAAACTACAGGACTCTCAGAAGACATGGTGGGATCAGCACCACCCTCGGCTAGAAGACTCGCGACCTCAGTACCGCGCTCTGGCTCGGCAACATGGGTGGCCTCAGTACCACCTCCTCCAACTGGTGAAACGGCGGCCTCAGTACTGCCGGTGGGATCAGCATCCGTGGTGGCATCAGTACCACCGTCATCATCTCTAGCGGCCTCAGTACCGCTCTCCTCCTTGCCTGGCGCTCTGGAAGTATCCTCGGGGTGTCGCTCAAACGAGTCGCCGCATGCTGGCATCCTACCGCTCCTAAGTGTGACAAAATCAATATCAAACAAATATGCAGACATATCTCCAAATGTATCACTAGGAGTGGCATACTCAGTACAAACTACCTGCTTAGATTTCCTCTTGAGGTTATTCGGATTGGGCTCTATCTGGGCAGGGATGGCGGACTTCCCTCTCACTATGTCCCGCATCTCTTGGCGGAACTCATCCATCTCCTGTCGGAATGTAGCCTGCTGATCAGTGAGAAGGCGTGCTATGTCATCCAAGGCGGGGTTCTCATAGGATGGCCCATGAGAACCTGACGGGTAGCCTCTCTGGAAGTGAGGCTGCTGCTGCTGTGTGTGAGAGGGGTAAGACTGTGGATGATGATGCGGCTGATGAGGCTGATCGCGCCTCCAAGATTGTCCCTGCTGATAGGGACGAGGACCATACGACTGTGACTGTTGTGGCTGCTGCTGAGTGTATGCTGGGGGCTGCTGCTGCAGGTGATCCCTCTGATGGCTGGACTGGCCACCCTGTCCTGACGGCTGCTGCTGGGGATGGGCACCTCCGGCCGCCCAACAGAATCCGGGATGGTCTCGTCGGATACCGGGTTGGGGGCAGTCGTACCAAATCCCGTTGACATCCATCAATGGCTCTGAATCGTACTGGGGTGGCGAGAGCACTGCCAGAGGCTGATCCGGCTGGTATACCACCATCTGAGTGTCAGTGGATAGTGGTGCCTGGAAAGGAAGCTACGGCTGCTGGTACCCAGATTGTGGATTTTATCCGATTTGTGTGCACCCCTAACTGAAATCATACCTCCGACGACTGATCCAAAATCTTGGACATGCTCCTGCATCACTCCATTCAGCTGACCACGTGGTGATGGTGTGCTCTGGTGACATTGAACGCATGTTGTGGTGCTCGTTGAAAGTCACAGTCTCGATGATGAAATATCGATCTTGTTAATTGCCTAGAAGACCATGCTGGTATCCCACTCTATTGTTGCATATGCGTGCCTAAGCCACTATCACGCGAAGGTCATTTGACCTTGTAATGGCCCAACTGTCTGCAACAGTAACAAACTCTACTACTCGATTAGGAAAGGGTCTCACTAGAGATAACATTACGACCCCTGGTCTACGGTTCTATGGATGTGTCAGGGGAGGAGAATAAACTGAACCACGACCATCCAAGGCATCTCCCGAGGTAGGAGATGGTGTGAACTAACTAGCAGGTGGTACCATCGTGGTTGAGGGGAGGCAATGTTCTCTACGGAATCGAGTAAAGTCCAGGCATGCTACTTGGTAAGGTTGTGGAGGTGGTAATTTTGCCTAGAATCTTTGCAATCGACTTTGTATAGCTACCCACTCCGTCCCATTCACTTTGACCTCCTTGATGGAGGAGAGGTCCACTGTAAACAACATGTACTGGACCTCCACATGCATCCACTTGATGAACTTCTGCAAGTTCTCCTCAGGATAAGTCATAGTGTTCGAGGAGTAGAGAGAAACTTTGTATACCAGATACTCTTGGGTCGTCATCGACCATTGTGTCAGCTCAGTGAACTCTCTCGTATGATCCTTTACCCAATGGTCTGGGTAGAACTCACTATAAAACTTGTTAAAAAAAGATATCCCAGGTAATGGGTTCAACACAGTGTCCCTGGTGGCATACCACCATCTCTATGAATATCATGCCAATGAGTACTCAACAAATGATAGCCACATGTCCTTTGGTGTGTGGCTCATCCTCAAAATCTTGGACACCAGGTCCAGCCACATATTTGTATCATTTGGCATAGTGGTGCCAAAGGACTGTAGTACCTAAGCTATCTACTAAGATGTGTAGGTGCTCTAATGCTTCTGCGAAGCTTTCAAATCATCCATCGGTTTGGGCTCTAGAGACAATGCTGGGTTGATGGTATCCTCATCCTCGTGAGAAAGACGGTAGGAAGATTCATCCAACTGTTTGGAGTCGTAGCTCTATCGCATCCTACGTAGGCGAGCCATTTGTTGTGCCACATTAGAGTCTACACGAGGCGACATGGCTCTGCATAGAGAACCACATTATTATTCACTTTTACCTTGCAAGAGACACATGGACATGGATACTATACTTATGTTATTTTCTTGGAATCATGTCTGATCATAAGACTTCAAAACACTACCATGCACTTTGAACACCAATGAGGAACTACATACATGGAAAGAGGAGGAAGTATCACTGCTCTGATGTCAAATCGTGACAACCTCCTCCCTAGGTCCCGTATACTTGGCGATCCATTTCTAGACACGTAAGTTCCACATTCAAAATATACAAACAACAAAAAATCACATTAAAGACTGGAATTCGAATGCTTCTACTGTAGTTTCGAGAGATATGATGTGTACATGCGCATATGGACATCTCTCTTTTGCAAACATGTATATTTTGTGGCATGGAATGTACTCATGGATACTATGTGAATGAATGTATGGAAAATGAATTTTGAATTCCAATCTTGTATGTTATTTTGTGCTGCTTGTGTGCATTTTTAATCTGGAACTTATATGCATGGAAATGGGTTGTTAAGTATCCAAGTCACGGGGAAGAGTTCATTGCATAAAGAGATGATGGATGGAGTTGAGACTTGTCTCTGAAATTAGAGTTGAGGATTGAGTCATTATGCTAGCATCTTATACCAGGATCTTGGACAAAAAACAATTGTACATATGTATGGCCATCAATGCCTAAGTCATATCCCTTACTTATATTATAGAATAAGAGAGTATAAGAACCACATGCTTCGAGTTCGTTTTGGGCGAGTGTCGAACGACCCTTGACCTTCAGTAGTTCACGAAACTTGGTACCTGATCGATGAGTCTTGTCATCACTTTCACGATTAGAAATTTAACAAAAAATTATTTTATTTTGAATTATCTATGATTCATTAACTAGATATCTGAATTTTAGCTTGAATTCCTAAACAAAACACTAAATAAATACCATTAAAATAATAAATTAACAAAATTACACCTGCAATAAAAATGTAATAATATATATATAATATTGTAAATAAATTCACAACATAATTCAGATTAAAAGCCGTAAAAACAAGGAGTTGAAAATTGTAAAATCACACGTAAATAGACAAACTTTCTTTATTTTTAATAAATTCATTTTAAATCTGATTGATATGAAATAAATTCCATTATGTACATATGGATAACCTAAATAAATCAAAAAAAATAAAAGATACTAGCTTGTATGTTTGTCAAATAAGCCAAAATCCAAGTTTTGTGATAAAAAGTCATATATGTGCGTAACTTCTCCCTATAGTCTCCTATGATCCCATATAGTTTTTGAATTAGTACACATTCAATTCCTTATAAATTAATATTAAATTTAAAGGAATTGGTGTTCATGTAAGAAACTTGGTTTTTTGGACCAAATTGTATATTATACATTTTTACTAACTTCACCTTATTATTTATGTACATAAATAATATTTTTTAAATTATCTCCATTTAAATTTCCTTTATTCTATGTTTTTAATAAATGGATTAAAATTAAAATCCAAAAATTATAAAAAGTAAAGAAAACGAAGTGGTATGATATTGCATATATTGTATATATTTTATCTTTCCTTTTTTATTTGCTTTTTCTTAATTATTATAAATGAAAATTTGTTTAGTGATGTTGGGGGTAGACGATGGTGTTGGATTGGAATTCTAGGATGTTAAAGTTGATGTTGCATGCGGAGGCGGTTGTACTGTAGCCAAAAGCGATGTAGGTCACGATCCTTGGTGATGCTGGCGGAGGTGAAGATGCGTTGATAATGGGGAATCATGCAAGGGCTCTTGCGATGGAGAACCACAAGAGGTGTCAGAGATGGATATGTGCTAGTTGCTGGTGATGGCAACAAAGGCATTTGTTGACGGGGGAGGTGTTGGGGCTTCACGTGAGAGACCACTCAAGATGGAGGTGTGCCATCTATGATCACGAGTCTTAGGGCTCTGGTGCCATGTGAAATGTGTAAAATCTATACTTTATTTTATATTTCTCAATTAAAGAGGAGACAAATACTGAAGTGCTCCTTACGGTTATCAAAAAGGGAAAGAAAGGATACAAATATGGAAATGATAATGACCTTTAATAAAATTGTAAAAATGATACAACTTTAATATCTTATATTACAATACATGTAATAATCAATGAAATTATTCTAATTATATACCCACCCGATCTCAAAATTTTTAAAAACAATCATGTAATTAAACCTAGTTAAATAATTAATACAATATTCATATCAATTACACCAACCTCATTATCCACCCCCCTTAGGAGAGGAGAAAGAAGATAAATCGACCTCAAGAAAAATAATAAGGCGAAATATTGACTCCATCTTATATATGGTATACTTATTAGGTCTTTTTATCACTTGCGCCTTTCATAGTTGTTGCAAATTAAGTATGCCCTCCCTTTTTCAAAATATCACTTGTGCCCTGAATTCTTTCTCAATTATCACATGTGTCCTCATGTTAATTATCGTTCATCCGCATCCTAAATAGACGTTAGCTTTTGGGACAAAGAACATTAGATTGAATAATCAAGGTAGCTAGGGTAGATTGATATTCCACCCTTCCTCCTCCACAAGCGGTCCAAACCTCTTCCTCCACCCCTCCCCTAACCTCTAGAATGCTCCCAATCTCGGCCACCCCCTCCCCTGACATACAACGCTGCCCCTACATCCTCCTCTGCCACCTCCTCCATCCCCGCCTCCTCCACCCCTCCCATGACCTCCAACACCTCCCATTACCTCTGTTGCCCCATCCTCTACCCTTGCCCCACCTCCTCCTCCCCTCCTGTGACCTCCAGCACCTTCTCCTACCTCAGCCACCCCTCCCCCAACCTCCAGTGCCGCCCCCACATCCTCTATTGTCACCTCCTTGGCCCTTGCCCCCACCTCCGTCGCCCCCTCTCCCGGCCTCCAGGGATGCCTCTTTATAAGTCTTCTCATTCTCATTTACTTCTAAGAGTTGACATCCCAAGCAACCTACATCGCCGAAGAAGATGGTGCCCATCCGACATTTTTTTCATCCTTGTGTTATTTTCATGAGATTTTATTGTTACCGAAGAGATTGGTGTTTTGCAACGTCGAGAGCCTTGATTGAGCAGTAGGAGCACGCCACAAGTCATAGACCAGAGTTCTGCTACGAGCTTTGTCCATGTGTGCAACTCCATACCTCCATCCATCTGCAGCCTCCTCTGAGACCATCATCGTGCAGTTGAGCCCGATATAAGCCTCTTGAGGCCTCTCGTGGGCTGCTCCAGTTGAGGCGGAGAAGATGCGACGGAAGGAGGAGCAACAAAGGCAAATGAGAGGCAAAGGAAATATGAGCATGTATGGTGGAGCGAGCCATAGGAGGAGGAGTTGGAAGGGGGTATGGGAACGATGGAGGAGGGGTTTTCAATTTACCCCTTTACTCACACCATGGTCGTTCAACTTATTGACAGTCAAACTAACATAAAGGCACACGTGATAATTGAGCGCGAAGTCAAGAGCACAATTGATATTCCAAAAAAGAGAAAGACATAAATAATTTCGTAACATCCAAGAAGAGCAGAAATAAAATCTCTGTTTATTACATGATATAAGAAATAGTCTTAATTTGGGGTCAATCCAACGGGCCAACAACGTGTCCTGGTTTTTTCGGAAGGTTTTGGGTTTATGCTGGGGAAATCATTTACCATTGAACATAAATTCGCATGCAACGTCGCCGTCCCCGAAGATCCTCTTTACTTTCGGTTTTTTTCTCTCGAACGTGATCGCCCTTAATCCCTCTCTCTTCCCCCATGTCACTCCGATTCCACGACATCCATTCCCACAACCCTCGAATCATCCAGCTTCCGACTCGTAACCATTTCCCTACCTCTGCTCGGCAATCCTCCACTCCCACGACGCTCCCTGTTCGGGGCAAAGTCCGCGGCCTTTCTCCTCATCATGACATCCGCATTACAGCAAGAAGGAGCTGCGAGTTCCATCTCTGTTTCCACTCGACCTTCGCCATGGACGACGTACGTTTCCGATTATTTCCTCTTGTCTATTCCAGCAGCATCGCCGCTGCCATTTCGACATCTTTTGTCCCCTGACAGGATTCCATGGTCGTTCCTTCGCTGCTGGATGAGAGCGACGGGTTTTCGGGGAGGCACACGTACTTGTTATCGTCCAGTGAGGGTGAAGAGAGCGATGGGGACCTGCTGCCTGGTCCTACTGAGGGTGTCGAATTGCCCGTAGGTAAAGAGCGGTTGGATGGCACTGAAGGCGCCCTGACCGTGACTGCTCATCGGCTTGCAACGTTAAGGGGGCATCATAGACGAAGAGGAGGGTAAGACGAGCTGTCTTGGTGCTGGTCGGGGTTTATTTCCTTTCACACAAATTCCAAAAAGTTTCCGCTAATGTTGGGTTTGTTATGCGTGCCACTGCCAAGGCTAAAGCTGGATGGCTTCGCCAGAGACGCATTACTCCGGTTTCTTTGCTTGTTCTGCATCGCTGTTTACATCTTGATTATAAAGTTTTTTATTCTTGATTTTGATGTATATCTCATGCTTTTGATTTGCTGTGAACCACGTCGACCCTGTTCGTGCTTTAGTTGTTGCATTGCAATACATGATAAACGAGGAAAACATCCTAGTATGGTATTAAAAAGGCTAATTCTTTACGTATACAACAACAGCAACAACAAAGCCTTTTCCCACAATTAAGTAGGGTCGGCTAAATTCTTTACGTATGACAAAACAAAAACTAATGGCCATAGAACCATTGCAATATAAGCTTATCTGAATGTGATATACATATCACAATTTGAGAATGCGGCACTCGTGAGATTTCAAGGATATCCGAGCATACATCAAATTTAAGAGCATGATTGTGCTTGCAACTCCAATGTCATATCCTCAAAGCATGCTGCGTATATTGCATTTTGAGGATGTGACATCGGTGTCCCGAGACCGGTGTATATCACATCTTGAAAATAAGATATTCATATTATATTTCAATCTGACATACATGAAGAATAATTTATCTTAATACTATATTTATGAATTTTCCTTAATGATATGCTCTTTTTGGTTCACTCATATGTGTAATTATGAGGAAATTCTGCAAGGATCATATTTGGAAAATTATAATTTATTAATAACCATAGCAGAACAACTACTTCCCTGAATTCGTAGATGCCGCTTCTGTTTTTAACATAAGCTACCTTTTCAAAATGCATCTTCCCTTTTTTAAACAATAGTTGGCTTTCTAAAAGATGACTTTTCAGATTTCAAAGCAATGTTTCACAAACAAGCTTTTACCACCACCGCTGAACTGCTATTGTTACCGCTATTTAGCTTCTGCTGTCTACTCTTCTTGTTGCATCTTGATGTCTCGTCGACGAATGACCTAACGATACAAACAAGTTCCATCGACAATTAATCATATAAGGTAGATGTTTATCCCAATGTGGAACAACTGATATAGGAAATGTGAATAATAGATAATAGGAATCCATATTATGTTTAGGAAAGAGTATTCTATAATATTTTTTGTATTAGAGACCATTGAAACAATTACATGGAGACAAAGTAAGAAAGTAAAATAGAGAAAAGTCCTTAGGTTACAATTCTTACTTTTCGATCCCTAGTTGCTATGGGGAACAGAGGACGAAATACAATCGATTCCTCCATTTAAGTGGTTCTCGCTTCTTCTTGTTCATGTTCCTACCTCCTCCCCGAATAGTTCCCAATGTTTGGCACTTTCCATACTTCGTGGGTGCAACATCAACTGAGTCGCTCATGATCAAGTTACAACCTAAGATCTATGACCATATTATGTTTACTCTTCGTATTTCGTTCATTCCATCGGTATGCTCCCAGGTACCTGTTATTGTGATCCGTTTGTCAGAACCAAGGGGTCTTTCAGTGGTCACGAACAATCATCGCTTTTTGATGGTTTTTTCGCTTCTCACTGCTGCTCTTTTCACACCTCCGGATATATGGTGCTAGATCGTCGCCTCTTTCTTGATTTCTTCGATCATGGACTTGGCGGTATATGTGGCATCGATTGTACAAGTTCGTGAAGAGGGCTAGACGAGTAGAATGAGGGAGAGTGTCTCGATCGAGAAAAAAGAGGAGTAGCCCCACATAACCCCCTCCCCCCTATGACTAAAACACAGAGGAGAAAGAGCCTTCGAGCCAAACTAAGGAATAAAAAAAAATCAATAGTCGAGCGAGTTAATAAAACAGAGGTTTGATATTCGCTACTATATATTTAAGAAAGTTGATAACTAATGTATAGTTTGCGTAGGCGATAGACTTTGGTCCTTGACCCTGCCTGGCCCATTCCTTCCAAATAAAGGACATGCCGGGCGGCTTATGATCTATCTGTGGAGGGGGAGGGGTGGGGAAATGAGGGGATTGAACAAGCGAGAACAAATATTGGATAAGGAAGAAAGGGGCAAATTCCTAGTAGTTCATATAGCACGAAAAGGAAACCCGATTTCAGTCAGACTTTCTCTGAATCGTAATTCTTCCTTTCCGCTAATGTGGTGCCGGTTGGGGTGAGGAAGAGGCTCGAGTCCATCATAAGACGCTTCTTCTGGTCTTCAGCTGGGCATTTAGGTGGCTTCCCTCTGGTGGAATGGGGGGCGATGTTTTGCCTGAAGGATGCTGGGGGCCTGGGTGTCCGAAGTGTAGAGGAAATGAACAAGCGCTAGTGGGAGATGGGTAACCCGCATTTGGTATGACTGCGACATCATGGTGTGTAACCTCATTAGGAGACTTTCCGAGCCTGGATTATCGTTCCCAAGTACGAGGGACCTTGGTGGGAAGCCACCTTTTTTTGGAGAGGTATATAGCATGGCGCAGGAGATTCACCCATTTCTGAGGCATGTGGTTGGGGACGGCGCAACTTTTCATTTTTGGACCGACGACTGGAGTGAAGGTGTTCCGCGTCTGCACTGGCGATGCTTCTGGACTGTTCGGTGGTGGATGTATGGGAGGGACACTCCTTTTCCCCTCAATTTATATCCGAGCTCTCGAAGCAGCGGGTAGAGGAGATTCTTTATATATTGCGGGAGCTCGATGGGGTGGCTGGGCCCACGGACGGTCGTGACTGTTGGATCTGGCATGATGGGTCATACTTGGTTGATAAGACTTACATGGCTCTGAAGGCTGAATGCAAGCGTATTTGGTTGACTGCAAGCATATTTGGAGTTGGAAAGTCCCAACACGGGTAAAAGTATTCTTATAGCTTTTAAGGAGAGGCAGATTATTGATGAATCACAGATTTATGTGCATCATTCAAGGGGCAGACATGGAATGTCCTAGGTGCTTGGACATCGTTGAGGATGATGAACATATATTCTTCGCTTGTGGCAGCTCTATGGAGCTCTGGTACAGCTTTGGTAATGGAGACGTGAATACTAACGATGCTTCAAATTTTGGTCCTCCATTGAGGCGAACTGGAGTGGTATAGAGAAGGAAAGAACGAGGATCTTGATGGTAATATGGGGGCTTTGGAGGACAAGAAATGGCCTACTCTTTAGGCATGATCGGTTCTACGTCAAGAATGTGTTGGTGCATGCAAATGCGATGAGTGAGGGTTGGAACTCGTAATCTTGATATGTGTATATTTACATTAGGATTGTAATAATCTTTGGTGATAAATGGTAAAGTTTTTTGGCATACACCTATATGGTGCAAGCCCTTTTTTTCTTTCAAAAAATACAATATAATTCTCATCACTCTCTTGCTAGGTGGAGCATATAGATCCACCATGCTTAGTTCAGAATTCATCTATCACATGGTATATTTCCTAGGTACTTTCATGCTCCTCTGCTTTGGGCTCCTTCATCCCATGGCTATGGCTATGATTACAGTGGTTCAAAGTATCAAGGTAAACCTGTTCTTTGCTTGGGGCTATGGCTATGGCTATGCTTAGTTCTTTATGGGAGTTTCTGATAGTTGTTCGCTTTGTGATGGAGAGGTGGATCCATGCTAAGACTATCCTTAAGTCATGGCTCTTGTAAGGCAACCGTGTATTTTTTCTTTTATTATTTTAATGAAATAGAAATAGGGCTGGCACTATAACACGTTTCCTCCTTTTTTGGCAAAAAAGCTATTAAGGTATAAAACAATATGGTGACAGTACATATTCTTAGTCGCAGAGCGAGACAATCAATTTTTAGAAAAAGAAGGGTGGCCTCCTAAGACGGGACCCACTTTTGTGTAATTGTATATATAATAAAAAGATAGGTATTACATCAATTTACATATGCCATAAACTACAGAGTGCCCTACAATGTTCAATAACATTCTCGGTATAGAAAAATTGCCCCCCAAAGACAGCCTTCTTCCTGGCACACCAAATCGACCATACTAAAGCAAACAGGTACACTGTCTTCATGTCCAAAACCACAAACAACTCTAATGCTTCTCCAAAAGGTTGCGCAATCTAACTGGTTAAGCCACAAAATGTTGGCCTTGTTCCATACCTCCGTTGAAGATGGACATGCGAAAAATAGATGATCCACGACCTCCACTGCCGTCCCGCATCTATCACAAGTAACCTCCTCCAAGTCTAGCAATCGCCCCCTCCGATTCTTGGTGAGGACCCTCCCAAGCCTGAAGAGCCAAAGGAACACCTTACCTGGTTTGGCACCCTACATCTCGAAATCAAACCGGCGTCCACCCTCACCTCCTCCTGCGTCTCACTCCCGTCCTCCACCAAGAAACGATTTGCCTTTTTAACCGTAAATCTTCTATCTCCCCAATGTAAAGAATCATTTTTGATGTGTTAGTTATGGAATCTTTGATGACTTCTACTAAAAAAATGTGTCCTCCTTAATGAGCACCCCTTGTAGAGATTGTCTCTTACTCCATCATTATCATTATCACGAGGTTCCCAAGCTCCTTCACATTTCCACTGTGCCACCCGTGATATCGGTTCCAACCTCGATACCTCTACTGCATTGTCTCAAGCAGTACCGCACAGCCTTTAGTGGTTTTACTACGCTTTAACGTTTGCGCTGCATCAAGTAGCTCCTCTCGCCTATTGGGGCCTCATCTGTCCTTTTGCCACTTCAATGGTATTTGATGAGGTTCTACCTTTTGATGTAGATGACGTTTGAATATTCCTTTCTCGTAGTTTTTTATGGCTCTGCCATAGCTTCCAGTGATATGAAATCCTGGTGACATCACCAACAAACGATACGAGTAACATGAGGTATCTGCTATCTGATTGTCAAATTGGATGAGATTGGTTACACCAATGGTCACAAAACTTCTTAATATCAATCAGAGAATAAAAAGAAGCTTCGTATTCTCCTGAAATCATAATCAAAACCGAAGAAATGTAGATATGCTATATGGGATGAAGACCACGATTTGGAGTGTGCGTGAATATTTAATGGAGTTATTCCTCAGATTGCATATAAGGTGGTCTATTATGACATAAAATACAAGTACACGATTCAAAACAATATGAAGGAGTTATGTTCTTAGGAGGAGAATGTGAGCCATATGTTCAAAATATACGATGAGTTGATGCATCTTCGGTAGGACAGGGAGCCTTTTGCTGTGTACTACTCATAGTTGAAGTTGCTGAGTGAAAAGTACAATTCTCTAAGGGCAGTCTGCATGAGCAAGCCATAGATTGTGGCTTGAAAAGAATAGGTGATTATGACTTTCTTAGCTGGATTGGGTTTTGTCTATTATATGATAATGAATACCACACTGCCCACTTTAGAGGAGGCGTACAACATACTCAATCACTCTAGCGTGTCCTAGTAGCATAATGATGCAGTTAACAAAATTAGGAGGTGAGGAGAGAGAGAGAAGATACGGGACAAGGCTAGCAGGACGAGGGAGGAACGAAGATGAGAAGAGGAACCCTAGAAATCAAGGGAGAGGATGGGAGGTAATGATAGAGGAAATATCAAAATCAATATTCATTTCATAAATCATGGATTATTTCTAAACAAGAACTACTAAACCCTTTATATAGGGAGAGGTGAATTACAAAATAAACATGGAAAATAAAATTGACCATCAAAGTATAAATAATCATTTCGAAACGAGCGGAATGTGTCACTATATATTTAACAACAAACAATATAGTGACAGATTTAACTATACACTTTTTCATTGTAGTGAATGTTAGGAAATTATGTTTGAAGATGATGTAGTTATAATTATTCTGTATTTAGTAGTATTTTCAACTTTACAAAGATATATAGCCGCTTTTATGACTTTTTGACACATATTATGTCTTTTTATATGTTTGATTTTAATATTAATCAAATAAAAAACAACATTAAAACTCTATATTTGCAATGATATAAAAAAGGAAGGAACTGATCCATGAACATTTTAACGTCAAATTTGAGTGCATGATATCACAAGAAGTTTTGGAATTAACTTATTTATTTTGAAGTCTGTCTGCAATTACCTAAGAAGTTGGAGGAAGATTAGAAATTCATTCCATAAATATTTTAACATTAATTTTTGATGCATTATGTGACAATAAGAGTAGAAATTAACTCATTTATCTCAATAGTAGTATTCTGCACAATGCACACTATTCACCTCCGTGCAAAGCACGTGTAAAAAGTTTGATTTTTTTTCAATTATACTTTAAAATATTCTTTTTTATTACACAATAAACTTGTCATTGTAAAAAAAGATCGTAAAAATATGTGTACATGTATTATAGAATATTTAGATAGTTTACTTGGTACAAACGTAAATATTATATGATATTTTTTACCCTGAAGATGTATGAATGTGCATTTAGATACTATAGAGAAATTAAGAGTCGTCTATGTAAACAAAAATCTTATTCCATGTTTAACTTAATTAAGCGTATAGGGATAACTTGTAAATCAGGTTTTTACATCTAAATATAACAAATGCACTCACCAAAGGGGTTGATCCAACTTTTCTAACCCATGTCAACTTCAGGCATCCTACAAACAATGTCGTGTTTTATTTCATTATCTATGTTGAGATATTAGTTATATTTCTTATTGTTTTCATATTATCTGTTTCTTTTATTTTCATCTTGTAATTTTCCCAACAGGTTCCTCTCTTATATAAGAGAACCTAGGGCCCTTCAATAATGCAATTCATTATTTTGTTTCTATATGGTATTGGAGCGATAGTCCTAGACCGAAGTTCCCGTATCCCACCCAAACCCTAACCCTACCCGCCAGCCCCTCTCGCATGCCACAGTACCGTCGTCAGCCTCTGCCCTCCCCTACTCGGTCGTCACGTGGGCCCCCAGCCCGCCGCTGCTGGCCCTAGCCCGCCGCCGCTAGGCCCAACAGCTCCCACGCTCGGGTCCCTGGCCGCCGTCGGCCCCTCCCTTACGCCTCCTTGCACCTCCACACTTTTCTATGCACATCTGTGGTTCGAATTGCAGTCTAAAACGGTTTGATTTTAACTGGAAAACGTGATTTCGGACACATAATTCGCGTTTTCCGGCCCTAGCATGCATCAAAGATTGGCGAGGATGGTTGTATGAGTCTACACATACAACCAATCATCTGTATGATCGTGTAGACTCGTTCATATCGATCTACTCCCCAGTAGAGTTCCGTTGTTCGATCGTTTTACCATCATGTCATAGAACAAGTGTGATATTTTCTTCGTTCGATACCTTCAAGGGCCTGACTCCCATCACAAAGATGGATGGGACCAACTATGAGTTGTGGTCCATGCAGTTTCTCACCCTCATGTAGTGCAACGACAAGTAGCACATCCTGACAGATCCAGAGCCAACGGATAAGACCGTGGCCAATGCTTCTTAGAAGCAAGATGATGCGTATGCGCGTGTTTGGCTGTGTGAGACCCTCACCACGGAGATAGCCAATGATATTCTGAATCAGCCCACCGCCAAGGCGATGTGGGACACTTTGGCATCCACTCAAGCGAAGAATGAGGCCAAGATTCTTCAGCTACAGTTCGATATCTACAAAGCCAAGCAGAATGACCATCCTCTGCACGTGTACTACTCTTCGCTCTGTGGCATGTTCGAGAAGTTTCATAGCTACATGCCTATTACGACATCTACGGAGCAACAGAAGGTATATAGGAACTCCACGATGGTTGGAGTTTTCATGGCCAGACTTGATACAGAGTATAAAGCAACGCATACACAGCTTCTTACTGGAGCTACCATACCTCCCATGGAGGAGGCCTATAATCGTCTTAGTCGGATTATCATGCCTTCTACGACCACTCCTCCACCCTCTTCAGTGATGGCCGCTTCTCGTGGCCGAGGAGGGATGACCCAATCCAGAGGATGCACCCCTCGTGGCAGAGGCAGTGGACATCAGCGTGGTCCTTGCACCTACTGTCGTCGACTAGGACATGCAGAGGATACATGCTACCAGAAGCATGAATATCCTGCTTCTGGTCGCGTGGCAAAACATATTGAGCCGTCAGAGACTCTAGCTCCCCAGGCCGATCCTCTCCTGGATGATATTGTCTCTCGTATTCGAGAAATCATGACTCCTATTGCATGCACCACCACCACAGATGCCACAACCACAACCAGAACCTCTTCGAGCTCCTCAAGTATCGTTTATGCTTTTACTGGTAGTAGTGGTACAAATATGACAGAGGATTATGGACTCTGGTGCTTCCCACCATTTTTGTGGAGGCAAAGCATAACTGAGGTCCTAAAAGACCATGCCTCTTGGTAGATGGGTTGTCATTGCTAATAGAGACCACCTACCCATTACAGGAAGGGGGAGGTGCATTTGACGCTGTCCATGCGCCTTCACAATGTTTTATATGCTCCTGACTTTCAGATGATTTTACTTTCCATTAGTCAGATTACTAAGGATCTGCATTGTCGTGCCATTTTGGACCCTTGGTCTCTTGTGTTTCAGAACATACTCACAGGCAAGGTGATTGGATGTGGCCGTGAGCAACGGGGGTTTTACAGACTGGTCCAACCTCCTTATGTTGGTGTTTCTACTATACCTACTGGACCAGTCTCATCATATCTGTGACACCTTCATTTTGGCTACCTTCCTCTCCAGAAGCTGTGTCATGTTCTCCCCCAGATTTCCACGAGATCCTCCTTCCAGCGTGAGGCATGCCAGCTTGGGAAGCATCATCGTTCCTCCTTTCCATCTCGTCTGAGTCGGAGCAGTTCGCAGTTATTTGAGCTCCTTCATTTAGATATTTGGGGTCCGAGTCGTGTCCCTGATCACTAAGGACACCGTTTTTATTTGGTTGCTGTCGATGATTTTTGTATACTTTCTTGGGTCTTTTTATTGAAGAATAAGTCTGAGGTTGGATCTGTTATCATATCTTTTATTAATGAGATAAAGAATATTTTTTCTGCCAACGTCAAATATCTTCGTTCTGATAATGCCCTCGAGTTCTGTACCTTACAACTTTCTGACTTTCATAGATCTCTTGGCATTGTTCACCAGACCTCGTGTGCTTATACATCCCAGCAAAAGGGTTTGCCGAGCGAAAACACCGTCGCTTACTTGATGTGACCAGAACCTTGTTGATACCGAGTCGTGCTCATCACGCTTACTGGGGTGATGCAGTCCTCACTGCATGTTATGTAGTGAACTGCATGCCCTCGTCTGTGTTGGGAGAGAAGATTCCTTTCTCAATTGCCTTTTCGAGAAGGATCTTTTCTCGCTTACATCTCGTGTGTTCGGTTCTATTGCATTTGTTCATGATTTCTCTCCAGGTCGTGACAAGCTCTCTCCCAGAGCTATTAAGTGCATTTTTGTCAGCTACTCTCTTTCATCCTCGAGAGATGCCTTTAGATGACTAGGTTGATCTTAGATGATCACGCTGCATTCTGGAGCCTCAAGATCAGATCTGGATAGAGATGGCTGGGCGGCAGTCCTTGAAGGACTCGTGGCCTGTTAACATGCTACAACCTGCAAAGGAGCAGTGGCCCGCGAGGAAGGCGACAACCGCGAGGAGGCGATAACCCGCGAAGGAGCAGAGCACCCGCCCGCACGCGGTGAACATGGAGGCGTCCACCTCGAGCGGACGTCGTGAGCAGTGGCTGCATGCGAGAGAGGTCTTGACCTTACGTGCTCGGTGGCTGCCTTGCCCGCGCGAAAGGCAACAACCTCGAGCGAGAAGAAGCTAGGGTTTCGGTGGGGAGGGGCTAGGGTTAGGGCACATGCTCTGGTCTAGGACCGTCGCTCTGATACCATGTTGAAAAGTGTAAGAAGAAAAGTTGTATTCCATCTAACCCTAGAGCTCTCTTATATAGGAGAAAAGCTCAAGGGGTAAATTACATAAACGTGACAAGAGAAATAAACAATATAAATAAATATGACAATAACATAAGAACCTTAACAAGGCCTATATCAAATTTCGGGCCTTGAGCCGGGCCCAAGGCCCACGTTTTTTTATTTTTGACGGCCCAAGCCCAAGCTCGGCCCAATTTTCATGGGCCGGGCTTGGGCCGGGCCGGCCCATAATAAATATGCTGCATGAGTAAGGTTAATGATATTATTTACCCGGCTTTTGTGTAGTACTATGAAACAACGGTTAAGTTTATCCTATAATTAAAAAAATTACAATGAACTAAATCCTAGTAAATTCTTGATAATATAGGCGGATAACGAACCTGAGAACAATGGTAGTGAATCCTTACGTCCTTGGTGATCATAATTTTTTAAATAGGAGATAGATCTTTCGACGCATAAGGTTTGATAAAAGAGAGTATCTGTTGGACAATTACACTCGAAGCTTCATGTCGTGAATTTGACAAAGCTCTCTCAGACATCTTTGCCATCATTTTTTCATCTCCTGATAAAGTGAACCAGAAATTCTCAGATAAAACTGCTCTACTTCCACAAGGGCCAAAGCAAAACTTGGTGAAGTGTATAAAATATATCATATATATATATAAATAACATTTGTGTTATATGAAAGGGATTTTATCACTTGTGCCCCTCCGAGATGTTGCAATATCAGTTATGCCCCTATCTTTTTGGTAATATCAGTTGTGCCCCTCAAAACTTGCTAATTTATCACTTGTGCCCCTCGGGTTAGTGACCGTCCATCCACAGTGCAAACGGCCGTTAACTTTGAGGACATAGGTGGAATTACTTTTAAAAAAAAGATTATACGGTACCCTCTTCTTCTTCCTTCTATTCCCCATCCTCTTCCTCTTCCTCCAACCTCCTCCTCCTCCCTCTCCGCCCCCGCCCCAGCCCCATGCCGCCCAGCTCCGCCCCGAGCTCCCCTCCCCGGTGCCGCCCCTTGCTGCCCTCCGCCCCAGCCTCCAGGCCGGGCGCCGCCCCCTACCGCCCTCCGCCCCAGCCTCCAGGTCGGGCGCCGCCCCCTGCCGCCGCCCTCGTGGCGCCTCCTCCTCGTGGCGCCTCCATCGCGCGGCCGCGCGCAGCGCTCTCCTCCACGGTCACGAGCCCGCAGAGCGGCGCCCCGCACGTTCACCTCCGCATCAGCCCCCGCGTCCTCAGCCTCCGCGGCGTGAACCTCCAACAGCATAGTCCCGCCGCAGCAGCCGCGCGAGAACGCGGCCCGCGCCTCCGCGCAGCCCTCCATCCGCCGTCCACCCGTGCCCGCGCTGCCCTTCGTACAGGCGGCAGCGCCGCCCGCGCGCGGGCGCCCCTTCAGCCTCTCCGTCGCATCCACGGCGACCCCTAGTGGCCCGCTCCACCGCCGCTACTGTCCCACCGGCCCCCCTCGCTCCTGCCCCGTGCACCTGCTCCAGACTGACCTCCTCCTCGTGTCGCCTCCGCCCCTCCCACCTCCCCCCACCGCCCCGCCTCCAGGTCGCCCCGCCGCCCTTGCCCCCAGGTCGCTCCGCCGCCCCTGCCGCCTATGCCTCCCCCTTGGCCCCCTTCCGCCCTCCTCCTCCGCCTGTGCTGTGGGTGGAACTGGAGTTAGGTTTTTTTGTTAAATTTTGATAAATTTTTGACAATTTGATTCATAAAAAATCATCAAAAAATTCAATAAAATTTGCCGTTTGATCCGTAATGAATGATATATCCGTGAAAATGCAAAAATTTTAGAGATCCCATGGATGTATGAAGGTGTCACTAAGAGAGGGAAATTATGAAGAAAAAGAAAGAAAACAAATGGAGGAAGAAGATGAAGAAGAGGACTGGACAATAATACCCCTCTTAACTGCACCAAGGTTTGAAAAAACCATGGTTAAGTCAACTCATAGACGGTCAATCTGACGGAAGGGCACAACTGATGACGGAGCAAGTTTTGAGGGGCACAAGTGATATTACCAAAAAGATAGGGGCATAACTGATATTGCAACATCTCGGAGGGGCACAAGTGATAAAATCCCAATATGAAAATACGACATCATGTTTTAATCCTTGATTCACAATAAGTGCTGGTCAAGAAAATGACACAATATAGATAAAGAACACTTAAATCTAAAAGTTTTTACATAGATAATCCAAACCAAATTAAAGATGCATTTATCCATTGACCAATGGATCAACTCTGTGGATTGTCTTATCTTCAAAATCTAGTTTAGGTCATACACGGTTATTAAGAGATGCCTACAGTAGTATGATATCCAACTTAACATATGGTGACATCACTTCTTATCAGGAATAACAACAACAACAACAAAGCCTTTTCCCACAATTAAGTAGGGTCAGCTACATGGATTCTTCGCCTCCATTCAGATCTATCTTTCTTATCAGGAATAAAAATAAGAATAATGATAAGGGGATAGGAGACCCACCTCTGGAAAAGGAACATTGCTAAGTTCTCCGAATGCATCTTGTGATCCTTCCAATATCTCAGACTCTCTCTCCTTATCAATGTCTTTGGACACACTATCAGTAGCTGACATTGCTCAGTAGCAGCTGGAAATGGACATGGAGAAACACCCTCAGCAGTTTGTTCTTCATCTACTTCTGATATTTATTGCTTTTACACTAACATCATCTCGTATTGTGCTCTCCAATAAGAGTAGCATCATGTTGTTGTTGTTGTTGAGGAAGACTCTTATCTAACGCAGTCTATATTCAACTCATGTATAAAGATCCTGCATGTATAAGACTAACTGCAATACCAACAACTAAAAATAATTTCATGACAAGAGCGATAAAATAAACATGACATAGTTCAACGTTAAATAAGCTAAATAGATGAATATCAAAACCAGCATAAGTTCAATGTTAACCAAGCCAAGTAGTTCAACATCCAAACCATACTAGAACTAAATAACACTTTCAAAAAGTTGAAATGTCTCTAGAGAAGCAAAAGGAAGGTCTTGCATTTAGGAAACCTTCCATGTAAAGTCCTGCAACAGAGATTAAAATTATAAAAAAACATTTTAAAATTAATTATTAGAAGTCCTTCATTGTCTTGTATTTTTTAGCTACTTACTAAGACAAAAGACATATATCCTTGCAAGTTGTGATTTTAAAATGGTAATCATGCTTGAGAGGCCTTTGGATCTCACAAAAAAATAAAGTTCAATACAAGTTAAGGAGATCTAATTTACCAAAGATAGTAACTCAGCTAACCTAGTAAGTCTTCATCTACTTGCTCCTCTTCATCTTGTTCATCCAAATCCGAATCTGCCTCATCGTCTTCATGAATCCAATCTCTTAAACACACTAGTGCTTCCACCGTCTTCGGAACAACCCTCCTTCGGTAGGGATCTAAAACTTTGCCGCTTGTGCCGAATGCACTTTCCGAAGCTATAGATGAAACTAGAATGGCTAGAATATCACGAGCCATGAATGACAATATGCGTACTTGCTTGAGTTCACATCCCACCACTTCAAGATATCAAATTTGTCATCATAAATTATATATGTTGAACAATCTTCGAGATATATATCAATCTCTGATTTTCCTACCTCGAGAAAACCAATCTCTCTTTTCTTTTTAAGAAATTTGCTTCTCACATCCTATTTTTTCTTTCATGTGAATGCAAACTCTTGCTCAAGTCCACCTGCTGTAGAAGACTCTCCACCAAAAAATGATGCGTACTTAGTGGAGTATTCTGCATAAAGCCTATGAAATATGTCTCTTACTCGTTCAACAAGCTCAATAACTTCCACCTCAGGATAAAGTTCTAGATATGAGAATCTCAAGAAATCAAATTTGTTGCGCGAATCTAAGACAATTGCAATTGCCAATGGCATCATGGCATTCTTGTCTCGCCAATACTTATCAAATTTAGAATACATCTTCGTGCCCATACTTCTAATGGAAGAGTCAACATGATTAACAAGAGTTTGCAAGTGTCTTTCTATTTCATATATCTAAGGAAAAAAATAAGTTTGCAGTAGAATATTTTTGTCCAGAGAAAACCTTGGTGGCAACATAAAAACTCTCCAAGATCTCGCATACCATCTCAACCTTCTTCCATTCACTTGCAGACAGTGCATCAACCAATTGGAACTCATGAGATTTTAATTTGTCGAACACTTTCTAATACAAAATAGCTGACTCAAGCATAAGATAGGTGGAATTCCACCTTATGCTCACATCCAATCTCAATCCTTTTGTTATAGGAATACGCTCTTGTTGAGCGATATCTTTGAAGTCTTGAAATTTTCGTGTGGAATACTTCACATATTTCACAAGACCACGAATTTTGGTGGTGATGTCCTTCACCTCAAGCATTTCGTCCTGCACAACAAGATTTATTATATGTGCCCAACACCTTACATGAAAGAAAGTGCCATCTAATAACAAGGAATCTTTTGTATCAAAATGATCGACAAGATTATGTACAACAACATCATTTGTGGATGCATTATCAACTGTTATTGTACACAAACTTTCAACATTCCATTCACTCAAGCGACTCACAATCATATCATCAATATTATCTCCTGTATGACGTGCATATAGTACGCAGAAGCAAATGATTTTCTTATGCAGCTTACATTGACTGTCAATGAAATGGGTGGTAATAGACATGTAATCTAAGTTTTGGATTGATGTCCACATGTCTGTAGTGATGCAAATTCTCCCAGTTGTCTTAAGAAGCTCCATTAGTTTCAATTTTTCAATCTCATAAAATTTCATGCAATCACGTTTTACAGTGAATCTTGAAAGCACATTGAACTTAGGTTGAAGGTATTCTGTAAAAATACGGAACCTCCGATTTTCTACAACCTTGAGAGGCAATTCAGTAGAAATGATCCATTTCATAAGATCATCCCGACTTCGCTCTTGTTCGAACTTCCAAGTTGTGAATGTGCTACCATGCTCAGGATTTGTGAATTTCAATAGATTGTGGCACTTTGATTCTTTTCTGTAGTATGGACACACAAGATTCAAGTGACGGTCAAGGTGACTAGTCCCACCCTTAGTGTCAAATGTTAATTGCGCCTTACAATAGTTGCACTTGCAAACCTCTTTTCCATCAACAACACCGATTCTAGTGAGATGCTTCCACACCTAAGATTTGTATTGTCTTTGTCGTTTTCTCTTGGGTTGATTATCATTCCTTTCGTCAATCACAGTTGGGAAATCATTCCCGTCTAAATCGACATTACTCGGCTGATCTTGTTGTGAATCCGGTGACATCTATAAGAAATTAAGAATACGTTACATTCTTAGAATTCAATTTATAATACATGTTAGAACATCAATCAACATTCAACAAATAGGATGAAATCGAGGACGTTTACATCCTTCTCTATTTATATTTATTCTCATATGTAGATGCGTGTTTATCCTATAACTTGTTATAAATCTTGTAGTGTATATTTCGTGTTAAAACTTGGGGAACACAAGTTACACAACAATGATAATTAAAGAAATGATGGCCATCTCTATAAGATTAGAGAGCCGATTACAGGAAGAGGACTGGCGTGGGATTTATAAGTGACACATTTTTCTATATTCGAGATTTAAAGGAATAGGATTACAGGAATATTATGCATCCATTCAGATTTTGATAAGATAAGAGCTATTGTTCACCTCTGTTTCAGATTTTGTTTTTAAAGGGATTGGAAGATCACATCTATGATCTATCTCATGTGTAATAAAAGAATTGGGTTGAGGATTTTTGAATTTTGTTTAAAGAAGGAAATACTGTCACTATTTGAGAATGCTAAAACCCATAAAAGCATAGATGCAACCGTGCAACCGTGCTATAAAATGAGAGGATGATGAAGCAGAGAGGGACGACAAGATGGGATGATGCGTGCTAGTGCCGGTGCCGTGCTGGTGTCTTGGAGCCACGAACTGGGCGGTGCCGGTGCTTGTGGCGGTTTGCAGTAGAGAGGCAAAGGTTGTGGAGCCGTGCGAGGAGGAGCCACACTCTTGTACCAAAGCCGCTACGACGAGGCCCGTGATGCCGGGTGGTGGCTGCAACTTGGAAGGGTTAGGTTTAGTGCCTCGGCATTGGCGGGTTTCATTTTAGTAAATGGGAAACGAAAGGTCACAGATTGGGGGTGCGTCAGTATGTGTGGTCTAATTGCAAGAGGAGGGATGTGAGTATGGGAGGGAGGGGAGCATCCGTGGGTGGCCCAAGTGTGCTGTTAAATCGAGCTTCTATGGGGCCGGGTTCTCGGGCCTTATATTGGGCCATAATTCAGGCCGAGCTCTCGGGATAAGCGGGTTGGGCCGACCCAGGCCTGAGCCCAGCCCAAAATTATTTTGGACCTGGATATTGGCCCAATCCCGGCCCAATACTAACTTGGGCTTGGGTCAGGTCGGGCTTTTTGGGCTGGGCTTTGGGCTAGGCCGGGCCGGCCCAATCCAATGCTCATCCCTACCTATCCCTAACTCCACCCGTCGCCCCCTCTTCTCTGCCTCACGTGCCGCCGGAGACCTTCCCCAGGACGTGCGTCGTCGTCGCCCCTCCTTGCTCTGCTGCACAACCACCGACCCTTTCCGAGGCCGGCTGCTCCACTGCCAAGCCGTATCAGGTCCCTTGACGTGCTGCCCCATCCCTTCCAAGGGCTCCATCGTTGCTCCGGCCGTCACCCAGGCTGGTGGTGGCCTCTAGCGCTGCTGCCCAGGCCCTCTTGGCATCACACAACATCTCCGTGGCCACTTGCACCCCAGGGCCATTATCAGCCACTACTAGGCCCCCTAAGACCCTTCTAATCCTCTCCGATGTCGTCCAGCTCTCTTATACGATTTGATTTTGATCGGAAAAGGCGATTTCAGACCAATAAATCACCTTTTCTGACCCTAGCGCGGATCGAGGATTTGCGAGGATGGTTGTATACATATAACTAATCCTCTATATGATTGTGTAGACTCGCTTGGATCGGTTTACTACCCCAGTCGAGTTTCGTTCCGACCCCTTTTTCTTTATCATGTCAGGAAGTAAAAGTGATGTCTTCTCTTCGTCTGATGCCTTCAAGAGCTCGGCTCCTTTCATGAAGATGGAACCAACTATTAGTTATGATCCATGGAGTACTTGATCCTCATGTAATGCAATGACAAGGAGCACATTCTGACAAGCTGGAGCCGACAGATAAAATTGGGGAGAACGCTTGATGGAAGCAAGATGACGCATACATACGTATTTGGCTCTATGGTACTCTCACAACGGTTATTGCCAATGACATTATGAACCATCCCATAGCCAAGGCAATGTGGGATATCTTGATAGCCAAATATGGCTAAGCGAAGAACGAGGCATGTGGTAAAAAAATGAGAGAACACATTGAATTATCTTATTTACGGGATATAGTGTGAAACCCTAGAGAGCCTAACAGAGAAATTATGTAAAAGACCTCGAAAGTTTATACGACTCAATAAATAGCCCAATAACAAAATAACTCTAACATTCCCCTCAAGTTGGAGCATATATATCGATCATGCCTAATTTGGAAATCATCAACGAGAGGCATTTCTTTGGTAGTGCCTTCGTGAATATATCTGCGAGCTAAAGATGTGTGGAGACATGGGGGGTAATGATCTTTCCTCTTCATACCACATCTCGAATGAAGTGACAATCAACTTCAATGTGCTTAGTCCGCTCATGAAATACTGGATTGGTGGCAATGTATGTAGCAGACTTGTTATTGCGGAGATGAAAGAATCAATTGTATTACTGAGAGGCCCTAGGATTCTCTTATATAGGAGATAATCTTGTTGGGTAAATTACAAGAAGAAGACAAAGAAGATAGAAAATACATCAGCAATATAAAAGATAACAAATATCTCAACACTCTCCCTCAAGCTGGAGCGGAGATATCGATTATGCTCAGCTTTGAACAATATCTATGGTAAGACCCTCTGGCTAGGGCCTTAGTAAGTGCATCTGCTGTCTGGTCTCTGGGTTATAAGACCCTTCTGTATCATGTCACGAGTGTAGTGACAGTCCACCTCTATGTGCTTGGTCCTCTCATGGAAGGCATGGCTGTTTGCAACGAAAAGAGCAGCCTAGTTTTTTTTGACACTCAAAAGAGGGGGAGACACTCATAGGTGTTCGCCCCATATTATTAAGGAAGAAGATAGAAAATACTTACAATGGGAAAGAAAACAAAAAGTAAAGGTAGATGATATCAAAAAGGATACCATCCGCCTCCCCAAAGACGCTACACGGATGACCAATCAATACAAAAGCGATTTGCAGCGATACAAATATTTTCCTTATAAAATCTCTGCCCCGCAAAAAGCAATTTGTTTCTTCCTAGCCAAATACTCCAGATACGCGCAATGGGAATAAGTCTTTCCTCCCTCGGGCGATTAGCAACGGTAGATAAGCTCTCCCAGAAATCCTCAATCGCGGAACGATTCACCCATCCCACGTCATCCCAAATGGGCCGCACGAGGTTGCAGTGAAGGAAAAGATGGCTGGGCGTCTCAACATCGGAACCGCATAGACCACACAAGGCCGTGAGATTCGGGAAAATCGAGGCACAACGATCGCGAGTAAGCAATCTTCCACGCCTAAGAATCCACAGAAAAATGCCAATCCTTTCTGTTAGCTTGAGATCCCAAATGAGCTTGCAATGTCTTAGAAAAGCCGCATCCGAAGGCACGACGGTGGGAAGAATAGAGAAATAAGCCTTCCGTGAGCTGAAGGTCCCTTCCTTCCATTCAAAGTGATCACGGCCCCTAGATGGTGTAGGAGCATCCACAAGGAGAGCCATCATAGCGGAGAAGTCAAGCAGCCGCTGATCAGAAAGATTGTCCATCAAAATAGGGCACCAGGCGCCATCGCACCAGCACGAAGCCACCGATGCAAGTTTATCCCCGGCCAACGCAAAAAGACGAGGAAAGAGATTCATGAATATACCCTTACCAGACCAATCCACCGACCAGAATCTGAAAGAGTTCCCATTGCCGAGAGCTGGCCTAAACAGGGATCGGTTACAGTTGAAGACAAAGAAGACATCGCGCCAAAAGGAGGGAAAGATTCCATGGGAGTGCCCGCCAAAAATGGAATCAAAGGCATTCCCAGCCGCCACGCGAAGGCATTGCACCAGCAAACTCTCATCCCGACCTAAAAGCCTCATCGCCCATTTGAGAAGCAAAGCATCACGCACCACCTCCAACCGCCGAACGCCCAGACCCCCGTCGCGTTTTTGGACGCGAAATGTCATCCCACCCCACCAAATGCATCCCTCTTCTACCAATTCCATTCTTACCCCATAGAAAGCCCCTCATACATTTCTCTAAGCGCAGCCGGATCCCCTTCGGCAAGCTGCGAGCCGATAAGAAGTAGATGGGAATAGCCGGAGGACAGATTTAATAAGAACCAAACGACCACCTTTGGAGAGCAGCGACACACGCCAACCTGCCAACTTGGACTCCACCTTCTCCACCACCCTCTGATAATCACGCAAGCGCTCACGCCCCAACGAGAGCGGTAATCCCAGATACTCCAGCGGCAGATCCCCGAGGGATGCCCCCAAGATAGAGGAGCAATCCCCAGCCTCCAATGGAGACAGAGCAAAAGGCACAAACTTCGATTTGGCTCCATTGATGCGGAGCCCCGACATCTCGCAAAAAAGTTGTATCGTAGTGGCCATCCCCAAGGCCTGAGTCCGGTCCCCCTCAATAAAGCAAAGGGTGTCATCCGCAAATTGAAGTAGGGGAATATGAAAATTACCCATAGAGCAACCGCGAGTAAGCCCAGCATTGGCCACACCCTGGATCATACGAGGCATCACGTCGGCCGCCAAAACGAATAGAAGAGGGGTAAGGGGGCAGCCCTGACGAACCCCCCTGCGAGGCTGGAAAAGGCCCCCAGCCGGCCGGCCGTTAAGAGATATGGAGAAGGAGACGGTAGTAACACATCGTCTAACCCATGAAATCCACAGCGGGGGGAAGCCCAGGGATTTCAAAACCGACCATAAGAAACGCCAGTCCAAGGAATCATAGGCCTTAGCAAAATCAATTTTCCATAGAATCCCCTTCGTACCATTTCTGTGCCATCCATCAATAATCGCGGAGGCAAGCGCGAAGCAATCCGAGATTTGCCTCCCTTGGACAAAAGCGGCCTGGGCGGGAGAAATGAGAGAGCCAAGAAGGGGAGCAAGCCGCCTAGCCAAAGCCTTAGCAATGATTAAATAGATGCCATTGGAGATAGCAATTGGGCGGAAGTCCTCAATACGGGTAGCCCCATGGGACTTCGGAATGAGGACCATGTTGGCACGATTAATCCTGTTGAAGCCCCGGTTTCCCTCGCAAAATTCGAGCGCCACATCCAAAACATCCTTGGCGATAATATCCCAGAAGTCCCTATAAAAGGAGATGGGGAAACCATCGGGACCAGGGGAGGCGTCAACGTTAAGGTCCCATACCGCACACTTAAGCTCATCAAGCGTGAAAGGCCGAGTTAAAAGAGTCGCATCCGAGCTGGCGAGCGAGGGGACCCCTCTGGCCGTCCAGCGCCTGGAGGAAGAAGGCTGACGATCGAAGAAATTTTTGAAATGGTTAACCAAAGCCGAGCCCAGCTCGCGATCGCCCTGAATAAAAACGCCCCCAATTTCAAGGGAAGAAATAGAATTAGCACGCTTACGCGCACTGGCGACCCGATGGAAGAATGAAGTATTAGCGTCCCCATCCTTGATCCAACGAAACCGTGAACGCTGCCTCCACTCAATGGCCTTTTTCCTGTCATCCTCCGAGACAAGATGCATAGCTGAAGAACGTTCAGATAGTTCCCCCGGGGATAGCTCCCTATCGTTCTCAATACGATCCAAGCGAAGAATAACCGCTTCAGCCTCATTGCGAGTAGAGAGTCTAGCCTGACGAGTGTTAATTTTAAAGGAGGCGAGAATGCGATGAAGGGACGAGAGCTTAAGATCAAAGCGGCGATCCGCATCACCAGGAAATGAAGTCTGGGACCAATGATTCCGCACCATATCATTAAAATCAGGCTCCAGCAACCAACTCCTCTCATATCGAAAAATACCACGCGGGCGGGAGGAATCGCCAGCTTCCCAAATAATGGGAGTATGATCTGAAAAAGACCTCGGTCGAGAGGAAACCGAACACAGGGGGAAAGCATCCATCCAACCAGAGTTTGCAAAAAACCTGTCAAGGCGGGATCGAGATGAGTTATTACGCCATGTGTAGATAATATCTCTTGCCACCAGATCTTCAAGAGCCAAGTCATGGATGAAGTCCAAAAATTCGCCTGAGCCGGGATCCCTTCCCCCCCTACCACGAGGGCGGTCACTTGAGAGCAAAGTAACATTAAAATCCCCCCCCCCCCAGAATCCAAGGAATTTCCCCCAAAGCCGCAGCATCACCATGTAGATCCTCCCATAAGAAACGACGGGCAAGGTGGCATAAAGGCGCATAAACGCAAGTGAAAGCCATAGAAACATTAGAGTCCGCATGAACAAGGATGACAGTGATAGAGTGACGACCCAAACGAGAACATGCGAAAGAAAATCTTGAAGATCGCCAAGCAACAATAACACCACCAGAAGCGCCAACCGCGTCCAAGGAGCAAAAAGCGTCGACAGGCCCCGCCCCAAAAGATTTCCACAGGGCGTCATCGACACCAGAGAGTTTTGATTCTTGTAGGAATATGACATCACAGTCCCAATCGCGCAAACGCGAGCCCAAAGCCTGGCGACGAAACGGGTCACCCAACCCACGAACATTCCAAGAAAGTAACTTCATTAAATAATACAAAAAGGGCCCCAAAAAGTGACCGCAGACCAAAGCACAGCTACATTTGAGCACGGCGCTGACCCGCCCGGCGAAGCCCTGCCACCTCCGCCACAGCCTCGCGAACCGGCGAAGAAGAGGGGCCCTCGAAGGACGGCTCCAGGCGTCGAGAATAAACAATTCCATATCTTGCCGGGGAAGCAAACATAGCATTCGAAGCACCCCAAGAAGTAGCACAGCGGGACGGTGAATCCGCCGGAGCGTTCGACGATGAAGCCAATGGCTCGCCACCAGACCTAGAAGTCCAATTAGAGAAAGAGGGCTGGCTAATGGGCTGAGAGAACATACCAGCAACGGCCGGGGAAACGGCCCCCGAGGGCTCCGAGCCCAGCGAAATCAGAAGAGGCGCGGAACTGGATGAAGATGAGGAAAAGTCTTCGGAGGAGAGCGTCTGATACAAGGGCACCGCTGAGACCGGAAGAGGACAAGGATAATCTGAATAGCAAATAAGTGGACCGCTAATAGTAACCGAGTCAGGTGCTGCCCGCGTCAGGCTCCGCGAATGAAGAAGATCCGACCCGGATAAAGGAATAGGAACCGCCACCGCACAACCCGAGACCAGCCCGTTGTCCAGAGGATCGGGAACAACAGATAAATTTCCCGACAGCGAATCGTTCTCGAAAAGGCCCCTAGGCACGTGAGAAGGCGCCCTTCCAGCTTCCCACGCGAAACGAAGCCCAGGCGACGTTTCAGAAAGTTCGCCATGCATGCGCGACGCTTCGATAATATCCCTGCAAAATAACACGTGTTCCTTGGAAGACGAACCGTTGAAGCCAGCATCGGAGAAGGAGCCGCCGACGGCGATCGGTGAAGGCTGCGCCGGAGCGTCCGGTGACGGGAAGTAGAACTCGAGCTTGAATGACCAACTGCCAATACACATCTTCTCGAAGAGAACCTTGCCAGTCATGGAGTGGCAAAGGGTAGAAGAGCATTCCACCAGAATCCTCGTGCAAGACTAATCAGAGCCGGGGGTCAGGCTGTCGTCCAGAATAGCCATCACCTGACCCCAACCGCCGATAGTCTTAGAAAGACAATGAACCGAGCGAGAAAGGAATGGAACGCCGCGAACCTCCACGATGCATAGTTCGGAGCCCAAACTCGCCCCATCCGCAACCCGAGGCCGTCGCCATTTGACGATAGAGGCATCAGCACGACTAAGGAGGGTCTCCCGTTGCTCCGGGGAGAGCCCTCGAACACAGCAGCGAAAGTCATCCAAGAAGAAGAAGTCCCCCGAAAAGGCCTCGCCCAGGAGAAGCAAAGTAGCAGAACGTATCACCTCATGGTCCATGCCCGGCCGCTGCAGCACGCCAATCGCCACGCCAAATTTGTCGCCCAGCGCCTTTGGACCGAACCTCGCCGTAGCCGGCACCTGAGAAGAAACTCCAGCCGCGTTCCCAGCCGCATGATAATCACGAGCGTGCGAGTGGTCGCCTCGCCGAGCCGAGCCAGGCTGCCTCCGCAAAGAGCAGCCTAGTTGTCACATTGGAGGTGCATGGGAAGAGGCACCTCGATAGTCAGGTCAACAGATCTGACCCACATAATCTCTGTGCTAGCCTGCGCCGTGGCCCTGTATTCTGCCTTAGCACTATATCAGGCAACCATAATATGCTTCTTGCTCTTTCATGACACCAGGGAATTCCCTATGAACACTGCTAAGCCAGAAGTAGACTTCCTATTCTTAGGACACCCAACATAATCTACATCTGCATATGCTGTAACTGAAAGGGATGTACCTATGCTGAAAAGAAGTCCCATGCCAGGTGATGTCTTAAGATACCTCAGAATCATATGGACTGCATCCATACGTGCCTATCTGGGCTGCTTCATATGACTCACTTTGCTCTCGGCATATTATATATCTGGCTTGGTAATGGTCACATACAAGAGCTTGCCAACTAGCCATGTATCTCCTCTTGTCGAACTCTTCAGTGTCATCATCATAGAGCTTCATGCACGGGTTTATAGGAGTAGTGGCAGGTCTGCAATCTGCCATGCCTTTCTCAGAAAGGAGATCTGTAACATACTTCCTCTGGGTCATCACAAGACCTCGTTGGTTCCTGGCAAACTCCAGTCCAAGGAAGTAACGTAAACTACCAAGGTCCTTGGTCACAAACAGCTGACCTAGAAAATCCTTGGCAACCTGAATGACCTGCTCGTCCTCCCATGTAACAATAATATCATCAGCATAGATAAGAATGACGACTTTACCTCTCTAATTCCTTTGTACAAACAACAAGTGATCGACAATCGATCACACAAACCCTTGTTACTCTATCAAGTCCGAGAGCTTCTGGAACCATGCTCTTGGTCTCTGCTTAAGGCCATAAATAGCCATGTGTAGCATGCAAACCTTCTGAAACTCCCCCTCAGCAACGAACCCAGGTGGCTATTGCATGTAGACCTCCTCATGAAAATCACCATATAGGAAGGAATTCTTCACATCAAGCTGGAAAAAAAGGCTAATCTCATGTCACAGCAACATATAGGAGAAGACGCAGAGTAGAATGTCTAGCAACTGGAGAGAGAGTATCCTGATAATCCACCCCATATGTCTAGATGAACCCACATGCCACAAGCCTAGCCTTATAGCAATCTACAATGCCATTTGCACGGTACTTCATAGTAAACACCCACTTGCACCCCATTGGAGCTGAAACAAGACTCCAAGTCCTGCACAATTGTAGCGCGACCATCTCCTCCTCCATGGCTAGACACCACTGACTCTCCTGAATAGCCTCCTGATATGTCTGTGGTATCTCCACTGGTGCCAAGGTAAACCTCCTGAAGTCATCTGACATTATGCTCAAGGAAACATGGACTGCTAGAGGATATGTAATACATGTATGTCTCTGCTTTCGCAGAGTAATCAGCACATCAAGGTCATTTGTCATGTCTTGAACCTGTAAGCTTCCTTCTTAAGAGGGCACCTGCTCATCCTATAAAGAATCCTGCTGCACAGACAACTCAGTAGTACCACCAATAGAAACAATGTGCTCATTACATACCTGAGGCGTGCTGGATGTTTGGGAAGGCTTGTAAACAAGGGGAGCAGAGAGAGACCTGCGAGTAAACACATGTGGTAAAAACTCAGTCAAGGTAGGTGGTGGTTCAGGAGTAGGCACATGAGCAGGTGGAGGAGGTGGTGGTGGTTAGGTAGTGGTATGACAGTAGGAAGTGGAGGCATGTAGATATCCTCATCAGAGTTTGATGGGGCTAGTCTGTCACCGGTAAGAGAAAAATACATGACCGACTCAAAAAAAAGTAACATCAACACTGACAAAATATTTCCGCTGAAGCGGATCAAAGCAATGGTACCCCTTTTGGGTACGAGAGTAGCCAAAAAAGTGCACTTGACAGCTCTGGGGGAGAGCTTGTCACGACCTGGTGAGAAATCATGAACAAAAGCAACCGAACCAATCACACGAGGTGTAAGGGAGAACAATCCTTCCCTGGAAATACAATCGAGAAAGGGATCTTCTCTCCCAAGAGTCCTAACATAGAAGAGGGCATGCGGTTCACTAGGTAGCATGCAGTGAGGACCTCATCACCCCAGTAAGTGTGAGGAGCACGGCTCTGAATCAATAAGTTTATGGTCATATCAAGTAACTGACAGTGTTTGCGCTTGGCAATACCATTTTGCTGAGATGTATAAACACATGAGGTCTGGTGAACAATGCCAAGAGATCTAAGAAACTCAGAAAGCTGTAAGGTGCAGAATGGTAAGGCATTATCATAACACAGATATTTGACATTTGCATAAAAATATTCTTTATCTCATTAATGAAAGATTGGATAACAGACCCAACCTCAGACTTATTCTTCAATAAGAAAACCCAAGAAAGTCTAGAAAAATCATCAACAACGACCAGATAAAAACAGTGTCCCTGGTGATCAGGGACACGACTCGGACCCCAAATATCTAAATGGAGGAGCTCAAACAAGTGAGAACCGCTCTGCTCAAACAAGTGAGAACCGCTCTGCTCAAACAAGTGAGAACCTCTCTGACTCTGACGAGATGAAAATGAGGAATGGTGGTACTTCTCAAGCTAGTATGCCTCACACTGGAAGGAAGACCGCGTGGAAATCTGCGGAGGACATGACACATGTTCTGCAGAGGAAGGTGGCCAAACCGAAGGTGCCACAGAGACGGTGAGATTGGTCCAGTTTGAATAGTGGAGATACCTGCATGAGGAGACTGGATCAATCTATAGAACCAGTGAGCCACCGCTTTTCATGGCCACATCCGATCATCATGCCCGTAAGTATGTCCTGAAACACAAGAGACGAAGGGTCAAAAATGGCATGGATCACAACTCATAGTTGGTCCCATCCATCTTCACGATGAGAGGCAGACCTTTGAAGGCGTCAGACGAAGAAAAGAGATCTCCCTTGTTCTCTGACATGATGAAAGAAGGCCAAAAAATGAAATTCAACTGTGAAGTAGACTGATTATAACAAGTGAAAATAAATGAACTTGGTGACATCTGTGGTTATTGAATATGAATGTCATATTTCCCTTCTCGAACTCACGACAAGTCGGAAGACTGTCGCTATTCGAGAACTTAATGCGATCGGTATTGAAATACTGCAAATGTGCGTATTGGGGTACCACGGCTCTGATACTAAATTGTGAACCCCTCAGGATCCGGGTACTCGTTAATCACACACTCGCACTATTATTCACATGAGATCGCATGAAGTTGTAGAAAAGCAGGGAAACTTTTTCGCGTAATTATGACATTCATTTCCATCACATAACCACAAAGTAAAAGAGGGCCACCAAACAGGGTGTGGTTTGGGAAGAGGAGGGCTGGTCGGTAGTGTCGCACCGTAAGCGAGGCAAGCGCTGCTACCGCTGCGGTCACCATGGCCACTTGGCGTCTGGCTGTTCTCTACCTCCACGTTTCCTCTATGGAGGATTGGGGCACCGTCGGATGAGTTGTCAACAGAGGAGAAGGGCTGAGACCGATGTAGTCACCATGAAGCATCGATCGTTTCCCGGGGCGAGACCGGGCAAAAAGCCTCACACATATACGTTGGCGATCAAAGATGGTGCAACACTGTTGGAACAAATAAATGACTAGTTATTCATAGGACCTTTGGGCTCTCTTATATAGGATAAAAGCCTTTGGGTAAATAACACAATAGGTAAATGAAGAAATGAAAAACGTAAACAACACCAAAAGATAATAATAATCTCAATACTCCCCCTCAAGCTGGAGCATATATGTTTATCACGCTCAACTTGGAACATCTTTGGAAAGGACCTCCAGTAAGAGCCTTGGTGAATATATCTGCAGTCTGATCTTCAGTAGAAACATGAGAGGTAGATATGAGACCCTTTTGAATCATGTCTCTTGTATAGTGGCAATCCACTTCTATATGCTTTGTATGCTCTTTGAATGCATGATTATTTACAATAAATAGTGCTGCCTGATTATCATATAGAAGCTGTATAGGAAGAGGTACATCAACAACAAGATCAATCAGAACTGACCTGACCCACATCATCTCTGTGCATCCCTGAGCCATGGCCCTGTATTCAGACTCTGCACTAGATCTGGCAACTACGGTCTGCTTCTTACTTTTCCATGGCACGTGAGATTTGCCAACAAATATAACGAACCTAGAAGTGGACTTCTTGTCCCTAGGGTATCCTGCGTAATCTATGTCTGCACATGCTGTGATGTCAAGAGACGTGCCTCTGTTGAATAAGAGACCAGTACCTGGTGAAGACTTCAGATATCTCAAAATCATATAAACAACATCCACATGCACCTTCCTGGGCTGCTCCATGAACCTGACTCACCTTGCTAACGACAAAGCATATATCTGGCTGGGTGATGGTAGCATATAGGATCTTCCCTACTAGTTCCCTGTATCTCCTCTTATCTATCTCTTCAGTATCATCATCATATAATCTCATACTCGAATCCATAGGAGTAGTAGCAGGCTTGCACCCTATAATACCTGTCTCTAATAGAAGATCAATAACAAACTTTTTTTGGGTCATCACAAGACCCTGCTGGTTCCTGACGAATTCTAATCCAAGGAAGTATCTGAGATTTCCAAGATCTTTGGTAACAAACTGCCTGACCTAGGAACTCCTTGGCTGCCTGAATGCCCTGCTCATCATCACCACTGGCAGTAATATCATCTACATAGACAAGAATAGCAACTGTACCTCTCCGTGTCCTCTGAACAAAAAGTGAGTGATCCACAGTAGACCAAACAAATCCTTGATGCTCTATCAACTCTGAGAGCTTATGGTACCAAGTTCTAAGACTCTGCTTCAGGTCGTAAATCGCCTTGTGGAGCCTACATACCTTCTGAGACTCCCCCTCAACAGCAAATCCTGGTGGCTGCTGCATATAAACTTCCTCATGTAAATCTCCATATAGAAATGCATTCTTCACATCAAGTTGATAAAGATGCCATTCACGTGAAACAACAATTGATAGGAAAATGCGTAATGTTGAGTGTGTGGGGAGGTCGACCATTCTGCTTGGTCGAGAAGATATCAAACTGTAACTGTAAAATTTTGCTCTCAATTTTCGCCTGCTCATATGTAGCTGCTAAGATGTCCCACATAGCCTTTGCTGTGGGTTGATTGACAATATCATTGACAATCTCCGTGGTAAGCGTCCCGGAGAGCCAAATGCAAGCATAGGCATCATCTTCCTTCCAAAAAGCATTAGCCCTAGTCTTGTCCTCCGGCTCTGGATTTGTCAGAATGTGCTCCTTGTTATGGCACTGCATCAGGGAGCGAAACTGCATGGACCACAACTCGCAGTTGGTCCCATCCATCTTTACGATGGGAACCGGGCCTTTGACATCGCCGGACGAAAAAACATCACCCTTGTTCTCTGACATGGTAGCAAGAACGCCGACTCTAGGACAAAATTGAGGAGTAGACTTTTATGAATGAGTTTACACAATCACATATAGAGGATTGGTTGTATTTGTAGATTCATATAACCATCCTCATCTCCTGTTGTCGTAGGCTAGGCCGTATGTGCGCAAAGGGCAGCGACGCACACATATGCACATGGATGCACTAGAGATGCATACGTATGCACGTCACATGCACACACGTGCATACAGATGCACACAGGACGCATGCGCTGGTGCGCATATGCAGATGTGATCTGATACGTGGATGTGCGTAGATGCGCGTATGTTGGCGCGCAGTTGCTGGAGCAAGGAGCAGATGCTGCTGCTATTGTGCGCGTATGTTGACACGCGGTTTGCGGATGTGCGCATATGCGCAAGGGGCGATGCGTACTGGAGATCCTCTCACGCGCAGGGAGGCGTCGTGGCACATATCCTCTCACACGCAGAAAGGTGTCGTGGCGCAGACGGTGCGGTGCTGTACGCGAGGGCCAGGCGCAGATCCTCTCACGCGCAGAGAGGCGTGTTGGCGGTGCGGTGCACAAGTGGGGTTCAAGCGCGGGCGGCGTACAGGCGGGGGGAGGGGGGGACCAGGTGCGAGCGATACACACGCGGAGGGTGGGGGGACCATGTGCGGGCGACGCATATACATGGGGGAGGGTTAGGGTTAGGGTGTGATACAGGAACCCCGGTCTAGGACCGTTGTTCCGATACCATGTTGGAACAAATAAATGACTTGTTATTCATTGGACCCCTGGGCTCACTTATATAGGAGAAAAGCCCTTGGGTAAATAACACGATAGGTATATGAAGAAATGGAAAGCATAAATAACACCAAAAGATAATAATAATCTCAACAAACACAGAGTGAGATAATTTCTGAGCGCAAGGAGGAGAAAATATCATTACTAATCGGTTACATGGATGTGGGGTCCAAGGAATTCATCTCGATGCAGGAGCAAATCAAGGATGCATTAGGAGGTTCGTTTTCAGGAGATGTGGTCTCGTTGGACCCCAACTATTGTTGTGCGAGAGGGATGTCGTAGTCTGAAGCTCAAGTGCTTTTGCGGGAGAAAGGTGCTGATAGTTTGGCGTCTTCCCCAATTTACGGATGGAGAGATTAGGAATGGCTGTAGGTGGGTTGTGCAGGTCACCGACGTCCCCTTTCCATCCCACTCAACGGCAGTTCTGGGACCAGTCTTAAGTCGCTTCGGACGGGTCATAAGGATTCTGTTTGACGGCTGCTCGTCGGGGTCCGACCCTGGGGCCACTATCGAGGGGACACTTGCTCTTTCGTTGTGGGAAGAGCCTCCTTCAGCCTGAAGGTCAAGGCGTTGGAGCCTTCAGCACCACTGCCGACGACCCTTTCTTACGACCCCTCGTTCTTTGAGCCTTTTGAGATTGCACCTTCACTGCACTCCTTACTGGGGAACCCAGTCGTTCAGTCGTAAAAATTTTTTCAGCTGTTTACGAGGGAAATCTCCTCGATAATCGTGGTGAGGACGCCACCCATTGTCCTTCTGAGGAAGTTATTACCGTTTCATCTCTCTTACTTTCACACGAGCCGTTGCCACCTCAGGACCTTGATCTGGGAATCGTAGCTGACTCATATGGTATGGCGGATTTATCTTCGGAGCAAAAAGGCCTTTTCTCTCGGGTGGAGAACTTGGGCTCGGTTATCGGGGCATTTTTATTCGAGTCGGATGAAATGAAGAATCCACTCCCATCCTTTGGGCCGATTGTTTTGCCACCAAGACCCTTGCTTACTTCACCTTTGAAGATGCATTCAATCACAGATATCCGGCCTCGGTCTGACTTTCCGTTAGACCTTACCGTTGACTTGCTGGATTCCCTTGGGGAGCGCGTCTTCTCGAAGGTGTATTCAAGATGGAAAGGTTCGGTCCGGCCTACAACTACGCCTCCTTTGGTGCACATCCCAGAAGATGCACAAACCCCCTCGAAGGCTGAGGCTCTTGTTCCTTTGACGTCCTGGAGCGTGATCCCCATCATCGAGGTTCAACCACTAGCACTCCTGGCGGGAGACCCCTGTCCGACTTCGTCGTCACCTTTAAGTCGACATGCTCCACCTCGGTATTGACCGAAGACATAAGCGCTACAGGCCTAGAAGACACCATGCTAGAGGTGTGGTCGACTCCCAACCGATCTCTGACTTTAAGGGAAAGGTAGAACTGGTAGCGGGTGCGCTACGAATCTCAGGAGGTTCTTAACTAAAAGTCTTAAGTGGAAATATAAGGGGTCTGGTTGACCCAGAGAAGCGATGGCTCATTGGGGCCCACTTCAAGGAATGGTGTTGCGACATTGTCCTTTTACAGGAGACTAAGCTCAGCTCGTGTCCTTTGGCCTTGTGGAATTCACTTGGGGGCATATCTATCTCTGGATACATTACCCTTGATGCTGAGGGTGCGGGAGGGGCTATTGTTGCATGGAAGTAACCCCTATTCTCGTATCGGTCGAAGATTAAGGGCATGTTTGTCCTTACGGTTCTGCTGGAGGACAACCTTTCAGGGTCACAACTGGCTGTATCTTGCATCTATGGGCCTTGTGCTTCTGCGTTTCAGGATGATCTTTGGTCAGACATCCATGCCGCGGGTAACGCCTTCCCGGGTGTCGCTTGGTTGTTGGGCGGAGATTGTAACATGACCCTTCTCTCCTCTGACCGCCTGCGACCCCGTAGGGGCCAGGATCCAGGCTCTCTTGCTTTCGCTGATCTAGTTGATGACCTCCAACTAGAGGTGATTGATGCAACTGACATGAGGTTCACGTAGAGGAACTCAGGCTCTCGTTCTTGTATCGATCGCTTCCTCCCATCTCTGGAGCTCTTGGCAGCCTCCCCTATGTCCTTCAGCACCTCCAGTCCGCGTACGTGGTCGGGTCATTCTCCCATCCTGTGGGACGGTGGGAGCGAGTTACATCGACAGGGTCAGGAGGACTCCTTCAGAGATTTTATTCACAACACTTGGACGTTCACTCTTGTTTCTGGGTCGACTGCTTCCCGTTTGGCCCATAAATTAACGATCTTACTTAAGCACCTCTGTTCTTTCAAGAAGCTGGTCAAGGATGCAAGATTGGATGAGCGATTTGCGGCTGAGGCGAAGGTTCAAATAATTGATGAAATTGAAGATCTTTGGGAGCTGACAATTGATGAAGTATCCCAACAAACATTGGCACATAAAAAATGCCGCGGAGGACAAAAAGCGAGTTATCGAATGGAAACAACGTTCTAGGCAGTGCTGGTTCAATGAAGGGGATGCGAACACCGCGTATTTTCACCGATTAGCTAGTGGTAGACGTCGCCACAACCTCCTTTCTTCTATTATTGTGAATGGTACCCGGGTTGTTGGTGACCGAGAGATGGGTCGCGCTATTGAGGACTACTTTCGTAACTTCTCTAGAAAGCAGGAGGACAAACCTTGGAGATGGTCGGGCTTGGGGGCCATCCGTATATCCAAAGCTCACACAAACAACCTAGTTCAGAGTGTTACGATGGATGAAGTAAAAAATGCGACGTGGAGCTTGAATGTAGACGGTACGCTGGGACCCGATGGCTTCCCTATCTTCTTCCGTGAGTTCTGGTCTTTGCTCGTTCGAGAGGTCGTTGAGGTGGTGGATGAATTTGCTCGTGAGAATGCTGGCTTCGAAAGGCTGAACAAAGCTTTAATCTTCATTCTACCGAAGAACAACGCACCTGAGAAAATCGAAGACTTTAGACCTGTTGCGCTCTCAAATGTGGTATATCTCATCATCGCGAAGGTCCTTGTCATTAGGCTGAGCAGAGTGTTGGACCACATCATCTCCCCTTTGCAGTCGGCTTTCATCCCTAGCCGGCAAATCACGGATAGCCTTGCCGCTGCAACTAAAATTCTGGCTGATTGGAAACACATGTGCACAAAGGGGGTCTTGTGGAAGGTGGACTGCTCGAAGGCTTATGATACAATGGATTGGCGATTCCTTTGGGCGGCTTTGTGCAAATGAGGATTTCCGGATAGATGGATCACCTCGATGAAACACTACGTCACAGCTGCCTCCTACTCGGCCATGGTCAATGACCGCCTGGAGGGAGGTTTTTTTCAACCCTAGAGGGGGGTCCGTCAGTGATGCCACCTTGTGCCCCTGTTATTTATCATCGCGGCGGACACCCTCTCGTGCATGGGGAGCCAGGTTGGCAATGGGCTCACTTCGGGCTACTCCAATGGTGATATTTCGATTCCCTTGTTACAGTACACGGATGACACATTTTTTTATTGAGGGTGGTCAGGAGGAGGCCAAAGGCATGGTCATAACCTTAGAAATTTATAGCGAAATTTCAGTACTTGTAATAAATCACGGGAACTCCACCTTTGTCCCATTTGACCGCTCGATGGCGGACATCGGGGAGTGCGCTGCTGTGTTGGGTACGTCCAATGGATCTGTACTGATCCATTACCTCAGACTGCCTCTGACGTCTGGTAGACTCAAGACCGCTGACTGGCTACCTACTGTGGAAAAGATGGGAAAGAGGTTATCTGGATAGTCGATGGCCATTTTGTCGAGAGGCGTGCGCCTTGTATTGGTAAAAGCGGTCCTCGCTGCTATCTCTATATTTTTTTATGTACTCTCGTCTTGTGCTGGTGGGTATCAGGACCTGAATCGAAAAGATTATGCGCAGATTTCTTTGGGGAAAATCGGGACGAGAGAGTCCTGGGATTCTTCTTGTGGATTGTGATACTGTTACTTTATCGCAAACGGATGGGGGCTTGGGTGTCAAAAGTATTGAGACATTGAAAAGGCGCTCCTTTTAAAGTGGATCTCTCGTATTTGGGGGCAGAGATGACGACATTTGCTGCATGTTGATTCGTAGAATCTACTCCATCGGGGACCCGACCCACATGCCTCAACACCGTCATGTGCACTCTTCTGCTTTCTAGAAGGGCATCGCCTCCCTTCTTCCCTTCTTCCAGGAAATTTTCAAACCATTTCTCGGTGACGGATCTTCCTTTTTGTTTTGGAAGGACAACTAGACGGGCGAGGACCTCTCTCTTCGAGGTTTTCGCGTCTCTTCACACCGACCAGTAATCGGGAGGCAGTGGTGTCGTATTGCTGGAATGATGGGAATTGGATGCCTAGGTTCATCTCTGACTTCTTGGACCAACGACTTGAAGAATTTCTGACTTTTCTTGACACATTGAGATACTTTGGGAGGCCATTAATGGGCAAATATCATTGGACGTGGAAGGAAAGTACCTTTTCTGTACGAAGAGCTTGCCGTGCTATCTCGAGGCCTCCACCCCAAAGATCGAAAACTTTGATTGGAGACTACAGACTCATATGTGAGCTTCGTCTGCATGGCAGGATAGGTTTTTATATGTGGGTATTACGGAGGAAACGTATTATGATGACGATTACTGCTCCAGACTCTTCCCCGTCGTCTCTACTAGCTGTCCTCTATGCTCAGCTCACATTGAAACGATAGACCACATCTTCTTCCATTACGAAAGGATATCTCCTATCTGGGAAAACGTTAACTCGAGCTGGTTGAACATCTAGAACCTGGATTGTTTTTGGGATTCCTTGTTCATTGCTGAGGTACGTGCAAGAGAGGACTTACTGCGTCCGGTAGAAACAATTTGGGCTATTTGGTTAGGCAGAAATGGACTGCTCTTTTCCTTGCAATGTTTCTACTGGGAAGATGTAGTTTTTCTTGCTAGTTCTCTCCTCGAGTCCTGGTTATTGTAAGTATCTCTATCTTTTAATTAATGCATCAGGGGCGGACACCAAGGTGTGTTTCCCCCTCTTTTAGTATCAAAATAAATAAATAAAAGATAAGATATATCTCAACAATTATCACAATATAAAGGTACATAAGCAGTAGCGGGAAGTCCTAACTCCTTTAGAAAGGTGACACACCATATAATCTCTTAAGTGGCATGGGCCATTGCCCTATATTCTGCCTCTGCACTCGATCTAGAAATCACTGTCTGCTTCTTGCTCTGCCATGTAACAAGGTTGCCACCAACAGACATAACATGGCATGTAATGGATCGTTGGCCCTCAAGTGATCTGGCATAATATGTATCTGCATAAGCGGTGACATCAACGTAACCATCGATCCTATAGAAGAGGCCTCGCCCTGGAGATTCCTTCAAATATCGAAGGCTAAGAAGAACATCTTGTCAATGACTGTAAAGAGGTCTCTCAATGTGGCGGCTGGCTCTGCTTATAGCATACAATATATCATGCCTAGTAACAATAATGTATATCAGTTTGCCCACGGGATTCTATATCTTGTAGTATCTTCAAACTCAGGATCAACAGATGTAACATGTTTCCGCAACTCTGCTGGGATGCCAGATGGTTTGCATCCAAGTAAACAACCGCTGTAAGAATATCCAGGCATTATTTCTAACATGATATATGTAATCACTCTGCAGTGCGTATTACCTCAATACTAAGGAAGCATCGGAGTTAACCAAGGTCCTTTATGACAGACACCTTCTGGAGGAAGGTCCTGGTCTCTAGAATGCCTGCTTCATCATCATCAGTAACCACCATATCATCAACATAGACAACAAGTATCACAATGCTAGTGGATGGTCGTCTAGTGAACACAAAATAATTAGATGTCATGTAGAAGCCAAGGGAGCTGATCTCAGTGATAAGCCTGTCAAACCGAGCTTGTGGACTCTGCTTAGGCAATAAATAGCCATACGGAGTCGGCACATACACTCCCCCTCGACGGAGTAACCCGGTGGCTGCATCATAAAGACCTCCTCTTTGAGGTCACCTTATAAAAAAATTTCTTCACATCGAGCTAAAAGATCAGCCAATTCTTGTTAGTTGCAACTGAGAGAATAATGTGAATTAAACCATCCTAGCCACATGAGAAAACATCTCAAAGTAATCCACTCAGTAAGTTTGAGTAAATCCCTTTGCCACAATCCTGGTCTTTAGCATCTCAATAAATCCTTTAGGAGACTGTTTTGTCGTAAAGACCCATCAGAGGCACAAGCTTGACATATGTTGGACACGATACAAGATCCCACGTGCCCCTGGATGTAAGCACATCCATCTCCTCATCCATGGTCCTTTTCCAACCAGGTCCTGCAATGCACTGTAATGATCACAAGGAATAATAATAACTATAAGAACATCTGCAAATCGCTTATCACAGCTAGATAGGCTGTCAGTGGAAGTAAAATGTGACACATGATGTATAGTACATTACCTTTATGTTCGACACAAAGCTATAGGGAGTTTTGTGGAGCATCCAGAGCTGCAGTAGTGGGGACACTAGAAGATGGCACACCACTTCTTGAATACGAAGAGAATGATGACATGTGCAGAATATCATAAGCATGGATATCAGAGGCATGTATCCTTAGAATTTCTAAAATTAAGATTTTTAATATTCTTTAACATAATAAATGAGATAGATATACACTATTTTTTGCTAGTAATAAGATATTAACATGATATGTTACATTAAATTTCCATCCAATCGCTTCCACAATAAAAAAAGCAGTATACTACTCAAAACCAGAATCAGATTTGGAACCAAAATTAGAAGCCATTGGTTTTACTTCTTGAATATGAAGAGAATGGTGACATGTGCAGAATATCAGAAGCATGGATATCTCACATCTGCTCGTGTGGCTGAATAGGTTGAGCATCCTGACAGTTCAACTCCTCCTATAGATTCATGACTAGATGACATTATCTCCCGTCTGAGGGAGATAATGACTCCTGTTGGGAAAAATAGGAGTTGTAGTTTATTCCTTTAGCCATAGACTCTCTTATATAGGGAGAGGCCTATGAGCAAATTACATACAGTAGACAAAAGAAAATAACAATAGATAAAAAGGTACAATAACATAACATAAACTTCTACACTCCCCCTCAAGATGGAACATAGATATCTATCATGCTCATCTTGGATAAGCACTTCTGGAAGGGACCCCAAAGTAAAGCTTTGGTAAGAATGTCTGCCGTTTGATCTCCTGAGCTGACATGAGTTGTAGAAATAAAGCCTTTATGGATCATATCACGGATATAATGTTAATTAACCTCGATGTACTTTGTCATCTCGTGAAATGCAGGGTTATTTGCGATGAATAATGCAGCCTAATTGTCACATTTTAGTGACATGGGAAAAGGAACATTTATATGTAGATCTGTCAGAACAGCACGAACCCACATCACTTCTGCACATGCTTGGGCCATAGTTCTATACTCCGATTCAGCACTGGATCTCGCAACTACTGTTTGCTTCTTACTCTTCCATGAGACAAGTGACTCCCCAACAAATATAGCAAAGCCTGATGTAGACTTCCTATCCTGTGGACACCCTGCAAAGTCTGCATCTGCACATGTGCTGAGATAGTAATAGTGCCCTCCTTCCTAAACATCAATCCTGCACCTGGAGATGACTTGAGATACCTTAGTATCATATGTATAGCGTCCATGTGTACCTGACGAGGTTGCTCCATGAACTGGCTCACTTTATTTACTGCAAATGAAAAATCTGGTTTGGTACTGGTAACATAAAGAAGCCTCACTACCAGTTCCTTGTATCTTTTCCTGTCAACCTCCTCAGTATCATCATCATGTATCTTCATGCTTGGATCCATGGGTGTAGAAGCAGGTCGACATCCAAGCATACCTGTGTCACTTAGCAGGTACATATTTCCTCTGAGTCATCACAAGTCCTTGTTCATTTCTATCAAACTCCAATCCCAGGAAATATCTAAGTACTCCTAGATCCTTGGTAACGAATTCATAGCCCAATAATTATTTTGCTCTTTTCATTCCCTGCATATCATCTCCTGTAATAAGTATATCATCAACATACACCATAATAACAATCGTACCTCTGGATGTCCTCTGTAAAAAGGGAGAGTGGTCCACATTTGACCTTTTGAACCCTTCTTAAACAAATCTGAGAGCTTCTGGAACCAAGCTCTCGGGTTCTGCTTTAGGCCATAGATTGCCTTATGAAGCCTGCATACCTATACACACTCCCCCTCAGCAGTAAACCCAAGTGGCTGCTGCATGTACACTTCCTCCTGAAGATCACTGTATAAAAAAGCATTTTTGACATCCAGTTGAAACAGGGGCCAATCACGAATCACAACAACAGATAAAAGAATCCGTAGGATAGAATGACGAGCAACAAGAGAAAACGTGTCAAGGTAATCTACCCCGTATGTCTGAATAAAACCCCGAGCAACCTGCCGAGCCTTGTACCTATCAATATTGCCATCTGCATTTTGCTTCACCATAAAAACCCACTTGCAACTCACAATAGATGCCCCAATAGGAGCTGGAACAAGGCTCCAAGTACCTCTCGACTGAAGGGCAACCATCTCTTCCTCCATAGCCAGACGCCATGTACTATCAGCTAATGCCTCCTGGTGAGTCCGTGGAATCTTCACAGCTGATAAAGCAACTACAAACCTCCTGAGATCTCCTGTCAGACGATCAAAGGTAACATGAGAGGCAATTGGATATGACGCACATGACCTCTTCTGCTTTCTCATCGCAATAGGCAAATCAAGTCTTGCATCGGCTGTATCACTACCAGTATCATCCCCTACATGTTCCCGCTGAGAAATACCATCAGTCCCATCATTAGAATTAATGTTATCAGAACAAACCCAAGGCATGCTTGATGATTGACCATGATCATGAGCACGGGCTTGCCCTCGACTGTAATGGAGTGGTAGAGGAGGAACCAAAGACATGGAAGATGGTGGAGGTGGTGGCGGTGGTGGAGGTGGTGACGGTGGTGGGGATGGTAGTAGAGGTGTAGGAGCTTGTTGTGGTGCATACAAGGGTGGAGGAGGAATATAGATCTCTTCAGCTAAGTTTGATGGCGTCAACCTGTCACCTGTGGGAGAGAAAAACATGACTGACTCAGAAAATGTGACATCTGCACTAGCATAATATCTTCGGCATAACGAATCATAGGAACGATACCCCTTTTGAGTCCTGGAATACCCGACAAAAACACATTTGACAGCCCTAGGAGGGAGCTTGTCAATACCTGGAGACAATTGGTGAACGAAAGCAACGGACCCAAAGACACGAGGAGTAAGGGAGAACAGCTCCTTGTCAGGAAAGACAAAGGAGAAAGGTATCTTCTCCCCCAACACAGACGAGGGCATGCGGTTAATAAGGTAACAAGCAGTGAGAACCGCATCGCCCCAAAACGTGTGTGGGGCACAACTCCGGATAAGAAGCCTACGAGCAACATCAAGAAGGTGGCGGTGTTTTCTTTCCGCAACACCATTTTGTTGGGACGTGTAGGCACAAGACGTTTGATGAATAATGCCATGAGATGAAAGAAACTGAGATAATGTTTGAGTACATAATTCAAGGGCATTATCAGTTCGCATAATTTTGACAGAAACAAAAAAACATTCTGCACTTCTTTAATAAAATTCATAATAGTGTTGCCCGCTTCAGATTTATTCTTTAATAGGAAAACCCAAGGCAAACGGCTAAAATCATCCACATCAACTAAATAGAACCTGTGTCCCTAGTGATCGGGAACACGACTTGGACCCCAAATATCAATATGAAAATACTCAAATGGAGAGCTACTGCTCAGACTCTGACGACTAGGGAAGACAGACCGATGATACTTCCCTAACTGACAAGCTTCACAATTGAACGACGAGCTGGGTGAAATTTGAGGAAGGACTTGACGCAGTTTCTGAAACGGAAGATGACCGAAGCACAAATGCCATAGATAAGGAGAGACAGGCCCAATGGAATGAGATGATGCTCCAGCATAAGGTGTATGGAACAGTTGATATAGTCCGCCTTGCTCACAGCCATGTCCAATCACGATTCACGTTGCTCGTGAGAATGTCCTGAAACACAAGAGATGATGGGTCAAATCTCGCTCGACAATGTAAATCCTTAGTAAGCTGACGAATAGACAGTAGATTCATTGAGAAATTAGGAGCATGAAGCACATTCTGCAACTGCATAAAAGGTGTTAAGGCAATCTGTCCCTGTCCTGTGATGGGAAAATGAGTCCCATCTGCTATGACCACTGTCCTTCCTGGGGAAACTTGCTTGTAGGATGTAAGCTGATTTTATCTCCACACAAATGATGTGTGGCACCTGAATATACAATCCATTCCGTGGTGCCTGAACCCTGGTAGAAAGTAGAAGTGTGAGCACTACCCGAGGAACTAGCTTCTGCAGTCGCAGCAACATCCAAGCTGGTCTCTGAAACATGTGGAGGAGTACTAGCTAGAGGCATGATATCACACAGTCGAGACACAAGGTCTTCATATCGTGGATCCGACGCGGGTGTAGCACCATAATGCTGAACCTGTTCTGCTGCACGTGCAGATGCTGGGAAACCATGCTTGGAGTAGCATATATCTTCTGTATGACCAGTCCTATGACAGTAAGTACACTGTGATCCACGACCACGTCCACCCCAACCACGTCCTCGTCCACGAAACTGAGATGGATTGCCTCTTCCGCGAGAGGCCGCCATAGCAGAAGAATTTGGCATAACAACAGGGGTTGAGACATTGATTTGGCTCAGTCTCCGAAAGGCCTCCTCCATTGGAGGGATAGTAGCATCAGCCAGAATCCGAGATGACGCAGCCTCATACTGTTAGTCAAGAGAGGCCAGAAAGACTCCTACCATCGTGGCATTCCTATATGTCTTCAACTGCTCTGGAGTAGCTGTAAGAGGCATGAAGCTATGAAGCCTCTCAAACATTCACCACAATGCAGTATAGTGAGCATGTAGGGGTCGACCATTCTGCTTTATCGTGAAGATGTCATGCTCGAGCTGTAGGATTTTTGTCTCATTCTTGGCTTGAGAATACGTGGCAGCAAGAATATCCCACATGGCTTGGGCAGTGGGTTGGTGTAAGACATCGTTAGCAATGTCTGGAATCAGAGTACCAAACAACCAGACTTGAGCATATGCATCATTAGCCTCCCATGAGGCATACACCCCTGTTTTCTCCTCTGGCTCGTCCTCGGTAAGAATATGTTTCTTCCCATTGATTTCATTAGGCTCATGAACTGCATGACCCATAACTCGTAGTTGGATCCGTCCATCTTCACAATAGGCGCAAGACCTCTGAAGGCGCTTATAGTGGGGATCTCTATCTTGCTTTCGGACATTGTGACTGGAGAAAGCAGGGGTTGTAGACATGATAAACTTTGGTCTACACTGACATGACTATGTTTGGTTGCATGTGTAGACGTTTACGCAACCAAACCCATCAACCTGGAATCGCGAGAGAGGAGCCCCTTAGGAAGACAACGACCGAGCCCTAGGGGCGGTGGGACCCTAGGGACGATGGCAGTGGCTCACGGAGAAGGACGACAGAACACGACCAAACCCTAGGGGTAGCGGGACCCTAGGGCCGAAGGGCGGAGCGTGATGAGGGGGGGGGCGTGAAGGACAACGCGCATGGAGGAGGAGTGGCGCGGAGAGGTGGGGGGCGCATGTGGAGGAGGAGCGGCATGGCGAGTGGGGGCGCGCGGGGCTTGAAGGTGGGGGGCTAGGTTTAGGGCTCGGTACGAGAGCTCCGGTCTAGGACCTACGCTCTGATACCATGTTGGGAAAAATAAGAGTTGTAGTTTATTCTTGAGCCCTAGACTCTCTTATGTAGGGAGAGGCCTATGGGCAAATTACATACAGTAGACAAAAGAAAATAACAATAGATAAAAAGGTATAAGAACATAACATAAACTTCTACAACTCCTGCTGCCGGCACCACTACTAGTTCCCCGGATGTTGCATCGCCTGCTAGAGCTTCTTCGAGCTCCTCATGTATAGTCGACGCTTTTACACGTTGAAGCATGATAGATATGACAGAGTGGACCATGTACTCTAGTGCTTCCCACTATTTGTGTGGAGGCAGAGTGCAGTTCAATTCATACATATGTATACCCCATGGTAGATTGGTCGTCATTGCGAACGTGGTTCATTTACCTATTACAGGATAGGAGGATGTTCATTTGACCCCATCCATACACCTGCAGAATGTGCAGTATATACCTAATTTTCATATGAATTTACTTTTGATTAGTTTATTAACTAAGGATCTACATTTTCATGCCATGATTGACCTCACTTCTCTTGTGTTTCAGGATATACTCACGAGCATGGTGATTGGATGTGGTCATGAGTAGAAAGGGCTCTACAGACTAGTCTAATCTCCATCTGCTGATGCCTATACCGTTCCTACTAGATTGTTCTCACCATACATGTGGCATCTTCGTTTTGGTTACCTTCCTCTGCAGAAGCTGTGTCATGTCCTCCCACAGATCTCCACGTGTTTTACCTTCCAGTGCGAGGCTTGCCGGCTTGGGATGTATTACCGTTCTCTTTTCCTGGTCGTCAGAGATATTTGAACTTGTCCATTTTGACATTTGGGGTCCCAGTCATGTCCCTGATCACCAGGGATATCATTTTTATCTTGTAGCAATGGGTGATTTTTCTAGGCTATCTTGGCTTTTCTTTTGAAAAACAAGCCTGAAAATGGGTCTGTCATTAAATCTTTCATTATTGACAGAATATTTTCTCTGTTACTATTAAGTTTATTCGCTCTAACAATGCCTTAGAGTTCTGCACATTACAATTTTCTGTGTTCTTCAGATCTTTTAGCATCGTACACATATCTCCTCTGCTTACGCTTCTTAGTTGAGCGGTGTTGTCGAACACAAACACCATCACTTACTTGATGTGACCATGGCACATTTTATCAGGAGTCATGCTCCTCACTCTTTCTGGGGTGATGTGGTTCTCATTGCTTGCTTCCTGGCGAACCACATGCCATCTTCTATCGTACAAGAAAAGTCCCCTTTGTTGATTGTGTTTCCCAAGGACTTGTTTCTCCCTTACACCTAGAATGTTTGGCTCTGTCCCTTTGTTCACCACCTTACTCTTGGTCGTGATAGGATCTCCCCTAGAGCTATGAAGTGTCTTTGTAGGCTACTCTCGTACTCAGAAGAAAAACCGTTTGCTTTGACCCTATTCGATAGAAGTACCGTGTCAGTGCTGATGTCACCTTTTTTGAGTATGCTATGTATTTCTCTCTTACAGGTGGTTGACTCTGTTTGACTCTGGAGAGGAGGTATATATGCCTCCTCCTCCTCCTATGGCACCACCTCCAGTCCCATCTCTACCTCCACCTCCTCCTCCACCACCACTTTCTCCTATGACTACTCCTCCACTGCCCCTAGTACCATGGCCTAAGCGTTGCCGCGTTTCTATGTTTGCAGGCCGCCCACGGTTCCCTCTCATGGTTCTTCCCCATCTTCCAACATGCCCTAGGTATGTACTGAGCACATTATCTCTACTTATGGCACTAATGATTTGTCCATGCAACAAGCTACTTTAGAGGATGAGTAGGTGCCTTCTCAGGAGGCTAGTTTACAAGTTGAGGAGGAAGTAGGTAATCTTGATGTGCCTATTGCTCTGCGGAAGCAGAGGCGTATATATGCTACTTTTCCTCTTGCAACCCATGTTTCTTTGAGGCGACTCTCAGAGGATTTCAGGAGGTTTGTCATGGACTTGTCAACCATGGAGATACCATGGACATACCAGGAGGCGATACACGACAATCATTGGTATCTTGCCATGGAGGTGGAGATGGACGCGTCACGTGTCACGTGAAGCATTGTTACAGCTCCTACAAGAGCATATGTTATGGGATGCAAGTGGGTGGTCACTGTGAACCACCGAGCAGATGGTAGTGTGGATGGCTATAAGGCAAACCTTGTGGCTCATGGGTTCATCCAGACTTATGAGGTGGACTATCATGATACTTTCTCTCCAGTGGCATGGCATTCTACAATGCAGATCCCTATCATGATACTTTCTCTCAAGTGGCATGACATTCTACAATGCGGATCCTTTTCTCTGTTGCAGCGACACGTGATTGGCCCATATTTCAGTTGATGTGAAGAATGCATTTATGTATGTGCGACTTGCAGGAAGTCTATATGCAGCCGTCGCCAGGGTTCGCTACTAAGTGGGGAGTGTCATATGGTTTGTAGACTTCATAGGGCTATCTATAGACTTAAGAAGAGTCTAAGAGCATGGTTTGAAAAGATTTCAGACTTGATAGAGCAGTAGAGGTTTATGAGATCCACTACAGATCATTCAATGTTTGTTCAGAGGTCTCAGAGAGCCACAACTGCATTTTTGGGAATGGCAACAACACTAGAGATTTTTGGGGAGCTTTCTGGGCTTGTTATCAACGATAGTAAATCTACATCTATCCATTTGGCATGGAAGATCTACAAGACGAGAGGATGGCGAGTGCGAGTGCGAGTTCGGGTGCGAGTGCGAAGGCGAGTGCAAAGGGGAAGGCGGTGCTCGAGTGGGCAGGGGAGGAAAAGCAAGCTTTCGTTTGCAAAGAGGGTCCTCAGGAGGGTGGTGGCGGGGAGTGGACGAGAGTGTCTCACAAGAAGCCTGACCGGAGATGCTTTCGATGTGGAACCAGGGGGCATGTGGCCTCTTTTTGTCCTTCACCACCAAGGTGCTACTCTTGTGGGAGGACGGGCCACCGTCAGGCAACCTGCATGGCATTTCGTGAATCCATTCGTGCGTCTGCTCCTGCGGTAACTCATGAGATACGTGGAGGTCGGTGCAATGTGCATGTTGCTGAGGTTAGGCGGGGTGGGCCTTCGTTCGCGGAGGTGGTGGGGAACGTGCACCGGGGTGCTACTTCTTCAAAGCCTGTAAGTATTCTTGGGGCTTTCGTTGGGGGTGGTCGCCCGGCGGCCGTGGCCCAAGAATGGGTGGACGATCGGGGCTCGGGTGTGCATGCGCTGATCGGATTTACAGTGAGGGGCACTGTTGACTTGGGCGTAGTTCTTTCCCATCTGTGTGGGTTCCTGGGCATGCGTTTCGCGGGAGACGTGGTGAAGCTGGATGCTACAAGGTGCTGCATTCGTGGCTTATCGGTCGACCAGAGGGATCGGTTGCCTCGCAATAGGGATGTCGCCAACATCTGCTGGCGAGGTTTTCGGTTCGCGGATGGTGCCTGTTCGGAGATGGAAGTGTGCGTGGTTAGGGTTAAGGGAGTTCCCTTCCTATCGCGCTCGCTTGGCTACCTGAGGAAGGCCTTACGGCGGTGGGGTACGGTCCGGGGTGTGCTGGATGACGGGCTCCGTCCTGAGTCGCCTGTGGAGGACACGAGTATCTTATTTGAATGCAGCAAGAGCTTCCTCGACAGTATTGGAGGGAGAAGCACCTACGCTGAAATGGAGGTCGGGTGCTATTCTTTCAAAGTTGAGTTGCTGGTGGACGAACCTCTGCCCCCTCCGGGGGTGCAGGTGGAGGAGGACGGTGGAGGATCCGGGGACGCTTCGGATACCGTGTTGACGGTTGGGTTTCCGAGGGGACCCCTCGGTGGAACGGCTCGATCTCTTCCATGCTCGCGGCGCTTCGTAAACTCCTCTCCAGCTCTGTACCTGCCGCCAAACTTATTCCTTTTGCATGGTGATGTGGGCAGGCGTCTTCATGAATCCTCAGCGTCTGTGTTGGAGCCGGTTGTGGATTTGGGCCTAAAGTTGCGGGTCGAACACTCGGACCTTTTTGCAGATTCGTTTAAGGTTTCTTTTCCTGTTGCGGATCCGGGGGGCTTCCGAAGTGCGGTTGTCGGTAGGGCTTCTTCGGATCCCGTGCTGCCCTTTCCGGTGGTGCCGTCCGGTACCTCTTCGACGTGGTTCTTTCCATCTTGGGAGGTTCTAGGCGCGCAAGGGGATGCTTCGAAGGTGGTCTCTTTTTCTCTTTTCTCTCGTGGCACGGAGGTGGGGAATGCTCGGGCTCGACCTTCAACAGGTGTGGTCCTGGCGTCCTCCACATCTGTTTCGTGGCCTCGATCGGGTGCTGCGGCTGCCCTTGCTTTGGAGGTGCCCGACCTCGTGTGCGGCGAGGGGGCGAGCGACAAGAGGAGCGGAAAGAGATACAGAAGGAAGAACAGATCCAGGTCGGCGCGGACAGAGGAAAGGCCGTTCCCGCCTTTGAAGATGCTCGTTGCAGAGACCGCGGGGGTGGCCCGAATCCTTGGGAGCTCCGAAGGTTCCAGATGAAAGTCCTGTCTTGGAATGTTCACGGGCTCGGTGACCCGGATAAGCGGAGGATTGTGGGATCCAAGTGCATTGAATGGGGATGCGACATCGTCTTGCTTCAGGAGACAAAGCTGGCGGATGACGTGTGGAGGTCCTTTGGGGCGGGGGCTTTGGACCTGTTCTGTGCATTCGACGCGGTGGGATCCTCGGGTGGGATACTGGTGGCGTGGCAGTCCTCGGCTATGTCCTTGGACTCGATGATTCGTGGGAGACACGTGCTGACGGTGTTTCTGGTTTGTTCGGCTTCCTCCCTTCGGTTGGTTGTGTTTTGCGTCTATGGTCCTTGCCGTTGTTTGGTACGGGGGGATTTATGGGAGGATCTTCTGGAGGTTGGTAGGTCTGTTGATGGAGTCCCCTGGCTCATTGGGGGAAGACTTCAACGTTACCCTTCTTTCTTCGGACAGGCCTGGGGGCAAGGGAGGCCAGGACTCGGGCTCGCTTGACTTCACGGACACCGTGGACTCGTTGGTCCTTGAGGTGATGGATGCGGTGGACACCTCGTATACCTGGAGGAGTTCCAATTCTTGGTCGCGTCTTGATCGGTTCCTTGCTTCCAATGATCTTTTGGAGGCCTTTGTTTTAGCCTCGGTGGAGGCAAAGCCGCGGGTGTGTTCGGATCACAATCCAATTTTGTGGTGCTCGGGGGAGGCTCCTTTGCAGAGGGGGATGTTCAGATATGAAAACTGTAGAGATAGTTCCTATCATTATTATATGTTTATGTACCTTGTTTTGATTTCTCTTTTCTATTTAGACGTCCATGTAATTTACCCTTAAGGCCTCTCCCTATATAAGAGAGCCTAGGGTTTTCTTATGATCATAACGAAGACTCCTCTCTTCTAACATGGTATCAGAGCCGCCTTAGGGCTCTTTCCCTTCCCCACCCGCCGCCCCTTCTCCCTTCGCTCTCTCTCGTCTCGCCGCCGCCCCATCTGCGGCTCCCGGCGCTCCTCCGCAACCCCTCCCGCGGCTCCAGCCGCACAGCAGCCCACCGCCGCACCTCTCCAGCGGCTCACAGCCGCACAGCGGCTGCCTCCTGTGCCTCCAGCGCCTCCAGCGGCCACAGCAGCCGCCTCCTGCGCCTGCCAGCGGTGCCCTAGCTCCTGCGGCAACCCCCCCTCTGCCGCCCACAGCCACCGGAGCCCTAGCGGCACCCCTCCCTGCCGCCTACTGCCGCCCCAGCGGCACCCGTACCCCCAGCGGCACGCCCCCACTGCCGCTGTAAGGTTCCAGTGGTCTCCAGCACTCCATAGGCGTTGTTCTCGAGACGGTTCAAGGGCTGTAAGCTTCCTTGCGCGTGCCCTAGAACCCTCTTTCTCCGGTTTATGGATTTGAGTGCGTGAAAGTCTACACACGTACTCAAATCTGATGCAGTTGGTGTAGACATTCATCACATTGTCTATTCTCCCTTCGTCTTCTTCCTGCAGCAATATGTCAGAATCGAAAGTCGATTTGCCCTCCACCGGCGCATTCAAAGGTCCCGCGCCGATAGTAAAGATGGACGGGTCTAACTATGAGTTATGGGGCCATGCAGTTTATGAGCCTCATGAAATCAAATGGTAAGAAACACATCCTTACCGAGGATGAGCCTGCGGAGAAGACAGGGATCTATGCCTCATGGGAGGCCGATGATGCTTACGCAAAAGTATGGTTGTCTGGCACGTTGACCATGGAGATAGCAAATGATGTTCTCCATCAGCCCACTGCTAAGGCGATGTGGGACATTCTTGCTGCTACATATTCGCAGGTGCGAAATGAGACAAAGATGTTGCAGCTTCAGCATGACATCTTTACCATGAAGCAGGCCGGCAAGACCTCTCCACTCTCTATACACATCCTAAGAGGGATGTTCGAGAAGCTCTACAGTACTATTCCTCTGACTGCTACTCCAGAGCAGCAGAAGACGTTCCAGAACGCCACCATGGTGGGTGTTCTACTTGCTGCCCTCGACCCTGAGTATGATGCTGCACGGTCACAGATCTTAGCAGATGCAGTCATTCCTCCAGTGGAGGATGTATACAGGAGGCTCAGTCGTATCCCAGTTTCTTCCAGCTCCTCTACTCCACCTCCATCTGCGATGGCAGCCTCACGTGGGAGAGGTGGACCACCTTCTTGGCGTGGTCGTGGACGTGGCCGTGGCTCTCAGGGAAGAGGAGGTCGACCTAATCAGATGTGCTCATATTGTCACAGAACTGGACACTCAGAGGAGACATGCTACTCAAAGCATGGGTTCCCAGCATCTGCACGGGTTGCAGAGCATTCACAGTCTCCTTTACCGTCTGCTGCAGATCATAGATTTGACGAACTCGTGGCCCGTCTCCGTGATATTATGCCACAGTCTTCTGGTGATTCATCTGGTGGCTCTTCCGATATTGCTGCCACAGCCTCAGCCAGTTCTTCCGCCGCTGCCAGTTCCTCAGGTAGATCATCAGCTGTCATACCTTCACATGATATATCTGACTGGGTTATAGATTCAGGAGCTACACATCATCTGTGTCGAGATAGAGGTAGATTACAGGCCTACAGGGCTATTTCTCCAGGTCGCTCAGTGCAGATAGCAGATGGTTCCCACTCACCCCTTGTTGGTCAGGGGGAGGTTTTCTTAACCTCCGCTATGCAGCTACAGAATGTTTTACATGCCCCTGAATTCTCACTGAATTTGCTGTCCATTAGTCAGATTACAAAGGATTTGAATTGTCGAGCTATATTTGACCCGTCTTCTCTCATTTTTCATGACATACTCACGGGCAAGGTGATTGGCTGTGGCTCTGAGCAGAACGGTCTATATCGGTTGGTCCGGGAATCCTATGCTGGCATCTCCGCTCACTCTGCTGGTCCAGTCTCACCTTACATTTGGCATCTTCGGTTTGGTCACCTTCCGCTCCAGAAGATGCGCCATCTTCTGCCCCAGATCTCCCCAAGTTCGTCGTTTCGTTGTGAAACTTGTCAGTTAGGAAAGCATCACAGGTCGAGCTTTCCAGGTCGTCAGAGTCGGAGCAGTAGCTCCCCTTTCGAGTTGTTACATATAGATATATGGGGTCCGAGTCGTGTTCCCGATCACCAGGGACACAGGTTCTATCTTGTGGTAGTAGATGACTTTTCTCGTGTCTCTTGGGTTTTTCTTCTGAAGAATAAGTCTGAAGCAGGAGATGTTATTAAAAGTTTGATTAATAAAGTGCAAAATGTTTTTTCTTCTTCAGTCAAATATGTTCGGACGGATAATGCCCTGGAATTTTGTACACGTTCTCTTTCTCAATTTCTGTCATTAAAGGGAATTATTCATCAAACCACCTGTGCATATACATCCCAACAAAATGGTGTGGCGGAAAGAAAGCATCGCCATCTCTTGGATATCACTCGTACCTTATTGATTCAAAGTTGTGCTCCTATTTCCTTCTGGGGGGATGCTGTTCTTACTGCATGCTATCTGGTCAATAGAATGCCGTCCTCTGTCCTTGGAGAGAAGATACCCATCTCTCTTATTTTTCCAGACAAAGAGCTCTTCTCACTGCCACCTCGTGTCTTTGGTGCTGTGGCATTTGTTCATCGTTTGTCTCCAGGACTTGACAAGCTCTCTCCAAGAGCTGTCAAGTGCGTCTTCGTTGGGTATTCAAGAACCCAGAAGGGATACCGGTGTTATGATCCTACTACCAACAGGTACTTCGTTAGTGCGGATGTCACCTTCTTCGAGTCGGTCATGTTTTTCTCGCCAGCCGGGGACAGAATGGTACCATCCACCACCGCTGATGATATTTTGGTTCCACCACCACCTACCTGTCCTACACCTGACTCGTCTCCTGTGTCAGTTCCTATGCCAGCACCGCCACCACTACCTCCACCTCCACCCCCACGCATTCCACGGAGAATCATATCACCATTTCCTAACCACTATACGCGTCGGTCAGGTCCCGCTCAGACAGCAGATCAGCCAATCACTGAGCCTCAGGTATGTTCAGATGATGTTTCTACTGACGGGTCAGGTTCGGACCATATGCAGGATGACTCTTTACAGGTGGACCCCGATGATGATCTGAATGTTCCGATTGCTATTCGGAAACAGAGACGACAATGTGCATCCTACCCCTTTGCTTCACAGGTTTCCTTCCACCGACTCACAGGCGATTTCCAGAAGTTTGCTACTGCTTTATCTTCCGTGGACATACCACGGACATACCAGGAAGCCTTGAAGAGTGAATGCTGGAAACTGGCTATGGAAGAAGAAATGGGGGCCTTGCAGTCCCGTGGCACATGGTCTTTGGTCCCTGCACCTCCTGATGCTTCCATTGTAAGCTGCAAATGGGTCTTCACAGTCAAATACCATGCAGATGGCACATTGGATAGATACAAAGCACGTTTAGTCGCCCGGGGATTTACACAGACATATGGCGTTGATTACATGGATATATTCTCTCCAGTCGCGAGACACTCGACTCTGCGTATCCTCCTGTCTGTTGCAGTAGTCAGTGACTGGAGCATTTATCAGCTGGATGTCAAGAATGCATTTTTGTACGGGGACTTACAGGAGGAAGTCTACATGCAACAGCCACCCGGGTTTACTGCTGAGGGGGAGACGCATATGGTATGTAGACTTCACAAGGCTATATATGGACTGAAACAGAGTCCACGAGCATGGTTCCAGAAACTGTCCAACCTAATTGAGCACCAGGGATTCAAGAGGTCCAATGCTGACCATTCGTTGTTTGTCCAGAAGTCCTCGGCAGGTACGGTTGTCATAATGGTCTATGTGGATGATATTCTTGTTACAGGAGATGATATTCAGGGCATAGCAAGGGCGAAGGCATTCCTAGGTCGTCAGTTTGTTACAAAGGATCTTGGAACCCTAAGATATTTTCTGGGGTTGGAATTTGCTAGGAATGCACATGGTTTGGTGATGACACAACGGAAGTACATTACAGACTTCCTGGTTGAGACTGGTATGGATGGGTGCAAACCATCAAGCATCCCCATGGACCCCAGCATGAAGCTATTTGATGATGATACTGACGAAGTGGATAAGAGGAGATATAGAGAGATGGTGGGAAAACTCCTCTACATTACTATAACCCGTCCAGACATTGCATTTGCAGTTAGCCGGGTGAGTCAGTTTATGGAGCAGCCCAGACAGGTTCACATGGATGCTATACACATGATACTGAGGTATCTGAAGTCTACTCCTGGATTAGGGCTACTATTCAGAAAGGGTGCAGACTTATCCATCTCAGCGTGTGCAGACGCAGATTATGCAGGATGTCCTAAGGATAGAAAATCAACCTCAGGGTTTGCAGTCTTTGTTGGAGGCTCTCTGGTTTCTTGGAAAAGCAAGAAACAAACGGTGGTGGCAAGATCCAGTGCAGAATCCGAATACAGGGCAATGGCTCAAGCCAGCACGGAAATGATGTGGGTTCGCTCCGTATTAGAAGATCTACATGTAGCAGTACCTCTACCTATGAAGCTTCAGTGTGACAATCAGGCAGCATTGTTCATTGCCAACAATCCAGCTTTTCATGAGAGGACCAAGCATATTGAAGTTGACTGCCATTACACTAGGGACCTGATCCAGAGAGGATTGATATCCACGACCCATGTTAGCTCAGGAGATCAGACTGCCGATGTATTCACCAAGCCTTTGCTCAGAGGACCTTTCCAGAGATGTTCATCCAAGCTGAGCATGATCGACATCTATGCTCCACCTTGAGGGGGAGTGTAGAGATAGTTCCTATCATTATTATATGTTTATGTACCTTGTTTCGATTTCTCTTTTCTATTTAGACGTCCATGTAATTTACCCTTAAGGCCTCTCCCTATATAAGAGAGCCTAGGGTTTTCTTATGATCATAACGAAGACTCCTCTCTTCTAACAAAAACTGCTGGCTTTTGGAAGACAATTTCAGGGACTTGGTGGCATCGCATTGGTCGGAGGTGGTCGTTTCGGGGTCCGCTGCGTCTCGCTTTACTCAAAAACTATCTTCGCTGCGGATTCAGCTATCAGCTTTCAAGAGAGAGTCTAGGGCGGCCAGATTCGCCTCAAGGAAGGACGCGGATGAGACTATCCGGTGTCTCGACACGCTTGAGGACCACAGGGAGCTCACGGTGGAGGTGCTGGCCGATCGCACTGCTGCTCAATTAAAGGTTGCTCTGGAGGATAAGAAGCGCGTGACGGAATGGAGGCAGCGATCGAGAAGTGTTTGGCTTCAGGAGGGGGATGCGAATACCTCTTTCTTTCATTGTGTTGCTAGTGGGAGACGCAGGGCAAATGTGTTGCGTTCCATCTCCATTGGTGGGACTCGCGTGGAGGGGAACTGAGAGATGGGGAGAGCTATTGCGGACTATTTCAAGGACGTGTCTTCCTCGAATATTCCGAGGTTGTGGAGGTGGTTGGGCCTTGACACGCGTGCGGTGGCGGACTCACACGTTGACTTGCTCGTTCGAGATGTGACCTTGGAGGAGCTCAAGGATGCGGTGTGGGAGCTTAATGCTGATGCGGCTCCTGGACCTGATGGGTTCCTGGTGTCGTTTTACAGGGACTTTTGGGATCTTGTGGGCCACGAGGTGTTGGAGGTGGCCTTGGAGTTCTGTCAGGGGAACGCGGGCTTCTACAGGATCAACCGTGCGCATTTTATTTTACTGCCCAAATCGTCGACGCCGACCTCCATCGACGTTTTTCGCCCTATTGCGGTCTCCAACGCCATTTACCTTATTATTGCAAAGGTTCTCGCTATTCAGCTGGACGACATTCTTGACAGTGTTGTCTCCCCGATGCAGTCGATCTTCATTCCTGGGAGGCATATATCTGTTTGTCTCACGCTTGCGTCGGAGATCATTGCGGATTGGAAGAGGAGGGACTTGCGTGGTATCTTTTGGAAGGTGGACTTTAAAAAAGCTTACGATAGCCTTGATTGGAGGTTTCTCTGGTCGGTGCTTAGGAGGAAGGGATTCCCGGAGTTGTGGATCTCGTGGATGAGGCGGTGTATCACCACTGCCTCTTTTTCTATTATGGTGAATGGCCGTCCGGAGGGGGGGGGGTTGATTCAGCCTCGGAGGGGGGTGCGCCAGGGGTGCCCTCTTGCTCCCATGCTTTTTATCCTGGCGGCTGATGTTCTTTCGGACTTTGCGACTCATGTAGTCAACAACGGCATCTCGAGGGGTTACTCCACGGGGGGTGTGCAGGTCCCAATCTTGTAGTACGCCGATGATACGTTGTTTTTTTATTGGGGGGGGGTTAGAGGAGGCGAGGGGTATGGCCTTGGCTCTGGAGACCTTTGGCGAGCTGTCCGGGTTGGGTAAGAACTATGGCAAGTCCAAGTTCGTCCCCTTCGGACCTGCGGTTCAGGACAACGACACATATGCGGTGGCTTTGGGGTCGGCTTGTTCTTCCTTGCCGATGGACTACCTGGGGATTCCCTTGAACGTGGGGAGGACGCGGCTCAGAGATTGGCTGAGGGTGGTAGAGAAAGTGGAGGCGAGATTGGCTGGCTGGAAGTCCACGATTTTATCGAGAGGGGGCCGGCTTGTTCTTCTTAAAGCGATCCTTTCGTCTATTCCGATATATTTTTGTCCAACCGGCGGATGCCCAAGGGGATCAGGTCACGGCTGGAGAAGCGAATGCGTGCTTTCTTATGGGGGAAGCAGGGGGGGGTCGAGGGGGATCCACTTGGTTGGGTGGGAGGATATTACTTGCAGGAAGGATCAGGGTGGGCTGGGTGTCAAGTCGATCGAGCATATGAACGACGCCTTGCTCCTTAAGTGGGCGAGCATGATTTAGGGGCCGGGGGAGGATCTGTGCTGCAATGTGGTGCAGAGGATCTATGACGGGGGGGGGGGGGGCTTGCCTTCGCAGATCTCCCGTGTTGCCTTCCCCACCATTTTTTGGAGTGGGGTCGTGGAGGTGTTCTTGAGGAATATCGTGCTTTTCAGACCGGTCCTTGGTGGGGGGGAGTCTTTCTCTTTTTGGACGGACGATTGGGCGCGGGGGGGAGCCCTTTGCTCTCGTTTCTCGCGGTTATTTGCTTCGACGGAGGATAAGTCGTGTTCGGTTGCGGCCTACTGGATGGATGGGAATTGGTGCCCCAGGTTTTCCGCGAACTTCTCTGATCAGAGGTTGGAGGATTTCTTGGCTTTGCTCGATGCTGTGAGGGAGGTGGGATGCCCTACGGGGGGGCGGGACCACTGGTGCTGGCGGGAGGCTCCGTTCACGGTCAAGAAGGCCTTCGGGGCTATCTCTCGGCCGCCGCCGTCGCAGTCGGAGATTATTATCCGGGATTGTGCCTTTCTGTGGGCTCTCAAGCTTCCTGAGAGAGTTGGCTTCTTCTTGTGGCTGCTAAGGAGGCCGAGGCTGATGACGAGAGACTGTTGTGCTAGGCTTTTAGGTACCATTTCTGACCGGTGCCTGCTTTGCAATGCGACGATTGAATCCGTGGAGCATCTCTTCTTCTTGTGCCCCAGGGTGATTGAAGTATGGCAGGGGGCTGGTTTGGACTGGTGCTGCACAAACGACCTCTAGAGTTTCTGGATTTCGCTTCAGGCTAATAAGGGGAGGCCGGTGAAGGAGGTGCTTTATCCAGTAGCCTTACTGTGGGCGATTTGGCGGGGAAGAAATGATTTGTTGTTCTCGGGCCAAAGGTTCTATAAGGAGAACATGGGGATCTTTGCTAAGCACCTAGTGGGGGATTGGGCGTTGTAATGGTTTTGTAGTGTCGGGATGTGACTGTTTCTTTTCCCTCTCTTTTCCCTTTCTCTGTTGAATAGAATTTTGGGGCGTGCACCGTCGAGTGTCTCACCCTTGCTTCTGGATTTCAAAAAAAGATCTACAAGACGAGACGTGCTATATGGAGGTTGGGACGGAGAGAGGGACCCTGCCTAACCGTTATCATGTGGTAGTCTTAGGATGACTGATTGGCTACCTGCGTTTGAGAAGATGGAAAGAATGTTGGCTGGTTGAAGTGTGTTGATTTTGTCTCATGGGGTGCTGTTTGGTGCTTTTGAATGCTGTACTTTATACTATTCCAGTGTTCTTTTTGTCATCTAGACTCCTTCCTGTGATACAACGGATTGAATCGATTAGAAGAGATTCTTTTGAGGGAAGTTGGGCCGGTGGGGCTCTGTTGTTTGAGATATAATCACACAATCTAATTCCACAGGCGTCCTTGGTGTTCATCACCTTGATTCGATGAATGCGGCCCTTTTTCTGAATTGGGCGATCAGGATTTGTGGGAGTGGTGAGGACCTCCGTTGTATACTTATTCGACGCATTTACAGAATCCCAGTTCATGGGAACCTTGCTCGGACTCCTTTTTTTCCTTTAGCCTTTTGGAATGGAATTAAAGCACTTATGCAGTGGTTTCCAGATCTTTTTCACACATTACTTTGTAACGACGAGTTGTTTGCATTTTGGACAAACAACTGGATGAGCTATGGCACTTTAGTAGTGCGCTTCCCCATGCTCTTTGCTTTAGTGGCAGATCGGGAGGCATGCGTGGGTGACAACTGGTTTGATGGGAGCTGAATGCCTTATTTTTTGGCAAGTTTTTTGGATTAGCTTATGGATGATTTTTTGTTACTCTTGGGCACCCTGAGTGGTATCGAGGGCCCAGCTAATAGGCGTGATCATTGATTTTGGAAAGACAATACCTTTTCAGTGAAAAGAGTATACAACGCAGTGGTTAGGCCACCACTTGTTGCAAACGACAACCTATTCTAAGATTGCAACTTAGTTTGGAGTTGAAAACTTCCTAGAGGAATCAACATTTTATGTGACTTTTCCGAAGAAAGCGTATCCTTAGTAGAGATAGGTGTGCAAGATTTTTCGAAGGAGTGTCCGGTTTGTGCCCTCTTTATGGTACAAAGATTGAGACCCTGGAGCATCTTTTCTTCCATAGCAAAAGAATTCTGATGACTTGGCTAGAGCTTCATTTTGATTGGGTTAACATTGCTAGTTTTGAGGGCTTATGAGATTCTCTTTATATTGCGAAGCATAAAGTAAGGGAGGAGCTTCTTCTGCTTGTAGCAACTATTTGGGCATTATGGCTAGCTAGGAATATTGATAATGTAATCTCAAATGCCAAAACTCTCCTCGAGTCTTGGTTTTTGTAAGTATCACTTTTTCCTCTTTATTAGTAATATTTGGGGCAGACACCGTTGCGTGTTTCCCCCTTTTTTGGCTTAAAAAAAGATACAGTTGCTATACTGGTTTACGTTGATGATATCTCTATTACATGAAATGATGTGCATGACATTCAAGCAGCTAAGGATTTCCTTGGTTAACAGTTTGTAACCAAGGACCTTAGTGATCTATGTTACTTCCTTGGACTTGAGTTCATCGGGAACCAACGAGGTCTTATGATGACTTTGAGGAAGTACGTTATAGATCTTCTCCGTGAGACAGGCATGACATACTGCAGTCTTGTCACTACTCCCATGGACCCGAGCATGAAGGTGTATGATGATGACATATAGGAGGTAGACAAGAGGAGGTACACGAAACTCGTTGGGAAGCTCCTATATGTGGCCATCATCATGCCGGATATATCCTTTGCAATGAGTTGAGTGAGTCAGTTCTTGGAACAACCTAAACATGCACATATGGATGCAATCCATATGATAATGAGGTATCTGAAAACCTCTCTTGGCACTAGTCTTTTATTTAGCAGAGGAACATCCCTTTCCATCACAGCTTGCGTAGATGCAGATTATGCAAGATGTCCTAAGGATAGGAAGTCTACCTGGCTTTACAGTGTTCATAGGGAGCTCCTTGGTATCATGGAAGAGCAAGAAGCATACAATGGCTGCTAGATTGAGTGCAGAGTCAGAATACAGAGCCATGACATAGGGGAGTACAGAGATAATGTCGGTCAGATCTGTTCTGATGGACCTTATAGCTGTTCGGGTGGCTCTTCCCATGCACCTCCAATGCGACAACCAAGGTACTCTTTTCATTGCCAACAACCCATCCTTCCATGAGAGGATCAAGCATATCGACGTAGACTGACTGTCACTACACTCAAGACATGATTTAGAAGGATTTCATCTCCACCTCTCATGTCTGCTCAGGAGAACATACAACATACATGTTCACCAAGGCCCTAGCTAGAGGTTCATTCCAGTTATGTTGTTCCAAGCTGAGCATGATTGATATCTACGTTCCATCCTAAGGGGGAGTGTTGAGATATTAGTTATGTTTTCTTTATTCTATATATTTTCTTTTCTTTATGTCTACATTATGTAGTTTGCCCAACATGTTTCTCCTCTATATAAGAGAACCCTACAGGCTCATGAATACGCAACTCATTATTTTCTCTCCACAATAGTTTTTATGGATTGTGCATACGGTTTACAACCACAACAACAAAGCCTTTTTACGTGATTAAGTAGGGCCGACTACATGGATTTTTTTGCCTCCATTCACATCTATTTTGGGTCGTTCTTGGATTTGAATCTAAATAGCTAAGATCCCTTCAGATAGTCTCATTCCAACACTTCGTTGGCCTTCCTCGCCCTCTCTTAACTGGCTCAACATCTCGAATCTTGCATCTTCCAACTGGTGCATCATCCGACCGCTTTTGCAAATGACCGAACAATCTTAAGCGATTTTCTCTCATCTTATCCTCTATCGAAGTTACACCAACTTTCCTTCTGATCACATCATTCCGAATCTGATCGTTTCGTGTATGACCCCACTCCCACCTTAACATTTTCATTTCTGCTACTATCATTCTCTGCACATGTTTATGGTTCACATGCCAACATCCTGATCCATAGAGTATAGCTAGTCTCATGACGTCTTTGTAATACTTTTCTTTGACTTTCGAAGGGATTTTCTTATCACAAGAATGGTAGAGTCGCCTCTCCACTTTAGCCAATCTGCATTTATTATATAATTAACTTCTCCATCAATTTTTCCATCATGTTGCAAAATAGATCCTTAGTATCTTAAAGAATATTTCTTCTGAATGTTATTATCTTCAATCTCTACCTTGAGTCCTTAACCATTTCTTCCATTAAATGTGCACTTCATTTATCAGTCAGCTCTACTTATACGAAATCCTTTAGTCTCTAAGGCATGTCTCAAAACCTCCACCTTCTTATTTATCCCACCTCTTGTCTCATCAATCAACACAATATCATCGACGAACAACATACACCAAGGTATCTCATCCTGAATATATGACTAGTCAACTCGTCCATAATCAAAGCAAAAAGGAATGGACTGAAAGCCGAACCTTGATGCAGACCAATGATGATGTTAAAATAGTCAGTCTTCCCAGACTGGATCCTTACACAACATGAAGCCCCATCATACACATCCTTATAAGGTTATGTATAGGGTATGTACTTGTCTCTTCTTTAAAACTCTCAACAAAACCTCTCATGGGAGAGGTGTGCGCTTCGTCTTCGTTATGGCAGGGTATCACCAAAATCCTCCTAGAGTTGGCTGTGAAGATGCTACCAATACTTGGCGATGTGGAGAAGTTTAGAGTCTGGATTGATGATTGGACGGGTAATGGGAGTTTGGAGAAACATTTTCCTCGCCTTTTCACCATTGCAAGCAATATAGAGGTGTCGGTGCGACAGGTGTGGGAGCAAGGGTCGTGGACACCTACCTTCACTTCAGAATTGTTGGATCAGAGGCTTAAAGAGTTAATGAGACTACATCATGAATTATCAAAGTTAGGGACTCCGTCGAATGGGAGGGACCATTTCGTTCTGGGAGACGATCGGTTATCGTTTCTTCGTGGAGGATAATATTGAAGTGCAAGATGAGGTTAGACTTAATGCTGGATTAATCTGGAGGGGTAGAATACTGAATAGAGTTAAGGCATTCTTGTGGGTTGTGAGATTTGGCAGAGTGCTTACAAAGAAGTGTAGGCGCCCGTTGCTGCAGGTGGATGATCTTATATGCGACAGGTGTGGTTTGGTGCCAGAAGATTTGGAACATCTGTTATATACATGCTGCCACTCCGTGGAGGTATGGAGGAAGGTTGATATATCTTTGTTGGAGTATAAGGTCTATGCACCTATTGAGTTGTAGATGGGTAAATGGATACCTCCAGGATCCATTTACCCCATCCAGTTGTTTAGTCCCACACTGTCCAGCGGTGGGCAAGGTTCAGGAAAGCGGTATGCGTATGCGTTCGGACAGGTCACCGAATAGCGCTTAAGCGGTATGCGGGGGCATATGCGGGGTATAAGCGGTTCTAAGCGGTTTCCTAATTTTTTATTTAAAAATAAATAAATAAATACAAATAAGATAAAAATATCAACAAAAAGTTTAATATAAGTTTGCATCTTTTTGCATCTTTTTTGGCCCCATAGTCTGGATTGGTTTTATAAAGTATAAGTTTGAATCTTTTTTTGACCATAGTTTGGATTGGTTTTGGGACCATGCAACCTAAATCATTGTTTATGAAGGATCATGCTCACACAAATGACAAATCACACAGATGGACAGACCTGTTAATTAGATTCATATGCCTAACTGTCATGCTCTGTATGATTTGCAAAATGGATTTTCACTCGGTTTTCTGTTTAGTTTAGACCTACAAATGGTCATGCTCGTAGCCTCCAACATACTATAAAATTTAATACACTTTCTGCAATGAAAATAAAATAACAAAATCTAAATTATTGAAAAAAAAATGAAAATAACCTCTTAATAGTGGATGCCTTGGAGGCACAGGAACTGGACAGTGGATGCCTTGGAGGCACTGCTGGGCCGCTGGCTGTGCTCGTAGCCTGATCGCGGTGTAGGCACTGCCGCACTGCTGGCTGTGCTCGTAGCCTGGTCACGGAGGCGAAGGCGCTGGCGGAGTTGCTGTGAGGAGGCGACGAAGTAGGAGACGGCGGAGGAGCGGCGAGATGGGAGATAGGCGAAGAGGAGGAGGACTTGTGAGGAGGTGGAAGAGATGGGAGAAGCCGGAGGAGGCGGAGGAGGCGGAGGAGGCGGGAGGAGGCGCAGGCGCAGGCGATAGTTGGGGAATCGGGATAAGAGAAAGGGAACGGCGGAGGCTCTCGAGGTTGGGAATAACGCTAGGAAAACCTAATTGGCCGAGTCGGGGATGAGGCATATCCGCATAGGGCTAATCGGGCTTCCAGGAGATCCGATAATACAATTCATGCCCTGAGCGGCCGAACGGACCGCATATGCGGCCGCATAGCCCGCATATGCGGTCCGCTCATGCGCTTGGGGCGCATACAACTCCGATTCACGAAAGCGGTGTGTCGGGAGGACCGCTCACGCATATGCGGCCGCACAGAGCGATTTCGTGAACACTGGCGGTGGGACTTGGAGGCTCTGGAGAGGCTATATAAGGAGCCCCAGACCTCCTGTATCAGATGAGAAAAGCAATGTAACATATGCCCCGTTGAGGGCTTCTCCCATGGTTTCATCCCGCTCCTTACGGAGTAGGGTTCCACGTAAAATCATGGTGTTTCCATGTTCTATCTTTCTTGTTTATGCTCTGTTTATCATTTAGCTTCCGCATGTTTATTTTCTAACATGGTATCTGAGAGGGTCGATTCTCGTGGAGTTGTTTTTGAAGTTATTTTTTGTTCTCGAGATTCGATTGTCAGTTTTTTTTTAAAAAGGGGATTATTATTCTCATGCTCGTGATCGAGGCCGATTTCCATCTTCAGTCCAGATCTAGGGTTCAATGTCTTGAACCCTAGTTTCAGGCATCTTTTGTCCTATATGCAATGGCGGCAACCCCCATCCCGCGCAGGCATCAGGTTCCAACTGGGAACCCTAGCAGCGGCATCAGATCCAAGCGTGATTCCTCTTCCAGGCGCGCGTGAACAAGCTCCTGGTGCGCGTAAGCAGATCTCCCAAGCCCTTCGCGTGTTCCTCTCGCCGCAGCGAGCCCAACGCACCTCTTGGTTGCGCCTATCGCCGCTTCTTCAAGTCCTTCCTCCAGGCCGCTACATCTTCCAGCAGCACTCTCCAGGCGCACCCCTTGCGAAGCGCAACAGACCTCAGGTGGCTTTCCCCCACTGCGCGGCGCCCACCCTCCAAACGGCTGGCGGCAGGCGCGACCCCATACTTCTCCCATCTCCAGCGCCCAAGGCGGCACCACCATCCGAAGACCCAAGGCGATGCCGCGCCCTTTCAGTCCCAGGCGACGAGATTCCCCCTGCGCACACCCGCAGCCCCCAGGTAGCGATGCTAGCCGAGCGCGCGACTCCTCCTATCTCCAGCAGTACCTCTAGACGATGGCGCGTCATTGGGTCCATCTCCTCTCACAACCATAGGCAGCGCTGGAGCATCTCCTCTCACAGCCAGATGGCTGCGCAACACGCATCTCCCTCCGACCCCCCCCCCCCCCCCCAATTGCGGCTCTGACTCCATCAGCAGGCGACGAGCGCCGCCCTCCCCTCGTCCCGAAGTCCATGGTGGCGGCGTGCGTTTGCACTGAGAAACCCCCACTGGGGGCGGGAGCGTAGTGATAAAGGGGGTCCCACAGGGGAACCCTAATTAAGCCCCAAAATTAGGCCCGCAGTTCTGCCGTAAAAAAAATCTCTGTAGTGTCCTCAATGGGCCGTACCTTAAAGAAAAATTATGTGGGGGGCTATTTTAAAGCCCAATGGGCTGTATGTTCAAAAAAAGAGAAAAAAAGGAAAAAAGGAAAAGATAAAAGACGCGTTAAAAAAACCGTACGCAAAATGAAAAAAATTGTGATTTTGAAAAAAAAGGCGCGTACAAGAAAAAGCCGTACGCAAGTAAAAAAAATTGTTTCGAAAAAAAAATGATGAATGTTTTGAAAAGCCGACAAAGTTGTGATCGGCTAAGTTGTTTTGTTTTGTCCCCATCATTATTGTCTTCTCCCAACGTGATCGATGTCCGTGTTTTCCGTCAAGTATGGGAGAAAGGGGGAGTATTGTGTAGAGTCACAGGTCCGAGTCAGATCCAGAGTTTCCAGACTCCATATTACAGATCAAGTCAGATTTCTAGACTCTACAGTTCAGATTCAGATTCTTCATGTGCAAGATTCAGACTCGACGTTCAGATCCTGAGTCCACAGGTGCGATGCACAGTTCTTCAGACTCGACAGATTGGTCAGAGTCCAAGTTCGATGCACTCCATGATGAGCCCAATTTTTGAGTTCTCTAGAGAGACTCATTTTTCAGACACGCACGAGTTTGCGGTCATTTTCAGATGAGCACATGTATGTCATCAGTTCGAGGTCACCATCATTATTCTTGTTTTGTCGGCCAGAGTTTTCATGTGAGCCATAGGGACTCCAGAGTAGAGGACCATTCCCTATGCCATGTTGGCAAGGGTTTTCATGTGGTATCATAGGTACACCAGAGCAGTGCACCATTCTCTGAGCCAGGTGGGAGAGACCCAGTTCTCCGTTGAGGAGACTATTTTCAGACTCCATTCTCCAACGACCGTAGACTCCGACGAGGATTGCACAGCCACAACCTTTTCAGTTCGGCCCCTTTTCAGAGATGGAGCAGTTGCCCACATTATTGTGGCGGGCCAGAGTACTCTGATGAGGAGGCTCATTATCAGTTGCAGTGACTCTGACAGGCGCAATAAAGAGCACATACTCTTCGACGAGGAGATTCAGAAGACTCACACTCCAGCACGTTCGTCCTCCTCACCTGCACGACATGAGAAGCAACGTCCTCGACTGCAACAATGTGCGCGTTGGATTGGTATTGTCCGTAGTGTCATGTAGCGTTGAGTTGAGTTTCTTTATGTTTGTCCAAGCTTAGCATTGCATGCTCCATCTTGAGGGGAAGTGTTGGAGTATAAGGTGTATGCGCCTATTGAGTTGTAGATGGGTAAATGGATACCTCCAGGATCCATTTACCCCATCCAGTTGCTTAGTCCCACATTGTCCAGCGGTGGGACTTGAGGCTCTGGAGAGGCTATATAAGGAGCCCCAGACCTCCTGTATCAGATGAGAAAAGCAATGCAACATATGCCCCGTTGAGGGCTTCTCCCGTGGTTTCATCCTGCTCCTTACGGAGTAGGGTTCCACGTAAAATCATGGTGTTTCCATGTTCTATCTTTTTTGTTTATGCTTTGTTTAGCTTCCGCATGTTTATTTGCTAACAATCTTGGCTCAAGACGGATTGTGGCACAAGCTTTTGGAGATCCATTAGAGTAGTCTGCATCAATGGACATGAAGGCAGTTCCTACCCGTTCGTGATTATGTTGGCATCTGGTGTGGTAGAACTGATGTCATTTTTCGCGGCCCACGTTTCTATTCGGAATGTTGTTGAGCATTGTAGGGTGTTTTCTGAAATATTGTAACCTGATTTTTTATATATATATATATTGATTGCGGTAGGTCCCATCTTGGGGTGCCACCCTTTTCTTCTAAAAAAATCTCCCATGGGACTGAATTATAAGCCTTTTCCAAATCAATAAAAATCATATGGAGGTTCTTTTTAATTCTATAAATTTCCTTTGTTCTCCTCAACAAATGGATAATTTCAATAATTAAGCGACTTGGCAATATAAAAATCATATTGGGCTTACGGTTGCAATAGGAAAAAATAAAGATAATAACCACAAAAATATAACCACCAAAGTACACGTTTATGCAATTCGAGATGGCCTGGTGTTCATCCTATTCCATGGAAGAGGGACCAAGAGTCAGATATTCATTCGTAGCTTCTCAAGGAATACAAGTGGCATGAGGTTGTTTATATAGTCCCGCCAACACGCCTTAGACTTACTGTCAGATGATGCGACAGTGAGACCAGAATACAAGAATGATATAGTTGAATCTTATACGGATCCAATTTCACATTTTCATCACTTCTTTATTCCCAACGTTACTATCTATTAATTTTTATTATTTTTCTGCACTTTTTGTGTATGTTTCTTATGTTTGAAGGTGTTTTCTTAATTTTCTTTTTGATTTCCTCCGTACATAGTGGGCCCTAGTTCAATGAATAAGTCAGCCTAAATAGTTTTTTCGAGTGGGTCAACCTAAATAGTTGGTAATACCGTCTTTGGCTAAATTTGCTAGATGCTATAATTCTTATTAGTTTATTTGGAACATGCGTGAAGCTTCCTTTATAATTTTTCTTATAATCTTATTGCTTTGGCTCATTATAGTATATCTGTATACAGAATAGGATTGCCTTTTCTGTTCTCTTTTTATCTAGAACTAACTTGAGTTTTTGGTTCCTGACAGGATTCAGCCTGGAGCCCTCATTAATTTTGTGTTATTAAGCTTCCTGTCAACGTTTATATTGCTTGTTGACTGGTGTTCTTGGAAGATTATCAGACAGCCCTTGCAACCCTTCTATTTGACTCGCCCTTTCTTGATTGCATTTGCTCTATCAGCAAGTGCCGGATGGTTTTATATTCCACTTCTCCGTAAGTTGAAGTTCTACCAGGTTATACGAAAAGGTCCTTCTTCACACGCTTCTAAGAAAGGAACTCCTACAATGGGCGGCTTGTTCTTTATTCCAATAGGTATTTCTGTTGCCTGTGTCATAGTTGGTTTCACCTCTGTTGAAGTTTGTGGAGCTGCAACAGTCACATTTGCGTATGCTGCAATTGGCTTTCTTGATGATCTCTTATCTTTTCTCAAAAGCCATAATTACGGGTTGCCTGGATTTATCAAGTTTTTTTTACAGGTCAAGTTTTGAACTTATTGTAGCTTGAACTTTTAGTCATACATAAATTTGAGGTGCATCCCTCTCGGGATTTCACCCTTTTATTCTCAAAAAAAGTTTTAATCTTATTCAGTTCTCTCAAGTTAAGTATAATTTTGTAGATTGATATATTTCTAATTGTTTATGACATTTTTCATTAACAGTCTCATTATTTTTACAGGCTGCAGCTGGGATAGGTTTTTGTTTTTGGCTGGATTCCGCAAATATCTCTTCACCGTACATCATGTATAACTTCCCCCTGTAAATCAACTCCTCTTAGATGGTAACATGTCCACAGATGAATTGTTATAGTACATAACTTCATTTGCAGACATCATATACTTATAGTCTATCACATGAAAATTCATTATTATGCATATGCAGACATCATATACTTATCGTCTATCACATGAAAATTCATTATTATGTACTTGGAATGGAAAGGATTCTGTTTCCCTTTCCCTATTGAGATCATTTTTGATTGGAAAAGACCATGTTCTTCGAGCTGCAGTATGTTGATAATACCATCTTTTCTTGGAGAAAGGGAGTGAAATCGAGTTGGAGAGGCCTTTCGGTGATTCTTGGTCCTTTTGACGACTTTTGCGGGTTACAGGTAAATTGGAACGGGTCTTCTTTTGTTACATTTTGGCTTGAATCCAGAGGAGATTTATGCAAGTGATATTTTAGTTGCTGACCCTCAGGGTATGCATGCCCTTGTCATATCTTGGTTTTTACTTGATTGTGGTAAGATCGGTCAGTTTGACTAGTTGCCACGGGCTGAGAAGCTCGAGAAGAAGCTGACCATATGGAAGGCTTTTTTCCATTTCTTGAGGTGGGGGTGGGGTTTGGTCTTATACAAGGCGGAATTGTCCACCATTTCTTTTTTTTTCTTATCCTCCAGATCACTACATGTGGAATCAGAGATAGGCCGAAGTCTTTGATGAGACGTCTTAGCTGTCCTCCACGGGTGACTTTACGGGCATCCCCGTGGTGGATTGGATGATGGTGACACTGCAGAATAGTGATGGAGGACTTGGAGTTCTCAATTTGAAGGAGATGAATAAGGCACTAGTCCAAATGAATCACTGCCAGTTGAGGGTAGGGTATTGATTTGATTTGTTCCTTAGTGTGTAAGATCAATAAAGCATCATCGATTTTGTTGTTCGACCTCATCATGGCTTTGTCAACTTTTTGGAAGGGCATTTATTCCGTCCTTCGTGGGAACTCATCTTCTCCTAAACCTGTTCTGGGGGATGGTTTTGGCTTTAACTTAGGATAGGATGATTGGTCTAAGGATGGGGGCACTATGTCATAGCTACCCTTTGTTGTTTGCTTTGGCCCTAGATCATGAGTTTTGAGTTGCGGGAGTGTGGCATGGTCCTCACTTTTTATTTTGATCTATCCTATCATAGAGTGTCCATCTATTGAGCATGATCATTGGACATGGTATGTTGGTAGGTTCATTGTTAAGAAGGCTTATCGTGTCCTTTGCAACACAATGATGATTTATTATGTGGATCTTTCTTATTTTAAAATGCTTTGGAGCTTGAAGACACCACTATGGGTCAAGATTTTTCTCTGGCTTATGAGGCATGGTAGAGTGACGACTTGAGCTCAACGATCTAGAATTTTCAAGATACCGCTGCTTCATGTGTGTGGTGTTCAACACACTCAAGATATGTGGATCACTTATTCCTCTTGTACAAGATCTCAAAAAAAGTTTAAGAGAAGTCTCTTGCGGTCGAGGTGGTCGTTAGGGTGCATTGGTCTTTTAGGTCTCTCTAGGCCAATGTTGAAGTGGCTCTGAGAGAGATATCAATGGCTATTGCATTGATGTGGGCCCTCTGATTGGCTCGGAATGACATGATCTTTCACCAAGTTAGATTTTTTGCTGAAAATGTGATAGAGAACGCTAAATGTCTCCATGTGTCGTGGTCTTTGTAAACTTCATCCTGGCTATATAATTATGTACTCATGTACGTTCTAATCTTGTGAATACATAAAGTTTTTGGGTGTGCCACATGAGCTAAGTAATTGAGATAGTTGAATAGTACAGAACTCCAGAGCATTATTAGAGCGGATGCATTTAATAGAAGCAGAGAAAAGATTCTTCATTTCAATCACAAAATTTGAATCATAGTATTAACATCAGACTTATTCTTTAACAAAAAGACCCATGACAGTCTGGAAAAGTCATCCACAACAACCAAAAAATACACGTGCCCCTAATGATTCGGAACACAACTCGGACCCCACATATCAAAATGAAAAAGCTCAAAAAGACTCAGACTATTATGATTTTGACGACTTGGGAAGCTAGACCAGTGATGCTTTCCAAGTTGACATGGTACACATTGAAACGTGGACTTGATAGAAATGCCATGGATGAGACGATAGATCTTCTGCAGCAAAAGCTGACCAAATCGAAGATGCCAAGTGTAAGGAGAAATCGATCCAACAAAGAGAGCTAGTACCAGCATAAGGAGATTGGATCAACCTGTAAATAGGGGCTGCTAGTCGAATTGAACTGTAACGGACGAACCTATGTTCGAGTTCGGTTCGATAAGGAAGTTCGAAAGTTCGAGTTCGGTTCGATAAATGTTCGATAGAATGTGTTTGAGTTCGAGTCCGTTTAGAAAACGAATGTTCGAGTTTGGCTCGATAATATCTCGTTAACATTTTAGCTTAACTAAAACTTGTTTATATGAACACGTTCGAAACTGGAGTTCGATAATAAGGTTCAATAAGCAATAAAATAAGAAATTATTCAAATTAAAGTAGTACAAAGCCCAATAAATACAACAATTTCTTTAACCTCGAAATTTATCATGTGTATAAATATGAAGTTACACATACAAATACACACACATATACATATATCGAAGTCGAACTTGTATCGAACGAACATATGTTATGTTCATCGGTACGTTAAGCTATCGAACTAAAATTTGAAGTTCATGTTCAGTTCGTTTAGAAAGGAATAAACATTTTTCGAACTATTATGATATTATCGAAGGAACTCTAATCGAATACGAACATGTTCGGTTCGATTAGCAACCCTACCTGTAAAGCCCTCCATGCTCACATCCACATCCAATCACCTTGCCGGTGAGTATATCATGAAAAACAAGGGAAGCGGGTCAAATATGGCACATCATTGTAAATCTTTTGTAATCTGATTGATAGAAAATAAATTCATTGAGAATTCTGGTGCATGAAAAACATTCTATAGGTGCATGGAGGGAGTCAAATGGACCTCCCCATGTTCGATAGTGGGAGAATGTGTCTTGTCAGCAATGACCATTGATCTACCAGGCTGTACTTGGCTATAAGGATCTAATTATGTGCAATCTCCACATAGATGATTGGAAGCTCCAGAGTCCATGATCCATTATGAAGGATCTGGTCGAATGCGACTAGTAAATGCATGAGTAATACCTTAAGTGCTGGTGGAAGCAAGCGCAACAACATCTGATGGGCCAATAGCAACACTAGAAGATCCAACAACTGGGGGCATGATTTCTATCGGTCGAGCAATAAAGTCATCAAGGCAATGATTGGTAGAATCAGGGGCAGTCTAGACCTGCTCAGTAGCACGGGCTGATAGTGGAAAGCCATGCTTGGAATAGTACATGTCCTTTGAATGACCGGATCAGTGACAATATGAAGATGGTTGGCGTGGGCGCGAGCCTCCTTTGTCGTGTGTGCCCCATCCTTTGAATTGAGGCAAACTGCCTCTACCACATGAAATCTACCATAGTCGATGACATCTGAGAAGATGCAACAAGGGGGATGCTCAGTTTTCTCAACTCGCAACACTATCCGCCATAGGCAGTATGGTAATATCTGTGAATAACTGAGCGGGCTGAGTCATACTCGGGGTTAAGGGATGCCAAAAAGACCCTAGTTATAATAGAATCGCGATAGGACTCATGCTGCTCCGGTGAGGCCGTTGAAGTATGTAGCTATGGAGTCTCTCAAACATACCTCTAAGAGATGTGTACAAGGCATGAAGAGGACGATCACCTTGTTTGGTCGTAAAAATATCATGCTGGAGTTGCAAGATCTTCGACTCATTCCTCTCTTGAGAGTACATCGTTGTGAGGATGTCACACATTACTTTTACTCTGGGTTGTTTCGTTATTTCCACAAAAAATAGTATTAGATAGCCAAGCTTTTGCATAAGCATCATCATCCTCCCATGAGGCATTGGTCCCAGTCTTGTCAGACGGTTCATCCTGCATCCGAATATGCTTCTTACCATGGTTCTGCAAGAGATTCATGAACTTCATCGTCCTCAACTCATAGTTTGTGCCATCCATCTTGACAATAGACGCCAAACCCTTAAAGGCACCTATGAATTGGAACATTAACTCTATTTTGTAACATAATGTCGGATTGGTACATGATTGGGACCATAGACAGGTGATAGGGTATCTACATAGACATCGAGGGGGATGGTTGTGGGGGTATGCTCATACCACAACCAACCCTAAGCAAACTCGTCTGTGGTATGGGTAGCGCTGAGTAGCGTCTGGGCAGTGCTGGGCGTCACCTGGATAGCGCCTGGACAGTGCTATGGTAGGCCTAGGGAACCCACCGAAGCCTAGTACATGACCCTTAGACGAGGAAGAAGGGTCCACGCAAAGCTCGAGGATAACAAAGGATGGCGACGGTGGTGGGTTTTAGGTATAAGTCCCGATTTAGGATCATCGCTCTAATACCATGTAGAGAGAGAATGCAATAAGTTATCTATTTATGAGGCCCCGGAGTCCTCTTATATAGAGGAGAAACCTGTTGGGAAAATTACAATGTAGACAGAAAGAAAGAGAATACATAAAAATGATAGATGATAACTAATATCTCAAAAGACACCAAGAACGCGGTTTTTCATTTGAACGTTGATGGCTCACTGGGATTGAATGGTTTCTTGATAAATTTTTATCGAGAATTTTGGGAGGTGGTTAAAAATGACATGATGGCGGTCATGCAGGAGTTCAGAGATAGTAATCAAGGTTTTGAGCGTTTGAATAAAGCTCTTTTGTTTTTTCTTCCTAGAGGTGCCAAGTCGGGTCAAAGATTTTAGGCCTATTGCACCGTCGAACGTGATTTATTTCATCATTGTCAAGTTTTTGGCTAACCATCTTCGGGTGGTGCTACTTGGCATTATATCACCGGAGCATACGACTTTTGTACCTGGCAGACTCATGGCAGATGGGTTAGTGATGGCATCTGAGATGGCGATAAAGTGGAAGAGTTCTAACCCCGAAGACCTCATTTGGAAGGTTGACTTTCATATGACGTATGATTGTGTGGATTGGCATTTTCTTTGGGCATCATTAAAGAAGAGGGGCTTCCCTGTCATGTGGATCTTGGATGAAAAGATGCATAACAACTGCGTCCTATGCGTTATTGGTTAATGAGAGACTGGAAGGGGGTTTCTTTCAACCGCAACAAGGTGTTCGATAAGGGTGCTTGCTCGCCCTTTTACTGGTTGTGATTATTGCAGACGCCCTGGGTGTTATGATGAAGTTGGCGTCTAATGATGGGTGGTGGTCGGGATACAACACCATTTCGATACCTTTGCTGCAGTATGCAGATGATACGATGATTTTCTTAATAGGAGGGGTGGAGTAGTTCAGCCGTGCTTCACATACTGTGGATATTTTTGGGGGATATCTCAGAACTGCATATAAGAATAACAACAAAAAAGCCTTTTCCCACAGTTAGGTAGGGTTGGCTGCATGGATTTTTTGCCTCCATTTTGATCTATTTTGAGTCATTCTCGGGTTTAATTCTAAATAACAAAGGTCCCTTCGGATAGTCTCATTCCAACACTTCTTGGGCCTTCCTCGCCCTCTCTTAGTCGGCTCAACATCCCAAATCTTGCATCTTCCAACTGGTGCATCATCTGACCTCTTTTTGCAAATGACTGAACCATCCTAAGCGATTTTCTCCATCTATCGAAGTTGCACCAAATTTTCTTCTGATTGCATCATTCTGATCCGATCTTTTCGTGTATAACGACACATCCATTTTAACATTTTCATTTCTGCTACTATCATTCTATGCACATGTCTATGGTTCACGAGCCACCATTCTGATTCATAGGGTTTAGGAGGTCTCACAGCTGCTTTGTAATGCCTTCTTTTGACTTTCAAAGGGATTTTCTTATCACAGAGAACAATAGAGGCTCCTCTCCACTTAAATCATCCTGCATTTATTTTATGTGTAGCTTCTCCATCAATTTCACCGTCCTGTTGCAAAATAGATCCCAAGTATCTAAAAGAATCTTTCTTCTAAATGTCGTGTCTCCAATCGTCACCTCGAGTTCTTCACCGTTGTTTCCATCAAATATACACTCTATATATTCAGTCTTAGCTCTACTTGTACGAAATCCTTTAATCTCTAAGGCATGTCTCCAATCCTCCAGCTTCTCATTTATTCCATCTCATGTCTCATCAATGAACATAATATCATCGACGAACAACATACACCAAGGTATCTTATCTGAATGTGACTAGCAAACTCATCCATAATCAAAGTAAAAAGGAATGGACTCAAAGCTGAACATTGATGCAGACGATGCTGATGTTAAAATAACCAGTCTTCCCAGACTGGATCCTTGCACAAGATGAGGCCCCATCATACTTATCCTTTATAAGGTTAAGGGTAAATTACAAAAAAGGTTCCCAACTTTACGTTGATTCCCAACTTGAGGACTGATCTTTATATTGTAACAAGTAGGGGACTCAAGTTTAGTTTAACGATAAAGGCCTCAACGTCGTTAGTTGAGGACCTAATTTGTGTAATCATATGACCAATATACCCCTTGTCTATTGGGGTTAGTTTCTCTTCCTATCTTCTTCCTCCACCGTCTTCTCCCTCCCTCGCCAACCAGCCCGCCGCCCACTGCCTCCTCCTCCGCCCCAACGTCGTCTTCTCCACCTGCTCTGCATCAATCACCATCGTTCCTAGTGGTAGGACTGCAACACCCAGGTGTAGTTGGGGACTTGCTCATCTGTAGTTCATAAAGTATCTTCTTTTTGGAAAATCATCTTCTGTTTCGAGCCGGAGCATCTCATATGATAAAATGCCACCATCGGGAACACAATGCAAACAGTTGTCTGATGTTTTATCTGTAGATACTGGGAGCAACCAAAGATTGATAGTAAGGCTTCCGAATCCTGGTCAAAATCCTGAGCGGTGTACAAACCGATGCAAACAAGGTGATGGGAAAAAATAGGGTCTATCAATCTTAAATCGTCAGCGGGGAATGAGGAGGGGGAAAGCACGGATGGTGAAGAGAGAAAGAATGAAGGTGCCACCGATGTCAAAGACCACAATCTACCCTGTCCGGAAGTGGACAAGATGGGCCTTGTGGTTGACGAACAAATTAAGTCTCAGGAAAAAGAAAGGCCAATGGTGTTTTCTCTTTGTAAATTAGTTTGACTTTTGTGCTTCATGCATGAACTACTGATTGTAGTTTGAAAGGAAAAACGAGCACTATAATATCGAATTCATTTTCAGAGTTAACATTTAATGGCTTTGAACAAATCAAGGAGATTGTTGGTCGTCAATCTAATGGATTAGCAGTTTGCGATGTCCCTCTCATGGATTCCTCTAAAGATATTGAATGACATGGGAGCTGCGGAGTTAAAGCAGATGACAATGGAAAAGTAGCAGCTTCTTCAGAAACAGATTCTTTACCAAAGCCTGAAGTTTCAGATGGTGTTGCCAGATGTGTCCTTGATTTGTTTGAAGGTATTGAAGGTAATAAAAGAGAGTCTCCTGCTGGAGCTCCACTTGGGTGTACACCTACAATCTATATGCCGAGTTTTTTTGTCATTTGCAGTTTCCTCTTTATCATGTGGTTCACCTGGGCCAATAAAAGTTGTTGCTCTGGCAAAAGGTCCCTTTGTTCCTCCTGAGAATCTGCTAAAGAGCAAAACGGAACCTGGCTAGAAAGGTTCCTCTACCACCAGTGCATTTCAACATGCAGAACCTCGGAAAGTTCTCGAGATGCCACTTAATGCTTCAGATGCCGTTCCTCGATCAGTTTCTCTTCCTAGGGGAAGACGACGTTGGAGTGGAGGAGGAGGTAGTGGGCGGCGGGCTTGTCGGCGGCTGCTGCGGGGGGAGGAGACGGTGGAGGAAGAAGATATAAGCTAACTCCGATAGATGAGGGGTATATTGGTCATATGATAACACAAATTAGGTCCTCAACTGACGATGTCGGGTCCTTTACCGTCAAACTAAACTTGAGTCCCCTACTTGTTACAATATAAAGACCAGTCCTCAAGTTGGGAATTGACATAAAGTTGGGTCCCTTTTTATAATTTACCCTAAGGTTAATGTATAGGACATGTACTTGTCTTTTCTTCGAAACTCTCAATAATATCTCTCGTGAGATTGAATCATAAGCCTTCTCCAAGTCAATAAAAATAATATGAAGGTTCCTTTTAGCCGGAAAAATTTATGGTGTTGTTGTTTGGTTTATCATTACAGGAGAGTCAACAGATTAGCGTCGAGCTGGGGTGTCCTTTTGGCACGTTACCTATAACCTACTTGAGATTGACTCTAGTGGCGGGGACATTAAAGGCTAGCGATTGGAAGCTGATTCTGGATAGATTGGAGGGGAGAATGACGGGGTCGAAAGTGGTAACACTATCTAGGGTTGGAAAGCTGGTTCTTTTAAAGCAAATTTTGTTTGCAATACCAGTGTTTTTCTGCTCCACGAGGTTAATTTCTGTTGGTGTTTGCACAAGGCTTGAATCCATAATGAGAAGATTCTTATGGTCGGATGAGAAGTAGGAGAAGAGAGGTTTCCACCTGGTAGCATGGGATAAGATTACTAGGTTGAATGAGCACCTAGTAATCTACTACACCGTCGTGGGCTTGCCTCAGGTATGTAATGAGCACATTATTTCTACCGATTGGCTTTTTCGATGGGTGACCCTCTTCCGGAGGAGAGTGGGTGGGTTGTTGTCCGGAGGAGAAGCAAGGGTCGCCGCGAACATTTTGAGTAAAAGAAGTGGTGCCCTCCCGAGGCGGGAGTCACCACACCAAAACATTCATTAATAAAGCAAAGCGTACATCAGTTTGAACCCCAGAAATTGTACAAAGCAATACAATGGGCTACAACATTCGCCACGAACATGATCGAAGGGGAAGGCGGAGCCGCCCATTCTAAAATCCTTTCGGGAATGGTTGTTTTAGGTGTGGATCAACTCGACACTGGGCGCGTCATTGCCGTGAGCCAGTTCGTTGCTTTCGGTGTGGCAGACGATCGCACAGGAGCAGGAGATGCCCGTACGGTGGGTCATTTGAGAAAGGTAGCACCATGCTCGTTGGCGAAGGCGGTGGCAGGGAGACCCTCTTCCTGGGCTCCTCAGACGTCGGCGCAGTTTCAGTGGGATGCTTCCGCGGTGACGTTGCTCAAATCACTCCGTGGCGGGTAACTGCTAGAGGTCTTGCGAGGGAGGAGGCCACCGAGCTTCTTCGGTGGATGCGGGAGGGTTGGACTCACCTCAAATGGCGGAGGGTTGCGGCCAGAGACGGGTATATGGAATCTGAGCTGCTGGATAGAATTTGCGTGAAAGGCATCCCCTTGGGTCTCCAGACCCTGTCCAATATTAAGGCTCTGCTTAGCAGTATAGCAGAGGTGGTGTAGATGGAAAGCTCGGGATGTCTGCCGGGGGAGCCGATAGAGACCATCCTTCGGGTGAAAAGTCTTTGCTCGTTGAAGCTGGGGTGCTGGAGAGTTACGCTGAATGGCATGTTCGTCAATCTGAAGATCGTCAGGGTGGTGTCGGCGGCCCGGAGTCGGGAGCAGTTCACTGCAAGTCGGAGGCTGGAGTCTACGGAGGCGCCGATCGAGCGACGGGGCATCGGATGGGTCGGACGAGTCTCCTCGCCTTCCGCAACGGCTACATTCGGTGCCTTTTCTGTGGTGCTCTGCCTGACAGGCGAGGAGCCTGAGGTGGATACGTTGAAATCTCGGGAGACCAAGAGTCGTGACATATCACATAACGCTACGAGGGACTGTACGCATTCGGGTGGGGCTGGTGCTGCCCTTCTGCCATCCAGATCTCGGATTCGAGTGCAGTTCGGATCTTCGGATCGTAAAGGGGTTCCCAGTTCTCGAGACGACCCATCTTCCTATTCGGGCGGTGATACGCTACGATCCGTGGACCCAGGCGGTATCGGGCCGTCCCAAAGCAACCCGACTACGATCAATCACGCGAACCCTTCTGATGGTATTTGCTCGTGGGCCCTTACCTCTTTGGGTCTACCTCGACATACATCTGAAGACTACGAGCAACTCGGGGCCCTGGCCGGATCTCCTACAAGAGACGTCATGGTAGGCAGCGATCGTGAAGATGGTGGGCCACCTGACAAATTCCCTGGGCAGGAGCCTTGCACTTGTAAGGTGCGAGAAGGGAGAATCATGGACGACAATCAAGGAGTGACCCGCATCACTCACGTCGTTGGGGTGCACGAGCCTCTCAGTAAGGATTCAGGTAAGGTCAGAGAAATGGGGTCACCGGTAAGGAGGATGCAGCTGGATGCCGAAGCTATCCAGGCGGCCCACGCTAGCGGACCAGGCCGGGGGGCGGAAACGGTTACTGAAGCCATATCGCATCTCCAACCAGTGATATGTGAATCTTATCAGAGGGATGATGAAACATGTCGGTTTGGTACTTGTTACCAAAGAAAGAAAACAACAGGCACGAACGGTCGATTCCGTTGGTTTTCTTTCGTCGAATCGGATCTAATGACGGTCTCGGTTTGTTTTGCGGTTTCCGAATTTGCGACGCGGCTTTTTCGCGGCATGCATTACGATGCGACCGATTTTTTGTCGATTTTGCCTGAACGACTTTTGATTCACGATCAATTGGTCGTTCTAGGTTGTGTAATGTTGCCAGATAACTTTATTTGGTTAATTGGACCTTAATCGGGTCGGGTTTGGGTTTGCGTGGATTCTGATGTTACAGATTGTCACTATTCTGCTATTGGAACTTGATTTAGTATAATCTTTCCCCTATTTATAGTGTAAATGAACTTACTTTCTACTATTATGTGCACCAATGTTTCTCGAAACAGCAAAACATGAACATCTGTTGTGGGGCAACTATGGTGTTCTTCGCTGGTATAATCCGATTAAGGTTGTCTGATGACTCTGATCTAAAATTTACTTTTTCTTTACTATTTGACATATCCTTGGTTTCCATAACGCATGGAAGTTTTGATGCAAAAACTGAATGTCTTCGAAGTAAAGAAAACATACGTTGATAACTTCCACTTGTTCTGCTTGTCAATTTCTTCTAATAGCTTTTATAATACATGAATTAGTGTAGTAATCGTATACCTCTCTATACTAAAAATATAAATGAGGTTTTATACTGATTCAAAAAAACGAGGTTAAATACCAAACGATCTTATATTTTTAGGCTGTTATTTAATTGTTTTTCTGTTGTTTGTAGGAAATTTCTGATCCCTCTCCCTTTTCCGCTAGGGTTAATATATATGGGAAAACTATATCATGGGCTTACTACGTTTTGTTTCGTTTCCATGGGAAATGGTGTTAATTTAACGGATGGATTAGATGGATTAGCTGGAGGAGTTGCAGCATTTTCACTATCAGGGATGTGTGTTGCTGTGCTTCCTATATGCCCTGGTGAGTACAAAGCTGTCTTTGCTATTGTGATGTAACCCATTTTTCAATATTGGCTTTGCTTTATTCTCTCTATTTGTTGATTATTGATCGTATCAGCTCTTCATCGTTTACCGTTGGCACAGAAAAGAGGAGTTTAGTTAGTTCAACTAGCTATCTGAGTTATCATAAATAGGTCGGCGTTATATCACCTATTTCACCAATACATCGTTGAAATATCAATGATATGTGATACAATGAAAATTCCTCGTGTTTAATATATTTCGTTCAATATGGGCGACATTAGTCACATGCTTTCCCATTTCACATAGTGAGCATCTGCGAAGGCCATTAAGATGTGTGTTGTGGAATGATCCAAGCACACAACCAAACACAAGAAATCACATGGAGAACACAATAAATTTACATGGAAAAACCCCACCATGGTAGTGGGGACCACGGGTAAAGAGAGCTCTCACTCTGCAGAAAACTGGAGTACACGATACATAAACCTTAGGACGCGCTCTTTCGGAAATAGACTCTCAGATAAAAATATGTGTATATAGGTTATACGATAAACATATTCTAAGTCGACTAAGATCCATTTACAAATGCATGAGATCCTAATCGGGTTGAGTTTTTAAGGAATATCTCAACAAATCTCCACCTTGACTTGATATGCCTTAAAATGAGGGCCAAGTGGAATCTTCTCAGGTTTGGTATCGATCATGCTAAAACACTCCAAATCCTTTTGTATGTTGCTCTTGGTCAAACGTAGTTCCCAACCTTGTGATTTATGTATATCTCCATGCTAAATATTTTCTTAACTACATCAAGATCTTTCATCTCGAATTCTCTAAATAGTAAGGCCTTTAACTTGTTTACTTGAGATTTATTATTGGATGCTCTCAATATATGACTCACTGTCTTGACGGTCGGCTTCGTGAATTGTCTCTCGTGGATCTCAAGCTGTCCCTGAGTCCACGTGCTATGAGGCCCCTGCACGAGCTGCTCTTGAATATGGTGCACTTGGTAGATAGGATCAGGGGTTGCATACAGGGCATGTATCTTAATCTTAAACACCCTATCTACTAGCTCTGCCATCTGTCTCTAAAGCTTGGCAAGGTTCTCCCACTCGGCGAGCTTGTGTATCTCGCTTACCTTCTTCTCGATCTGATTAACCTTAGTTAATTTATCAATGATAATCCCCATGTTGGGGAGTAGGTCATTCGCCAGATCGACGATGGTTGTTCTCCTCACCTCCTGATGTACGCAAGAGGGAGGTGGTTTATCATAAGCCCTGCTAGATGATCTGATGCGGCTGGTCTTTGCCATCTGCTCTAAGACCATCCAAACAATGTCGGCTCCTCTGTTCAGATAGCTCCTCCACATGCAGCATTCAGTAATCCTTGAACTTCAGGAGTCAGACCACTGTACAGGTTCTGTACCAGGATTGGTCAGTCGATATCGTGACCTGTGCACTTCTGAATCAGGACCTTGAATCTTTCCCATACCTCGTGGAAAGGCTCATGGGACATCTGCGTGAAACTCGATATTTGGGACCTCATCTGATCAATCCTACTCAACAGGTAGAACTTCTTGAGGAACATGCCTTTCAATGTAGCTCATGTGGTGACTACCCTCCCCAAGTTCCTTAGCCGCAGTAAAGGGGAAGGCTCTAAGATGTATGTAATCCTGAGATACACCAGGTCATCCTAGATTGCCACACACCATTTCAAACTCCTGCAGGAACATGTATGGTTCCTCTATTGCATTGCCATAAAATTTTGGCAAGAGTGTCTAGAAGTGATGTTTTAATTCTCCAACATTTGGTGGTACAATCGGTCTAATCCAGTTCTCATTCTATCCAGCACTGCGATCGTATGCATCTTATTGATCCCCCCTTATTCCTCAAGTGATCAAGCTCCTGTCTGAGTAATTCGCTTCTCTGCTTAGCTTGTGCAAGTCTGGCTACGATATCCTTCAGTGAGTCATTATTTCCCTCATCGTCTTGATTCTTCACGGGAGGCATCTTGTTATCTTGGTTCTCTTCACCTTTATAATACAGAGGATTTGAATTAATAGAGTAGCAAGAAGGCAAACTCGAAGCATCGAGGTGAGAGTCTTCCTCGATGTGGTGAGAGAAGATAGGATTAATCTGGGTCTGACAACCCTTGAGAATGAAGAGCAACTTATTGACCTTAGTCTCATGGGAAGAGTCTCCATGAAGTCGAGGGGATTCAGAGGAAGAGTGTTTTTGAACCCGTGAGGATGGTCGGTTTGGAGTGGTCAGTGAGAGGTTCGTAAAGTCCGAGCGAAAATCACCCCAATCCACCATTCTCTATGTTAAGAGGTTCAAATCAAGTGCACGATGTGAAACAAGGAGTGATAGGAAAGGCGATAAAAGCGCAATCTTTGAATGCACACCCCTGATTACAAACACAAAGCAAACCCAAGTTCACCAACTGCACACGGTGAAGGCCATAAAGGTTCGGCCGAATTATCTTGTCAATTTTAGGTCGGTGAAAAAACAATCTTATGCATCCATTATACACAGGTTGTCGCCTTACACCCAGTGAATCAATGAGTTGATCTTCCCGGGCTGCTAGGTTCATTATCACACTCCAAAGGAGATGCATGAGCTTACTCAACCAAAATGTAGTCCAAGGTCGATGGCAAGCCCTTGCAGCTCCCAAATATGCAAGAGTTGAAAATGAAAACTTAGGAGCAAGTTCAGGGATTTGGGCTCTAACCTTTGTGGATGCCTCCTTACCCACTCTGTCTGGAGGTAAGTACCTGCATACAAGGATGAGGTTACTCTCCCGAAAGCATTTCCAATTTTAGTTCGATTTTTTGGGTCAAAGTTGTATTAGCAGTCCCGATTTTAAGTTTGATTTTTACTGAGTTTGTCACACCTAACGAATAGTCCCGATTTCCTTTTATCCTAAGTTGTAAAACCACGGGGAAGGGAGTCGAGAAAGCTGATGCAACGATAGAATTAATGATGCATGCCCAATTTAGAAGACTTACAGTGATCCTCGCGCTCTACACGCGGGATGCAATACAAAATTAAAAATTTTATGCTATATGAAATGCATGCGATGAAACCGTACTTAATAGAAAGTTCTATTAGAGAGGAAGAATTGATTTCAATTTAACTTAGTAGAACGATCTAAGGTGCGTATTATTAAGTGAAAATGTGTGGTCCTAAATTAAACGAGCTAAGCAATGAATATTTGACCTATGAAAAGCTCTAAGAGCTGTGCATGCAGGTCTAACCTACGTGCCGCTCAAGTCGAGACCCACCCTCACTGGAGAGTGAAACAAGCCTCGACACACCACAAAAAATAATGTCTAGTATCCATGTATACATGCGAGATCCCAAACGAAATCCACTGGAAATATGAAGTTACTTAAATTATTATAAATTAATCACAAAAATCAAATAAATGCAAAAATTAAATCCTATACTCTACGCTCTCTCACGACTCGACTCGATCTTAATTTTAATGCGTATTTCAGTCAGCTTATTTCCAGAGAAATCGACCTTCAGTGCTCATGAGATGCTCGGCCACCTAAGCAGCCGCTCCGTCGCATCGAGTCCCTAGCACAAAAATATAATGGTGGTCAGAGAGATACTCAAAATAAAATAAATAAATAAGAAATAAAAATCAAAGAAAATAAAAATGCAAGAAATAAACAGAGTAATAATTACAAGAAAAATAGGGTGTCAAACTACCCGGAGGTGGAAAACCTAAGAACCAAATTTTCTAAAAATCAACCTAAGCTGTGTCTCTTCGGCAACAACGTCATTTGAAAAATTGTTAAATACCCTAACTAATTATATCAAATTATTGTAGTATTCGAGCACTTAGGATTAATCAAAATGACCACTTAATTATTTATCAAGTAAAGTGAGCGGTTAGATTTTTATTTTACTTGGGCAAGCCCAATGTCGAACTCAAGGAGGCAACTGTCTCCTTAGGTCAATTAATAGTCAATCTAGATATTCGATTTTCAGAGAGGCATTTTTTGAGATTTTTTATGCAAATAAAAATTACATGCAATTTCGTCAAATTCAGGGGATAAAATGCAATTTTTTATCAAATGAAGTCCAAAAGTCTTAAAACTTGGCCACAATGTGAAATATGATGAAATGAATGCACTTTAATTTTTTTTTGGAATTTGCGGTTGCAAAATGAATTTATTGTGGATTAATGATGCATGCATGGTGATTTTTCACAAATTAATTTTAATAAATAGAAGATCAATTTATTTCACAGAAATAAAATTAACCTAGACAAGTTTATATGAGAGGAATCCAAGAAAAATAATAAATCCTAAAAATAATTGGTATACTGAATATTAAAAATCAATTACTCAAATCACCAGTTACTTTATTGCGACCTCGATATGTGTGCAAATGCGATGAATTTTGGGCACAAAATAGAGCACATTGGAGCAGCTGGTGATTTATTACAAATTTTATAGCACACAGTGGGTAAATTATGTGATCCTCCACCAATTAAATTATATTAAATACACTACAATTCACAAAAATAAAATCATCATCTACAATGATAGATCATGAAGTGTTCTACAAGATACCTTTTTTGGAATGAAAAATAGATGCAAAATGAAGGTTCAACTTAATGCTTAAAGACAGGGGCCTAAACGCAATTTAAAAAAATAAAATAACTAAACTAAACATGCGGAAAGGGTAGAAAAACAATTACCAATACCCGCTTGGGTATTTGTGCAAATTGTCCAAGCACGCGCGCGTCATGTGTGATTCGAATGGCGGGGTCTTTTGGAGAATCCTTGGAATTACGGGAGGTCCGATGCAATTTTTCCATGCCGCACGTGAGTTCCTGCTGGTAGGGGCATGCATGCGATTCTCCAGAAGCCCAGGGGGTACGACCGCAAATGTTCCAGGCTACACGTAAAGTGCACGACTCGGGGGGTTCGAGTCGCCCGTGCTTGATGGTAGGGAGATAGGCTCGGCTTATGCGATGTGGGCTGTCATGGGTCGTTGGATGTGGAGGAGGTCCGACGACCAAGCTCTGGGAGAAAAAGGACAGATCAGATGGGGCGTTGTTCTTGATCGAACAATGCCTGCATGCTGACGTCGGCGTGTCTACGAGGTAGGGGCGACACTCGATGCCTTGGCTCGATGGAGGCGCGTCAGAGATGCTGGAGTGAGGTGGAAACCCAAGGCGATAGAGTGCGGGGTAGTCGAGCGAGGGTCGCTCGAGGTTGAGGCGGTCCTTGTGCTGGCAAGGCGATGTGGCTTGGAGCGCAACTGGAGGTTGCGAACGTCGGTGGAGAGGCGTACGAGCAGAGGAGGCCAGTGGTGATTGTCGACGGTGGATGGCGGAGATGGTGAGGAGGAGTGAGACGATTGCAGGTGGTCTTCGTCAGAGTTGAAGGAGAAGAAAAGAAGGTGATGGTTGATGATCGTGTTTTGGGGATGAGCAGAAAGTGAAGGAAAGAAGCAGAAGTAAAAGCCAAGAGGAAGAGGAAGGAGGAGGAGAAGAAAGAGAAGAAGCGATACTACCTTGGGGGTATTTCGTCTGATGAAGATGGAGCTCGAGAGGGCTCCATGTCTATTGTCGCCTCGACTTGTCATCGTACGAGGAGGCTCGAAGCAAGCTTCGATCGAAGCTGTAACAGAGGACGAGGCGACCCTATGGATCTCACATTGGGGATCGAATTGACATCGTTGCTCTACCTAAATGTGTCGCATCTGTCACCTACAACACGAGATGGCTGGTGGCTCTCGTCTCTCAACTGGTGGATAGCGCGCAAAGGGGACAACCGTCAGATATTTTAAGGCGTGCGAGTAAGAAGAATGGTGGAGGACGCGAGCGCGTGACTGAGTCAAGCGGAGGAGGTTGCGGGTCGTGGGGAGTGGTTTGAAGAGGGAGAGAGAGAACAACGACCGCGTATGGGGAGGAGAGAGGAGTGATAGGGTGAGCGACAATTGGTTCAGATTGAGAGCGAGAAGGAGAAGCAGAGGAGGTGGAAGAGAGGGAAAATAGAAAGAGAGGCAGGACAAGGGAGGAGCGGGTCCGACGCAGGCTGAGGCGAGGTGCGGCGGTTGCACGCCACCCACTGGAGAGGCGAAGGCGTCGGGCGCAAGGAGCGGAGGAGAAGGTGGGGAAGGAAGAGGGCCACATGGCGTACATGAGGCACAACCACATGGCGAAGAGAGAAAAAAATAATAAATTAAAATAATTAAATTAAATAAGATAATAATAATAATAATAAGGTTTTTATCAGTTGTGCCCCTCTGAGATATTGCAATTTCAATTATGCCCCTCCCTTTTTGGAAATATCAGTTGTACCCTCGATTTCTTACCATTTTATCACTTGTGCCCCTCAGGTTAGTTGCCGTTCATTATAAACGCAAACAGACGTTAACTTTGACGACATAATGGGAATAAAATTAAAAATACAGGTTGAAAAGGTCATTTTCTCATCCTCTTCTTCCTCCTTCCCCATCCTCTTCCTCTTCCTCCCCTTCTCTTTCTCCTTCCCAGCCACCACCTCTTCCCCCCTCCCAGGTCCTCCCTCCGCCCCGAGCTCCTCCTCCGTGCCCTCACGCCGCCTCCGCTGCCTCGAGCTTTTCTCCATCGCCCTTACCTCATCCTCCACCGCACCTTCCCCAGCCCTCGCGTCTACCCCTGCCCCCGCCTCCTCCCCCCGCCCCAAGTCCCCCCAACCCATGTCCCAAGCTTCCTCCCCTGCCCCATGCCGCCTCCACGCCACCTCTCGCCCCCAGGTCCTCCCCCCGCCCCCCTGTCCCGAGCGCTCCGCACCCCCGCCGCCCCTATGCCTCCCCTGCCCCCTGCCGCCCCCGCACCTCCCTCCGCCCCCACCTCCTCCCCACCCCCGAGATCCTCCCCCCGCCCCCCTGCCGCCCTCGTGCCTCCCCTAACCCTGCCTCCTCCCCTCACCCCCAAGTCCTCCCGCTGCCCGAGCTACTCCCCCACTCCCCACCCCCGCCCCCTGTCATCCCTACTGCCTCACCCTCCCTCATGCCTCCCCCTCTGCCTCCTCCGCCCAGAGAGCCTCCCCTCGTGCCTCCCCCTGCCTCCACGCCTCTCCCTCTCCCCTTTCTTTCCTTCGCCCCCTCACACCTCCCATTCCCCGGCTGCGCCTCCTTCCCGCTCCCTCCCGCTCTGAGCTTCTCCCTCAGCTGCAAGGGAAGGGATGAAGGAGGAGATGGTCAGCCTTGTCATCGACATGCTGCAACTGATGGTGAAGGACAGAGGAGAAGGGATGGAGGAGGAGGTGGTCGGAGGAGAGGAAGGGTTGGAGGGTGAGAGTGGAAGAGAGAAATGAGGTGATATTTTTTTCCCGCATATACCCCTCATAACTATACCATGGTTTGACTAAACCATAGTGAAGTTCAACTCAGTGACGGTTAAACTAACGGAGGGGGCACAAGTGATAGACCGGCAAGAAGTCGGGGTGGCACAACTGATATTTCCAAAAGGGAGGGGCATAACTGAAATTGCAATATCTCGGAGGTGCACAACTGATAAAAACCCATAATAATAATACTAGTAAATTAAATAAATAATTTAAAAATAAAATAAATGAAAATAAATAAAATAATAATAATTAATAAAATAAAAGAATATAAAACTGAGGGTGACACGTGGTGGTTCTAGGAGCCGGTCTCAATGAGAAAAGAAATAACAAAAGAGGTCAAATGAAAAGGTGATCAACATGAAAGTTGCTCATCTCAATAAGATCTACAACTTTCGTGAAGACCCACAACACCAAAGCCTTTTCCACAATTAAGTAGGGCCGGCTACATTGGGATTCTTCGCCTCCATTCAAATCTATCTTGAGTCATTCTTGGGCTTATATCCAAAAAACTAAGATCCCTTCGTATAGTATCTTTCCAACACTTCTTGGATCGTCTTCGCCCTCTCTTTAGCCGTCTCAACATCTCAACACCTCGCATCTCCTAACTGGCGCATCAACCTATCTTCATGCAAATGACCAACCATCTTAAGCGGTTTTCTCGCATCTTATCCTCGAGTCTACACCAACTTTCTGATTGCATCATTCCGAAACCGATCTTACGTTTATGTCCACACATCCACCTTAGCATTTTCTTTCTTCTACAGCCATTCTCTGCACATGTCTATTGTTCACAGGCGAACATTCATATCCATAGAGCTAGCAAGTCTCACGGCTGCTTTATAAAACTTTGCTTTAATTTTTAAAGGAATTTTTTTCATAGAGAACAACAAAGGCTCCTCTCCACTTTGGCCAGCCTGCATTTATTCTATTAGTAATATCTCCATCAATTTCCCCATCATGTTGCAAACTAGATCCCATATATCTAAAAGAATATCTCTTCCGAATGTTATCATTACCAATCTTCACCTCAATTCCTTCACCATTGCTTCCATCAAAGGTGCACTCCATATATTCCATCTTAGCCCTACTTATACGAAATCCTTTAGTCTCCTATAGATATCATACTTTCGTGAAGGACCCAAAATCAGAATAAATCATCTGTACAGAAAATATTTTTGGTGGTATCCTATAGATATAAAATACTGCATTCTTGTATTTTACAAATTTTTAGGCATTTTAAATAAGATAAAAATAAAAATAAAATCAGAGAGAATATACAATAAATATTTACACCTTAATCTATTTTTGGATTTTTAGTAATTAATAAAATAAAGAAATAAAATAAAGAAGACATGCGCATACTATATATACAGACTCAAGGCGACTTATTTTCTTTGATTTTTGCTTCAATTTTTATTTAAATTTTTACCCATTTTATTAAAACAATAATCAAAGAGAATAAATACAAAAGAAATAAACCAAAAAGGGTTATTTTTATACATACAATAATAACGTTAAAATAGGTCAATATGTACAATATACAAAGGGGCCCAAAACCCAAGTTTCACATATAAACTCCGATTCTTTTGAATTTGATCTTGTTTCGAAGGTAATTGAAAGTACATTAATTTAAAAGTGAGTAGGGGTCTATAGGAGTCTGAATGAGAGATATATTCACATTTAAAGGCTTTTAGTCTCAAACTAGGGTTTGTGTTTTATTGGACAATTTTACAAGTTAATATTTTTTGGTATTTTATATTTATTAGTGTTAAGTAGTATGTACAATATAGAGTTGATTTTATTCAATTCTGATAGTGAAAACTAGATAAAAATAGGAGAAAATAGAGTAATATCCAAGTGATATTTACAAGGTCATTTGGGCTTCTTATTTAATGCAAATATGCATGCTAGAATGCAGATATTATATCTAAGTGGATGAATGATAAAAGTGTGGAATAACTGATAAAATGCAGTTAATTACTCGGGACCGAAGCTCTATTTTCAACTTTTAGAGTGATGAATCACAGATTCATCAGTGTATGAAGTGACCCTGCTAAGATTGAAATAGTCATGTCTTGGAAGTGGTCCATGATAGTCACATAGATTTATAATTTCCTTAGCTTTGCTTGGTACTATAGATGATTTGTCAGAGGGTTCTCTCAGTTGGCCCTATTCCTTACCTACTTGACACAAAGGGATGCTGCTTTTGTTTGGAGTGACAAGTACACGCCTAGTTTCTGCACACTGAAGGAGTAGTTGACTACCACTTCGATTCTTACCCTTCCCTTAGGTTCCTTAGACTTCACGATGTAGAAGGATGCATTGAAGGAGGGATTGGGTTCTATGGTGATGCAACGAGAGTAAGTTGTGGCATATACGTCCTGGCAATCGAAGAATAACGAGCGCAATTACCCCACACCCAACTTGAAGTTGGCTGCTGCAGTGTTCACATTGAGAAGATATGATGCACGTTACATATATTGGTTGATATCGGGAATTGTCACAGATTAGAAGAGCCTATATTTTTGACTCGCAAGAGTTGAACATGAGGCAGAGGCAATGGATAAAGCTGCTTAAGGACTATGATTGTACGAACATTTACCATCCTTATAAGGAAAATGTCGTGGTAGATGCCTTGAGCATGCAAGCGTGCTCAATAGGTATAGCTGCATGGATACAAACTTGGGATGTGCTCACTGCACTTGGTGTGTGTCATCTATTAGACAACACCTAGGTACATGGACTATACTAACAAAGTACTGTGGGTTCTGAGATAAAATTGTCCAGGGTCAACTGTAACATCCGGATCTGCACAAACCCGAACCCGACCCGATTATAGTCCGTATAACTCAATAAATTTATTAATCGGTGTTAAATAACATAAATCGATCAATTGATCGTGAATCAAAAGTCGTTCGGGCGAAATCAATCAAAAATCGATCGCATCGTAATGCGTGCCCGAAAAAGCCGCAACGCAAATTCGGAAACCGCGAAATAAACCAAGACCACCTAAAAATCCGATTCGACAAAATAAGACCAACGAAATCGACCGATCGTCGATCGGAGGTCGTTTGATATTTTAAAATCGTAAAATTTAATGACCAATTAAGACCGTGTCCCGGAAATTTCGGGGATTCATCTTCAATCTGAAGTATATGAATATTATACTCATATTGATCGTCGTTCAGAGACGGTCAAAACGAGCTATTATACACAAAAATCCAACAATCGAGGTGCGTATACGGTCAACTTCGGTTTTTTAGATATAATAGGGCATATTGTAAATATATATATATATATATATTTCCAGCAAAGCAGACAGCAGTCTGCTGTCCTTCTCCACTTGGCTTTTCCCCCCTCCACTTGTCAAGCAATTAAGGCCCATTCTCCCTTATTTATATCACCTAAACTCCTCTCTTTTTCCCCACTTCTCTCCCTCTCTCTTCCTCTCAAACCCCCAGCCGTAAGAGCCCTCCCAGTCCTCCTTTTTTCTTGCTCAACTTCTGTTCACAGCTGCTGGAATCCCTTGATCTATGGAATACCGATCCAAAAGCATCGCGGCCATTTGGTATTCTCAAAATCTATAGAAATACTCACCCACTTTACTTGGGAATGTAGAGGACTGTAATAACCTTGGTGGGTCTCCTATGCTCAGCCTTGACCATCTGACAGATCAAGCGTCTGTTAACATGTTGTGCCACATCTCGCTTCATTCCATCCCGCCATAATGTTGGCCTAGACTCCGATACATCTTTGTACAGGCAGGAGGAATAGACAATCGTGAATTGTGTGCCTTATTAATAATATCTCTGCGCAACTACTCATTGTTGGGCACAATGACCCAGTCAGCCTTCCACAAAATAGACTTCGTCAACACAAAATCATCACGTTTGTCCTTGATGGCATGCATGTATTTGTCTCAAATCCAAGGACCTAATCTCTGACCTTCTAATATGCAATTCTAAAGATCGTTGAATCGTTGATGCACGACAGTATATATAGATGCACTCTCATATGGATGCTAATTAGTCAAAGCTTGTGAGTACATCCCACGTGTATAGCTAGTTTGTTGCATGTGCATGAGCTTTCCTTCTAAGCGCATCTGCCACCATGTTCCTTTACCAGAATGGTAAGACATCGTCTCATGTTTATCTCCTTCTGAACAAAGACGTTCTTCAAATTCTTGCGATCTACGAAAATCTTGAAATTCACCTTATGTAGATAGTGGCGTCGGATCTTTCAAAGCAAAACCAATTATCGTCAATTCTAAGTCACGGACGGGGGTAATTCCGCTCATGCGACCTCAATTGATGTGATGCATAAACAATCACGTGACCCAGTTGCATCAGAACCGCTCCTAAACCTTCTCTTGAAGCATTTGTATATACAGCATTGTCCTGAGTGCCTGGAGGAAATGCAAAGATATGTACAGCCGTCAATCTTTCCTTCAATGTCCTAAAGGCCTGCTCCAGAAATGGCATGCCCAAGGAATGAGACCTGGGATAATTAGAACCCACATTTACTAAACTTGATACACAACTTGTACTCTTGACGTATGTACATGACTGTCTTTAGATTATTGATGTGATCCCTAATCATTTCGGGAATATATCAACATATCGTCAATGCATACAATCACAAACTCGTCCAAGTATGGACGAAAATCATGTTCGTCATATCCATAAAAGTTGTAGGGGCATTTGTGTGCCCAAACGACATTACGACAAACTCATAATGTCCATATCGAGTCTTGAATGTTATCTTCGGACTATCTGACTCTTGAATCCTCTGTTGATGGTAGCCAGATTGGAGATCTATCTTTGAAAACATCGAAGATCCATGTAGTTGATCGAACGAATAATAGATGTGTGGCAGAGGATAATAGTTCTCCACTATTTCTCGTTCAGTTGTATGTAATCAATGCATAATTTCATTGATCCGTTCTTCTTTCTGACGAAAGAAGTAGAGCACCCCAAGTTGAAGTGTTCGGCCTTATGAAACCTAAGTCAAGTGACTCATGCATTGCATCTTCAACTTTCTCAGGTCAGCCAGTGACATGAGATACGGAGCCATCGAGACTGGTTGTCTATCTGGTAGTAACGTGATCTCGAGCTCAATCTCTCTCTCAGACAGTAAACCTGGCAAATCATTTGAAAACACATCAGAGTAATATGACACTATCATGATGTTCTGAGCCATCGGCTCTGTAAGATATCTCTATGACAGAATCTAGGAATGTGTCGTATTCTCGATGTATGAGTCTCCGAGTTCTCAATACTGAAATGTGCTTCATTTAGAGTCATGTAATGTACCCTTATAGGTAAACTCGGGTAAGTCTGGAATACTAAAGACGACCGTCTTCATGATCATGAAGTGATTACCTAGGGCATGATGAGTTGACAACCAATCCATGCCAAATATCAGGTCAAACTCATCAAATTATAATGGTATAAAATATGCGATCATCCCGTGACTACCAATCAACATTGGTAATCCTTTACTATCAGCTTTATGATGAACAACTGGCCACCTGGCCTACGAATGTGACGGGGATGATCTATGGTATATGCAACTCTACTTACTGAAGTTAGAAACTCGAAATTCGTCTATCGCTTCACAATCAATTAAAACGTAGAAAGGCCGGTTCAGGACGCCATAGTTCTATGTAAGAACCGATAACCTTAATTACAATAGTTGATGTTCGCGGACATTTCTATTATGCTCTTTCTCTTCTTGGGATGCAATATGGAAATTAGTTGCAATTGGTGACATCTGTGGTTATGGAATTTGAATGTCATATTTCCCTTTCAGACTCGTGACAAGTCAGAGGACTGTCGATATCCGAGAATTAATGCGATCGAAACTATAATACTACAAATGTATGTAGCGGGGTACCACTGCTCTGATACCAAACTGTGAGGCCCGCTCCTTCTCGGATCTAGGAAACCCGTTTACACATCATCCGTAATATCATGTTCTCTAGAAATCGCATTAGGGAACTGGAAATTAGGGATTTTGTTTTACGAATGACATTCACAAATTAACTACTAAGCCACCGAACTACAGTATGTCACAATTATATTGCATAAAATTTCCATATCAGTTTATATGTAACAACAGAAATTGCATTATATACATGTATCCCAATTTTATCAGAAGAGAAATAAAAGCATAAATATCTTGAACAAACTATAACATACATACCTGATATGTTTTACTGCTAAAACTGACATTCAACTCTCTTAATACAACGGTGCAGGTATTTTACCTGCAATCCATGGAATAGGGAGAAAAGAACATCAACAATTGTTGAGTAAATCTTAATTAATTAAAAACAACAGGAAATTTAGTGGTTCCAAAAGAAAGCAAGTAATTTGGCCTTGACAATTAAAATTTAAAGCTACTTGCAATGAAACAGGCTTTCAAGCTGTTTGGTATGTAAAACCCCATTCTACTGATCCTACACTAATTACCCACATTAATCATTTATATACCAATATCATGTGGTCCATATTTAAGTCATTGCCTTTCTATTAATTATAATACAAGTTTGACTGGTCTTGAGAATATGAATGATGAGACTCTGATATGATCATTATCACTATTAATGCTTATAATGATGTTTAAGAATCTTGTGGATTGATCATAGTAAGAGTATATGATGGATCTGGGGTTTTGATTCTTTCCTTGTTGATTTTCTCAAGCTTAGTGGATAGTAGCTTGTAGTCTGATAAGGATGATTTTCATGATGTGGCCTTTTCTCTTTGTCAGGAATTTTTATTTGGCAGAAAAGTAACTAGTTCAACGGAAACCAACTCAACTTTAACCAAGCTTCCATGTAATTCAACTTTAGCCAAACTCAATTGTGACTCAATCGAATCTCAAATGTAACTTTTCCAAATTCAACTGTAACTGATTCAGATGTAGCTATAGAAGATTCAGATGTGTACATGGATGATTCGGATGTAGCATCGCCAAGTCTGCTGGCGAAAAATAAGAAAAACTCAAGCGGTGAAGTAGCCTACAAAAGGCTCTTCCGTCTCGCCCTCTAATTGGAAGGGCGGTCCAATAGAGGGACAGGTCTACTCCAAAACTACGCCACTGAGACGGGTGAGAGAGACTCTCTAGAAAAGTCGCTCTAAAAGAAAAACCGGCCCGACCGGTACGGGCTAACGAGCTCAAAAAACTAAAATCAAGGGTCCTCCAGCCTAGGTACCCTAAAGAACAAGGATCAGCGGAACTGGTCTTTAAAAGAAAACCTGTGGATCCCAGAGAGGCGTAAAAACTGCGAGCGCTCGCGAGAAAACCGAGAAAAAGACTGGGATCCTAGACCTGCGCACCAAGCGGCCGCTGCCCTAGCTGGGCTTCCTAATCTCCCGCCCAGCTGAGGGTCACCGCACCCTCGCACAGTCAGGTATAAAGGTCACCATGACTGGCAATCATTATTTATCAGTCTTCATTGAATTACTATTATTGTCTTGATTCCTCAATCTTTCTCGATCTCTGTTGTGGATGATTGTACAGATCTAGGTCTTTTGTCCACGATCATATTGATATAACAGATTCCCCATTGATTTCACTTATTTGTTCATCCCATTCTTCTTAATCTCTTCTGTGATTTACTTTACAAATCTAGTTATTTTGTCACTAATTATCTTTGATGATATGTATAAATAGTAGATTATACTCCAGGATCAATTGTGTTTCTTATCTTAAAAGAGTAGATTTTTAAATTCTTTATCATAGACGAGTAGATTTTTAAATTCTATTCCCAACTATAACCATCAAGGAGAGATCACTTACTCTTTTCATAACCCTTATTTGATGGAATTTAGATTGGAAAGGTTGATAAGAAAATAGATTTATTCAAGAAGATGCTTCTTCATGGTTTGAAACTTGATGGCATGATGTTTATCGTAGTTCTAACAACTTGTAGCAGATCAGGCTTAGTGGAGTAGGAACTAAGTACTACAATTCTATGGTTGAAGATCATGGCATCACTTCTTCTATGGATCATTACACGTGGATAATTTATCAGTATGGTCCGGCATGTAAATTACCAGAAGCACAGAGTTTTATAGTCAGTATGCATTGTCATACAGATGATATTGAATAGGTAACGTTTCTCTATCCCATGCAAGATTTATGGCAACCTAGAGATTAGAAGATGGGCAATACAAGTACTACGTGAGCTTGATCCGCCGAATCATGTCAATTATGTCTTGTTATCAAGCATAAATGTTGAAAAGGCCAACATGATAATGTGACATTATTGCAGCCAGAAATGCAAGACAAGTAGGTCAGGAAAGAACTTAATTGCAGCTGAATCAAGTATAAGATTAAAGTTTGTGCTTTCAGCGGATAATTAAACTAGTCCTTATATGGATAAGATGCATGATACCTTGTATTTATTCTTTCCCTACAATTCAGTTTTTAGATTAAGAAGGTCATATACTTCGACAACCCGAAATAATCCATATTGTTTTGCGATGTAATATGCTTTTTTATTGCATCTGACATTAAAGCCAATAGCTAAGCTAATTATCCCATCAATTCTACTTGTCCCTTTATTGGCAACTATTCGTATGCCTTGGTATGGAAATCCCTTCATTGATGAGAACATGGAGTAATTGTGTTTGATTGTGCAGAGATCCCCTACGCATCTATGTCACTTATGTTATTCCCTATAAATCAGACTACATCATCCTAGACTACATGATGCATTTACTTGGACAATACATGGCTCTGATTGAAGAGTTCTCAAAATGTATTTGACTTGATGACTAAAAACACCATCATTTTCATTACTCGTAAGAAATTTCTCTACTTAGTTGTCTTTACTGGAAATTGATATTCGGTCAGTTGAAGAACTGTGTTGATTGTGTTTCCAGTTCTTTAACAAATATGAGAAAAGAGCATAAACAAGATGGTTTATGAGCATAATTTCAAGATGAAATGGATTGGACTTTTTTTTTATGCATAAATCTGACAGGATATTAGGCACCACATTAACCAAGAAAAGATGTTTTACTAAGAGTAATTCCAAAATTCAGCTTCGGATCCACCGATCCAATCAATAACACCCCTTGTTTTGTATTTTGAATTATTGCTAAAATTTCTCTTTTTTTTGAGCTCCCTATTTAAGCATAACTTCTGTACTTCTAGGTACATTGTAAATGTTCTAAAATTTTGACAACCAATAATTACTTTATTTAAGCATGTTGAAGTCCACCAGGATTGTTATCCAGTGATTCTAGAAAAGGACTTGGATGTGAGCAGAATGTAAGATGTTCTGTTTGCAGGGTAATTAGCAAGATCAACAGTTGCAAGAACAATTCTTGCATGAATTTTGTCTAACAGAAAAGGAAGGTTGAAGAAAAATCTTACTCAAAACTTGAGTCACACACTTTACACCGCATATCGACTCAAACTCGTGAATCAAACAACAACCACATTTTCGAAATCTAAAGGAAACCCCAATGATGGAATAAAAGATGTAAAGTACATGAATAGCAGCAAAAGAGGGTTTAGATGTACCTCTTTGGATCTTAAATTTTGGAGGAATGCTGCTATTGGTAGCAACTCCAGCCGCTTGCTTGGAAGAAATGTAGCAGCAACTGCTGCCACAGAAGCAGCTGCATGCAACAACTGAAGGATATCTCTATGGATTGCCGAAGACACCAGATGGTCACGATGCTATTTGGTCATTGTCGATAGATTGATCAGCCCATTTCATACCTATAAGTATGACCTATGCTACATTAGGTTGGCAAGATTGTTTGTACATAACGTTATCAGGCTTCATGATATACCACGCAAGGTAGTGTCTGACATGATGACAGAGACTTGATGTATACATTTCACTACTTGCACCAATTTATGCCAGCATTTCTTACAGACTAAAAAAAAAATCCCTAATTTCCAGTTCCCTAATGCGATTTCTAGAGAACATGATATTAGGGATGATGTGTAAACGGGTTTCCCAGATCCGAGAAGGAGCGGGCCTCACAGTTTGGTATCAGAGCAGTGGTACCCCGCTACATACATTTGTAGTATTATAGTTTCGATCGCATTAATTTTCGGATATCGACAGTCCTCTGACTTGTCGCGAGTCTGAAAGGGAAATATGACATTCAAATTCCATAAACACAGATGTCACCAATTGCAACTAATTTCCATATTGCATCCCAAGAGAGGAAAGAGCATAATAGAAATGTCCGCGAACATCAACTATTGTAATTAAGGTTATCGGTTCTTACATAGAACTATGGCGTCCTGAGCCGGCCTTTCTATGTTTTAATTGATTCTGAAGCGATAGACGAACTTCGAGTTTCTAACTTCAGTAAGTAGAGTTGCATATACCATAGATCATCCCCGTCACATTCGTAGGCCAGGTGGCCAGTTGTTCATCATAAAGCTGATAGTAAAGGATTTACCAATGTTGATTGGTAGTCACGGGATGATCGCATATTTTATACCATTATAATTTGATGAGTTTGACCTGATATTTGGCATGGATTGGTTGTCAACTCATCATGCCCTGGGTAATCACTCATGAAGACAGTCGTCTTTAGTATTCCAGACTTACCCGAGTTTACCTATAAGGGTACATTACATGACTCTAAATGAAGCACATTTCAGTATTGAGAACTCGGAGACTCATACATCGAGAATACGACACATTCCTAGATTCTGTCAGAGAGATATCTTACAGAGCCGATGGCTCAGAACATCATGATAGTGTCATATTACTCTGATGTGTTTTCAAATGATTTGCCAGGTTTACTGTCTGAGAGAGAGATTGAGCTCGAGATCATGTTACTACCAGATAGACAACCAGTCTCGATGGCTCCGTATCTCATGTTACTGGCTGACCTGAGAAAGTTGAAGATGCAATGCATGAGTCACTTGACTTAGGTTTCATAAGGCCGAACACTTCAACTTGGGGTGCTCTACTTCTTTCGTCAGAAAGAAGAACGGATCAATGAAATTATGCATTGATTACATACAACTGAACGAGAAATAGTGGAGAACTATTATCCTCTGCCACACATCTATTATTCGTTCGATCAACTACATGGATCTTCGATGTTTTCAAAGATAGATCTCCAATATGGCTACCATCAACAGAGGATTCAAGAGTCAGATAGTCCGAAGATAACATTCAAGACTCGATATGGACATTATGAGTTTGTCGTAATGTCGTTTGGGCACACAAATGCCCCTACAACTTTTATGGATATGACGAACATGATTTCCGTCCATACTTGGACGAGTTTGTGATTATATGCATTGACGATATGTTGATATATTCCCGAAATGATTAGGGATCACATCAATAATCTAAAGACAGTCATGGACATACGTCAAGAGTACAAGTTGTATATCAAGTTTAGTAAATGTGGGTTCTAATTATCCCATGTCTCATTCCTTGGGCATGCCATTTCTGGAGCAGGCCTTTAGGACATTGAAGGAAAGATTGACGGCTGTACATATCTTTGCATTTCCTCCAGGTACTCAGGATAATGCTGTATATACAAATGCTTCAAGAGAAGGTTTAGGAGCGGTTCTGATGCAACTGGGTCACGTGATTGTTTATGCATCACATCAATTGAGGTCGCATGAGCGGAATTACCCCCGTCCGTGACTTAGAATTGACGATAATTGGTTTTGCTTTGAAAGATCCGACGCCACTATCTATATAAGGTGAATTTCAAGATTTTCGTAGATCGCAAGAATTTGAAGAACGTCTTTGTTCAGAAGGAGATAAACATGAGACGATGTCTTACCATTTCTGGTAAAGGAACATGGTGGCAGATGCGCTTAGAAGGAAAGCTCATGCACATGCGACAAACTAGCTATACACGTGGGATGTACTCACAAGCTTTGACTAATTAGCATCCATATGAGAGTGGCATCTATA